>JAOCZM010000230.1:3600000-4200000 GCA_026122235.1 Vinca minor
CAGATTCATAGCTAATATTTGTATTCTTAATCTATATTAAAATATTATACAAAACTTCAATTGAAAATATTAATCACAACATATTATGAATGTTGAATTTTATACTAAAATGACATTAATGCCCCTAATTGTAATCGTATGTTAATTGAGATACGATCAACAGTGGAATCGCCGATTCATACCTAATGTATATATTCTTAAACTATATTAAAATATTGTATAACTTCATTTGAAATAATTAATCACAACATACAATGAATTTTGAATTTTAATCTAAAATGACATTCATGCCTCTAATTGTAATCGTAGGTTAATTGAGACACGATCAACGGTGGAACCGCCGATTCATAGCTAATGTCTATATTCTTAAACTATATTACTACATAATATAACTTCAATTGATATAATTACTCGCAACATACTATGAATGTTGAATTTTATACTAAAATGACAGTAATACCTCTAATTGTAATCGTATGTTATTTGAGACACGATCAACGTTGGGATCGCCGATTCATAGCTAATATCTATATTCTTAATCTATATTACAACATTATATAACTTCAATTGAAATAATTAATCACAACATACTATGAATTTTGAATTTTAAACTAAAATGAATTTAATGCCCCTAATTGTAAACGTATGTTAATTGAGACACGATCAACGTTGGAATCGCCGATTCATAGCTAATGTCCACATTCTTAAACTATATTACTGTAATATATAACTTCAAGTGAAATAATTACTCACAACATACAATGAAGTTTTAATTTTGTACTAAAATGACATTCATGCCCTAATTGTCATCGTATGTTAATTGAGACACGATCAACGTTGGAATCGCCGATTCATAGCTAATGTCTATATTCTTAAGCAATATTACTACATTATATAACTTCAATTGAAACAATTACTCACAACATACAATGAATTTTGAATTTTGTGCTAAAATGACATCCATGCCCCAAGTCTAATCGTATCTTAATTGAGACACGATCACCGTTGAATCGCCGATTCATGGCTAATGTTTAAATTCTTAAGCAAAATGACATTCATGCCACTAATTGTAATCGTATGTTAATTGAGACCCGATCAACATTTGAATCGCTGATTCACAGCTAATGTTTATATTCTTAAACTATATTACTATATTATGTAACTTCAATTGAAATAATTACTCACATCATATAATGAATTTTGAATTTTTTACTAAAATGACATTCATGCCTCTAATTGTAATCGTATGTTAATTGAGGCACGATCTACAGTGCAATCTCCGATTCATACCTAATGTATATATATACTTAAACTATATTACTACATTATATAACTGCAATCGAAATAATTAATCACAACATACAATGAAGTTTGAATTTTAAACTAAAATGACATTAATACCCTTAATTGTAATCGTATGTTAATTGAGACACGATCAACGTTGGAATCGCTGATTCAAAACTAATGTCTATATTCTTAATCTATATTACAACATTATATAGCTTCAATTGAAATAATTAATCACAACATACTATGAATTTTGAATTTTAAACAAAAATGGCATTCATGCCCCTAATTGTAATTGTATGTTAATCGAAACACGATCAACGTTGGAAACGCCGATTCATAGCTAATGTCTGTATTCTTAAACTAAGTTACTACATTATACAAATTCAATTGAAATAAGAACTCACAACATACTATGAATTTTGAATTTTAAACTAAAATGACATTTATGCCCCTAATTATAATCGTATGTTAATTGAAACACGACTTAATCTATATTACAACATTATATACCATCAATTGAAATAATTACTCACAACATACAATGAAGTTTTAATTTTGTACTAAAATGACATTCATGCCCTAATTGTCATCGTATGTTAATTGAGACACGATCAACGTTGGAATCGCCAATTCATAGCTAACGTCTATATTCTTAAGCAATATTACTACATTATATAACTTCAATTGAAAAAATTACTCACAACATACAATGAATTTTGAATTTTGTACTAAAATGACATCCATGCCCCTAAGTCTAATCGTATCTTAATTGAGACACGATCACCGTTGAATCGCCGATTCATAGCTAATGTTTAAATTCTTAAGCTATATTACTACATTATATAACTTCAAATGAAATAATTAATCACAACATACAATGAATTTTGAATTTTAAACTAAAATGACTTTAATGTCCCTAATTGTAATCGTAAGTTAATTGAGACACGATCAAAGTTGGAATCACCGATTCATAACTATTTTTTATATTCTTAATCTATATTACATCATTATATAACTTCAATTGACATAATTAATCACAACATTCAATGAATTTTGAATTTTAATCTAAAATGACATTCATGCCCCTAATTGTAATCGTATGTTAATTGAGACCCGATCAACGTTTGAATCGTTGATTCACAGCTAATGTTTATATTCTTAAACTATATTACTATATTATATAACTTCAATGGAAATAATTACACACATCATATAACGAATTTTGATTTTTTTTACTAAAATGACATTCATGCCTCAAATTGTAATCGTATGTTAATTGAGACACGATCTACAGTGCAATCTCCGATTCATACCTAATGTTTATATATACTTAAACTATATTAATACATTATATAACTGCAATCGAAATAATTAATCACAACATACAATGAAATTTGAATTTTAAACTAAAATGACATTAATACCCTTAATTGTAATCGTATGTTAATTGAGACACGATCAATGTTGGAATCGCTGATTCATAGCTAATGTCTATATTCTTAATCTGTATTACAACATTATATAGCTTCAATTGAAATAATTAATCACAACATACTATGAATTTTGAATTTTAAACAAAAATGGCATTCATGCCCCTAATTGTAATTGTATGTTAATCGAAACACGATCAACGTTGGAAACGCTGATTCATAGCTAATGTTTGTATTCTTAAACTAAGTTACTACATTATACATATTCAATTGAAATAAGAACTCACAACATACTATGAATTTTGAATTTTAAACTAAAATGACATTTATGCCCCTAATTGTAATCGTATGTTAATTGAGACACAACTTAATCTATATTACAACATTATATACCTTCAATTGAAATAAGTACTCACAACATACATTGAATTTTTAATTTTGTACTAAAATGACATTTATGCCCCTAATGTTAATCGTATGTTAATTGAGACACGATCAACGGTGGAACCGCCGATTCATAGCTAATGTCTATATTCTTAAACTATATTACAACATTATATAACCTCAATTGAAATAATTAATCACAACATTCTATGAATGTTGAATTTTATACTAAAATGACATTAATGCCCCTAATTGTAATCGTATGTTAATTGAGACACAATTAATGTTGGAATCGCCGATTCATAGCTATTGTCTATATTCTTAATCTATATTACAACATTATATAACTTCAATTGAAATAATTAATCACAACATACTATGAATTTTTAATTTTAAACTAAAATGACATTAATGCCCCTAATTGTAATCGTATGTTAATTGAGACACGATCAACGTTGGAATCGCCGATTCATTGCTAATGTCCATATTCTTGAACTATATTACTACATTATACAACTTCAATTGGAATAATTACTCACAACATACAATGAATTTTGAATTTTAAACTAAAATGACATTCATTCCCCTAATTGTAATCGTATGTTAATTGAGACACATTCAACGATGGAATCGCCGATTCATAGCTAATGTCTATATTGTTAAGCTATATTACTACATTATATAACTTCAATTGAGATAATTACTCACAACATGCTATGAATTTTTAATTTTTACCTAAGATGACTTTAATGCCCTAAATGTAATCGTGTGTTAATTGAGACACGGTCAATGTTGGAATCACCGATTCAAAGCTAATGTCCATATTTTTAAACTATATTACTATATTATATTACTTCACTTGAAATAATTACTCACAAAATACAATGAATTTTTAATTTTGTACTAAAATGACATTCATGCCCTAATTCTCATCGTATGTTAATTGAGACACGATCAACGTTGGAATCGCCGATTCATAGCTAATGTCTATATTCTTACGCAATATTACTTCATAATATAACTTCTATTGAAATAATTACTCACAACATCCAATGAATTTTGAATTTTGTAATAAAATGACATACATTCCCCTAATTGTAATCGTATGTTAAATTGTCGATTCATATCTAAGGTCTAAATTTTTAAGCTATATTACTACATTATATAACTTCAAATGAAATAATTAATCACAACGTACTATGAATGTTGAAGTTTAAACTAAAATGACATTAATGCCCCTACTTGTAATCGTATATTTATTGAGACACGATCAACAATGGAATCGCCGATTCATACCTATTGTATATATTCTTATACTATATTACTACATTATATAACTTCAATAGAAATAATTAATCACAACATACAATGAATTTTAAACTAAAATGACATTAATACCCCTAATTGTAATCGTATGTTAATTGAGACACGATCAACGTTGGAATCGCTGATTCATAGCTAATTTCTATATTTTTAATCTATATTACAACATTATATAACTTCAATTGAAATAATTAATCACAACATACTTTGAATTTTGAATTTTAAACAAAAATGGCATTCATGCCCCTAATTGTAATTGTATGTTAATCGAAACACGATCAACGTTGGAAGACGCCGATTCATAGCTAATGTCTGTATTCTTAAACTAAGTTACTACATTATATAAATTCATTTGAAATAAGAACTCACAACATACTATGAATTTTGAATTTTAAACTAAAATGATATTTATCCCCCTAATTGTAATCATATGTTAATTGAGACACGACTTAATCTATATTACAACATTATATACCTTCAATTGAAATAATTACTCACAACATACATGGAAGTTTTTAATTTTGTACTAAAATGACATTTATGCCCCTAATGTTAATCGTATGTTAATTGAGACACGATCAACGGTGGAACCGCCGGTTCATAGCTAATGTCTGTATTCTTAAACTTTATTACTACATTATATAACTTTAATTGAAATAATTACTCACAACATACTATGAATGTTGATTTTTATACTAAAATGACATTAATGCCCCTAATTGTAATCGTATTTTAATTGAGACACGATTAATGCTGGAATCGCCGATTCATAGCTATTGTCTATATTCTTAATCTATATTACAACATTATATAACTTCAATTGAAATAATTAATCACAACATACTATGAATTTTTAATTTTAAACTAAAATGACATTAATGCCCCTAATTGTAATCGTGTGTTAATTGAGACACGATCAACGTTGGAATCGCCGATTCATAGCTAATGTCCATATTCTTAAACTATATTACTACATTATATAACTTCAATTGAAATAATTACTCACAACATACAATGAATTTTGAATTTTAAACTAAAATGACGTTCATTCCCCTAATTGTAATCGTATGTTAATTGAGACACGTTCAACGATGGAATCACCGATTCATAGCTAATGTCTATATTGGTAAGCTATATTACTACATTATATAACTTCAATTGAGTTAATTACTCACAACATACTATGAATTTTGAATTTTGAATTTTAACCTAAAATGACTTTAATGCCCCTAATTGTACACTACGAGAAAACAGTTACATAGCGACCGCCTTTATCGACCGAAATTTTAGGTAACAAATATAACGATGGAATACCGACCGACTAGAAACCGAAAAATAAACGGTCGTTATTCCATCGCCCTTCCGTCGGCCACATCAAAACGGTTGACCAAATTCAAACGCCGTCGTTTTTCTCACCATTACCCACCGATCACCGACGTCATTTAACCACCGAATATATAACGACGGAACACCGACGGAAGTTAATGACCGAATACCGACGGAATTAATAACGGCATCAACACGACGTCGTTTGGATGTTTTATTTCTTTTAAAAAATTAAGGTTTAAAATTAATTAAAACGACATCGTGTTGTTCAAAGTTAACGACGGAACACGGACGAAAATTAACGACCGAATACCGACGGAAATAATAACGGCGTCAACACGACGTCGTTTGGATGTTTTATTTCTTTTAAAAAATTAAGGTTTAAAATTAATTAAAACGACATCGTGTTGTTCAAAGTTAACGACGGAACACCGACGAAAATTAACGACCGAATACCGACGAAAATAATAACGGCGCCAACACGACGTCGTTTGGATGTTTTATTTCTTTTAAAAAATTAAGGTTTAAAATTAATTAAAACGACATCGTGTTGTTCAAAGTTAACGACGGAACACCGACGAAAATTAACGACCGAATACCGACGGAAATAATAACGGCGTCAACACGACGTCGTTTGGATGTTTTATTTCTTTTAAAAAATTAAGGTTTAAAATTAATTAAAACGACATCGTGTTGTTCAAAGTTAACGACGGAACACCGACGAAAATTAACGACCGAATACCGACGGAAATAATAACGGCGTCAAAACGACATCGTTTTGATGTTTTATTTCTTCTTAAAAAAGTAAGGTTTAAAATTAATTAAAATGACATCGTGTTGTTCAATGTTAACGACGGAAAACTGACGGATGTTAACGACGGAAAACTGACGGACGTTAACGACCGTATTACGACGGAAGTTAACGACCGAATTCAGATGGAAATTAACGACCGAATGCCGACGGAAATTAACGATTGAATAAAACGACGTCGTTTTATCGTCGGATTTGTAAAAAAAATACAAAATATAATGAATCCCTAATACCTCTCTTCTTCAATACGCTAAGACCGATCTTCTTCAAATCCCTAGCGACCGCCGATCTTCCACCGCGATCGCCATTCTTAACCGTCGCCCACCGCCGTACTGCCTCCGCCAATTCAACTCGCCATTAAAGGTGCCGCCACTCCAAGAAGCCATTAAAGCCTCATTTTCCCAGGTTTTTGCTTGAAGCTTATGTTTTTTTTTGTTTTTTTATTATGATTATGATTTTTGCTTCTCTTTTTCAAGTCGACTCCACCGCCATTCCACCACCTCCATTAAAGGTACCTTTTTGCTTTTTATTTTTTTTCAAATTTCAGTGTTGTAAGCTTCGATTTTTAGCTTCTTTTTTTTGCTTCGATTTTTTGCTTTATTTTTTCTGATTTTTGTTTCTTTTTTGCCTCGATTTTTTGCTTCTTGTGCTTATCTAGTACGCATCAATTGGAAAATGAGGGGTAGGATCAATTTACAAAGCTATTTTAAATGATGGGAGAAATTTGGCTGTTAAGGTGTTTAATTTGCAGGTTGAAGGAGTTTTTAAGTACTTTGAAGTAGAATGTCAAGTGTTACGTAGTATTCGTCATGAAAATCTTACGAAAGTAATTAGTAGTTGCACCCTTTCTGATTTAAGGCAATTGTACTAGAATTTATACCTAATGGAAGTCTCGACAAGTGGTTGTATTCCACAGTTATTTTTGAAATAGTATGCAAAGATTGAATATAATGTTTGATGTAACTCGATGATTGCATTATTTGCACTTTCGTTTCTCAACACCAATTGTGCATTGTGATTTGAAGCCTAGTAATGTCATATTACGATATGATTGCTCATCTAAACGATTTTGGTATTGCCAAACTATTGAGGGCCTAGTAATGTCATATTACGATATGATTGCTCATCTCTAGCCTCTTTCATGTCCTCGCACCTGGCGGTGTCTCTAAATTGGTCATGAAGTACATTGTCTCCCCAATAGCGTCCATAGTCATAAATTGCATTGAAAATATGCTTAGAATATGCTTAGAAGATAATTAATCACGATCAATGTTGGAATCACCGATTCAAAGCTAATGTCCATATTTTTAAACTATATTACTATATTATATAACTTCAATTGAAATAATTACTCACAACATACAATGAATTTTTAATTTTGTACCAAAATGACATTCATGCCCTAATTCTCTTCGTATGTTAATTGAGACACGATCAACGTTGGAATCGCCGATTCATAGCTAATGTCCATATTCTTAAGCTATATTACTACATTATATAACTTCAAATGAAATAATTAATCACAACATACTATGAATTTTGAATTTTAAACTAAAATGACATTAAAATTGTAATCGTATATTTATTGAGACACGATCAACAATGGAATCGCCGATTCATACCTAATGTATACATTCTTATACTATATTACTACATTATATAATTTCAATAGAAATAATTAATCACAACATACAATGAATTTTGAATTTTAAACTAAAATGACATTAATACCCCTAATTGTAATCGCATGTTAATTGAGACACGATCAACGTTGGAATCACTGATTCATAGCTAATGTCTATATTCTTAATCTATATTACAACATTATATAACTTCAATTGAAATAATTAATCACAACATACTATGAATTTTGAATTTTAAACAAAAATGGCATTCATGCCCCTAATTGTAATTGTATGTTAATCGAAACACGATCAACGTTGGAAACGCCGATTCATAGCTAATGTCTATATTCTTAAACTAAGTTACTACATTATATAAATTCAATTGAAATAAGAACTCACAACATACTATGAATTTTGAATTTTAAACTAAAATGACATTCATTCCCCTAATTGTAATCGTATCTTAATTGAGACACGTTCAAAGATGGAATCGCCGATTCATAGCTAATGTCTATATTGTTAAGCCATATTACTACATTATATAACTTCAATTGGGATAATTACTCACAACATACTATGAATTTTTAATTATATTCTTAAATGAATTCATTCCCCTAATAGTAATCTTATGTTAATTGATACACGATAAGCGTTGGAATCGCCGATTCATAGCTAATGTCTATATTATTAAGCTATATTACTATATTATATAACTTCAATTGAAATAATTAATCACAACATACTATTAATTTTGAATTTTATACAAAAATGACATTCATTCCCCCAATTGTAATCGTATGTTAATTGTGACACGATCAACGTTGGAATCGCCGATTCATAGCTAATGTCTGTATTCTTAAACTATATTACTACATTATATAAATTCAATTGAAATAATTACTCACAACAAACTATGAATTTTGAATTTTAAACTAAAATTACATTTATGCCCCTAATTGTAATCATATGTTAATTGAGACACGATCAACGTTTGAATCGCCGATTCATAGCTAATGTGTATATTCTTAAACTATATTACTACATTATATAACTGAAGGGATTCATGGGCGGAAACTCGTTCCAAACACCCATGAGTCCTCCCTTGAAGGATCCGCTCATACAAAACGAATCGAAAATTACAAAGAAAAGAATTACATTTGTTGGCTCAAAAATCCAATTCTTGAATTGTAGATTCTGTCTTTAAGGCTGGGATGCAATGATCACCTTGAGTCATCCCTTGCGGAATTACTCCCTACCGGTTTCCACGCGACGAAACGAGCAGCGAGTGCTAGCTCTTCGTTTTTTTGAGTTTGGGGAATTAGGGAGAAAATGAGAAGGAAGAATTCGAAATCTAATTTCGGGTGTGTTTGGTTAATTGCAGCTGAAGCAAGGATTCACTAGGGTTTCGGCTGAGAGATGATTATATAGGGTGTGAGAGTTTGTTCTCATAACCAACTCTCACGTCCTCTAGACTTTTGCTGGTAGTGGGAGTCTTTATCGGATAATAACTCCCACATAATTCCAGCTATAACCACCAAAAATGCCCTTCCTTAATCCCTGATTCGAATAATAACATCTTATTATTCTCAGAGAAATAAATGTCATATACAATGAACCTAGACACATTCTAGAATCATTGAATCTAGACATGAAGCTCGTTAACTCGTCTATGCGTGTGACCCTGTAGGTTCATATCACAATGGCAATGAAAACATACCTAGTAGTAGTATGTGTTCATAAATCACAAGCGGTCCCTAGCAGGACATTGTGACTACCCAAAGTGAATGAATTTACGGTGCAACCTAATATCAATCCACTATTTAATCCCTTTGTCTCACGATATCCTAATTAAGCATAAGGCATGGTAGTCGTCACCTTTATTAAGCTTAATTATATTTATGCTCGATCTCCAGGTAGACTGTTCCAATAAATAATATTTAATAACCACTTTATTAAATATATTTGAGCACGGCCATGCATTTAAACAGTCTTTCCCTATCGAAGGGCCCATGAATATCTCTCACTAATAAGATAGGGACAAATTCCTTACAATGCCTCTCACATTCAAGCCATGATAGGACACTACATCCGATCATCAGTCGTATTGATTACTGGATTAAAGCAATGTACGACTGAGTCAAAACGTGGCTCCATTCATGCTAGAATCAATGGAGACATAAGGTCAAAGGATTCTAAAATAGTATTGAGGAAGTAATACTTATGACTAAGGACCATGAAGTATTACTTCTCTAACGGATCACGTCCAATACAATGTATCCCTATATATTGCATCTATGATATGATTTGTATTCATTACACATGACCAGTAAAACATGACCATCAATCATCCATCCCACTACAAGAAAACAGTTAAATAGAGACCGAATTTACCGACCGAAATTTTAGGTCACAAATTTACCGCCTGAATACCGACCGACTAGCCACCGAAAACAAAACGGTCGTTATAACGTCACCATGCCGTCGGCCATATCGGTCCCGTTGACCAAATTGAAACGCCGTCGTTTGGTTCACCCTTAATGACCGACAACCGACGGATATTAACGACCGTTTACCGACGGAATTGATAACGACCGCATAACGACGGAATAGCACGACGGAGTACCGACGGATATTATACTAACGGAATAACGACCGACGTTAACGACCGAATAACGACCGAATACATAAGGGTGTATATTTGTATAATAATAAATGAAGGACACAAAACGACGTCGTTTTATGTACGTGAACGACCGTATACAGACGGAATGGAACGACGGAATACCGACGGATATATGGACGACGGAATAACGACCGAAAAGTAATAAAATGACGTCGTTTTAGTGTGGATTTATCAAAAAAATATATAAATCAAATTTTTAGAAACCCTCGTCATTCTCTCCTTCTCCCTTACCGACGAACGTCTCCTTCGCCCTTGCCGAGGAACCCCCCCCACCCCCCCGCCACCATCTCCTTCCTTCTCATTTCTTACAGACCGTCGTTAACCACCATCGGTCTCTTTCCACTCCTCCGACCGTTCACCACCACTTCCGAAGTAGCTCCGATATAACCGCCACCTCCTTCTTCGCCGCCATCTCCGATCGCCACCGTCTGCTTCTTCCTCCAAAGTTAGCTCTTCTATTTTTCTCTATTTTTTATATTTTTTTATGTCATATTAAAGAATTTCTATTTTACACTTTAGGATATATAGTTTGGAAATTGCGAATTAACACAGATAATTTCTGAGACTGTTTTTTTACTTTTTTTTTCCGATTTCATAATTTTTACAAAAAAAAAAAACGCCACCCTATTTTTTAGGCATTTGGTGGTGATGCCTCTGCAATTTTGGTACTGGGTTATTAATAAAAAAAAATAAAAATCGAATTTGGCTGTTTCTATTGCTATTAGTGATTGGGTAGTGGGCTGATATATTACTATGTTAGTACTGTAATATGCTTACACCATGATATATAGTTTAGTTTTTTTTATTATTCCACCAGCTACATTTTGGGCAGTGTTGTTCTGCATCAGCTGGGAAAAGTTGGATTTTGTGCTAGTAGTAGTTTCATAACTTAAATTTGTTTTCAGAACTTCTTTACTGATTTTTGGCTTGTCAAACTCAAAATTCTAGTTCCATCGGCATTAGAGATCATATAAGGATAATGTTATTCATGAATTGGTCTATACTCTTTGCGTGATAGAAATTGTAGGGTGGAATCGTTCATTGGGTTTCTTTAAGTTTCTTTATTTATAAACACGTTCCACAACTTGGATTTTGCTTCTTTATGGGCTAAACTGCTCAATGTTTAGGTATCTTTGTGCTTGTGATCTGAAGTTCTCTTTTCGATGCTGAATAGTTTGTAAATTGAATGATTTCCATGTATTTATGCGCTTCTTGAGCAACTTCTTGGTCCTTTATGTTGCACATTTTATGTTTGTTCTCAGCATGTAGTTCGTTATGATGTATTCATGTTTAAGTGTGTCCTTACTTTGAAAACAGTAACTCTAATGAAATCATCACTAAAATGAATCACCAAATATGCGTCAGAAATTATTCATTCGATGAAAACGGTGTATGAAACACAAAGTTCTGAGATACGAGACTTGCCATCATTGAGAATTGCCCTTTTTTCAAAAGATCGCATTGAAAGTGTGCGCCGATATCAAAATGATGTGCCCTTTTTTCATACAAGTTCGATTATAACTCACTCTCACATAAAATCAGGTTGACTTTATTTTGTTTGGATTTGTCCAACTTGAGCGATTGTCAACTTGAGCGATTTTAAAGGATTTTCATTTACTTCTAGTCATTCCTCGTGGTATAGAATTAGCCATATCATATCATAGATCTTATGACCAATTATGTATTAATATTAATATTGTAACACATAAGTTTTTATTCTTTCTGTTTATTTCAGAGATGCCGCCAAGGAAAGGTATACGAGTAGCCTTACCATTTGGTTCGCCAGCCACGTCTGCTCCGGCCTCCACCTCCCAGCCTGGTTCATCACCAGATTTGGTGGAGACACCGCGATCTGCTCCCGTGCACTGCTACGACACCTCCATCACAGTCGATGATGCACGGGACATCTCGGGATGCGTTTGCGGCAGACACGCGACCGAGTCTACGCCGGTAGCAGGATCGGAGACTCACTCGATCGATCGTCCCCACGAGCGCTGCTCGATTCCCGACGGAGTCGCGTCTACGATAGATACGCGTATTCTCCTTCAGCCTACCCTTGGCACGTAAGTAACTAATTTATTTCCTTTAAGCAAATTATACTACTTGTCGTCATTATAGTAACTAATCAAATTTTTTTTTGCTATTATAGTTTCGAGTTGGCATCCAGTTTGCTTCGCCGCAATTACTTCAATTTTTTCAAGATCGCTTCAAGGGGGCATATAGGGCATATAGCACCATCAAGGATGTTCCCCAGGAAGAAGAAAATTTGTGGTGGGACGAGTTCAAGGTAAGTAAATTAGAAAATAAGTTTGAATTTAGAAGTCTTTTGATTTAGAAGTCTTTAAATTTAGAAGTATTCGAATTAAGTTATCTAACATTATTTCAAATTGCAGAAAAAGTATCGCTGGGCTCCTGAGCATGAGGATGGCGTCAAGACAGGTTGGCGTACCATACTGACGAGGAGACTTAGCTGCCTTATGAGCGACGCTCGGCAAAAAAAATAAGAAACTGAAATGGGTTTCTGAGAATCTCTTCATCTCTATTTATTATAATGTTATTAATGTCAATATTTATGCTCTTTTATATCATTTATTCTTTAGCTTAATCAAAATGTGGTATAAGGGAGCAAAAAAAAATCATGAGAGCACAAATTGTTCACAAAGAATCAAATTTTAGGGCAATTTACCTTTTATTAGGTTTACAACATACCATTTATTTTTTGCATATTAAATGATGATATGAAAGTGGCAAAATTTTATGCTTCTTTGTATTACCCCAATGATTTTATTTCTTTGTATTATCCCAATGATTTTATTTCTTTGTATTATCTCCCATGATTTTATTTCTTTGTATATCTCCCATCATTTTTTTCTTTGTATTATCTCCCATCATTTTATGTCTTTGTATTATCTCTCATTATTTTATATCTTTGTATTATATTGCAACAAACAAACAACCTAATGTTGAAAATAATAGAAATAGTTGACAAAATTTCATTTAAAATAGTAGACAAGATGCCATTATCACACGTTAATAATTACTTTGAAATAAGGGTGACAAATCATCAAAATAACATTTAAAGTTAATATGCATTTAATTATTAAGTCTTTGTATACGCAGATATTGTGTTTGTAATGGAAGACCGTAGTTGGATGTATATGGATTCGAATAGTGGACCTCGTCATAGTCAAGAATTTATAGCGGGATTGAAACGATTTGTGGCTTTCGCAGTTAGTTCGTCTGCTAATGTACAAATAGATGGGATTAGGTGTCCTTGTGGGGTTTGTAGGAATAAGTATTTTCATATGCCTGATACTGTGAAGTATCACTTTGTTATGAACGGATTCATGTCTAACTATTATAATTGGACATGTCATGGTGAGGCATTCATTCCCATGCCTCAAATCCCGTTTGTTCATGAAATGGATAATTATAAAAGACACACGATACCGAACAATTATCGAGATATGATTATTGATGCTGCGGGACCAAGTTTTAATGAGCAGCAAAATAGGGACGTGGAAGAACCTCCCAATCCAGAGGCACAAAAATTCTATGACATGTTGAAAGCTGTTGATAGCCCACTGTACAATGGTTGTACAAACCATTCACAGCTTTCAATGACTGCCAGGATGTTGAGCATTAAGTCCGAAGACAACTTATCTGAAACTACAATAGATAAATTTGCGCAGTTGATGAAAGAGGCACTTCCTCCAAATAATAATGCTTTAGACGACTTTTACAAAATGAAGAAATTGGTTAAAGGACTTGGATTACCGGTGCAAAAGATTGATGTTTGTGTTAACGGTTGTATGTTGTATTGGAAAGATGATGTTGAGAGTAGAGAATGCAAGTTTTGTGGCCATGCTAGATACATTAAGAAAAAGAAATCAAAAAATACACGATTAAAAGAGATTGCTTGCAAAAAGATGTATTATTTTCCGATTACTCCAAGATTACAAAGATTGTATGCATCTGAGAAAACTGCAAGGCACATGACATGGCACTCGGGACAAAGTGAGAGGGAAGAGGGAATAATGAAGCACCCACGGGATGGAGAAGCTTGGCAACATTTTGACGAACACACACCGATTTTGCAGCGGAACCTCGGAATGTAAGGCTTGGGTTATGCACGGATGGTTTTGCACCTTTCGGCATGTCGTGGGAAGAAATATTCTTCTTGGCCAGCTTCTTCTAACACCTTATAATCTCCCCCTTGGATGTGTATGAAGAACAATGTAATCTTCTTAACTATCATTGTACTCGGACCCCCAAAATCCAAAGCACAAGATCGATGTGTACTTGCAGCCTTTGATCGATGAATTGAATCAACTGTAAAGGGTGAAGGAGCGGAAACTTATGATATCTCAAAAAAAACAAAATTTTAAATTGAGGGCTTCATTACTTTGGACAATTAGTGATTTCCCCAAAGCATATGGAATGTTGAGTGGATGGAGTACACGTGGCATTCACGCTTGTCCATATTGTATGGAGGAAACACAAGCTGCTCCATTTGCGGTCTGAGGGAAACAATCGTGGTTCGATTGCCACGGATGCTTCTTGTCACCCGATCATCCTTTTTGAAGAGATGCAAAGGGATTCCGAAAGGATCGGCGACAAGAGAGAGCAGACTCGCCCGACTCGCCTTAGTGGTCATGAAATGTTCCTTAGAGTTAGAGATTATCAAAAAATTACCGATACAGTGAAGAGATCGGTAAAGAGCAAGGCGGGGGGACGGGATCATAGTTGGGCTAAACGTAGTATATTTTTGGGACTTACCTTATTGGCGGACACTTTTGATAAGACACAACATTGATGTCATGCATAATGAAAAAAACGTGTTTGATAATGTCTTTAACACCGTGATGGACGTGAAAGGTAAAACTAAAGACAATGTTAAAGCTAGAGCGGATGTTGAAAGGTATTGCAATCGTCCGGAATTGAATATTAAACACGATGGCCGAGGTAAAGCAACAAAACCGAAGGCATGTTTCACTCTTACCAAGCCTAAAAAAGAAATGGTTTTGCAGTGGGTTAAAGAATTAAGGCTCCCAGATGGATATGCATCGAATTTGGCGCGATGCGTTGATATGAAAGAGTTGAAAATGTCTGGAATGAAGAGTCACGATTCTCATGTATTCATGGAGAGACTTATCCCAATAGCACTTAGAGAAGTACTACCGGCAAATGTTTGGGGACCCTTGGCTGAACTTAGTCTGTTCTATAGAGATTTGTGTTCCCCAAAGTTGAGTGTGGCGCATATGCAAGAATTGGAGGACACTATCGCTATTTTATTATGCAAGTTAGAGAGAATATTTCCTCCGGGATTTTTTGATGTGATGGAACACTTGCCGATTCACCTTCCGTACGAAGCCAAGGTTGGTGGCCCGGTACAGTTTAGGTGGATGTACCCATTCGAGAGGTAACAACCATTGTCTTAAGTTATCTCATCTTTGTATTATATTTTTCATGTACGTATTTACAATGTGATTAACTATATATGTTTTAATTAGATACTTGCACCATTTGAAAAAGAAGATAAAGAACAAGGCTAGAGTTGAGGGGTCAATTTGCAATGCATACTTGGTCGAAGAAGCTGCTACGTTTTTTAGCTATTATTTCGAACCCCACGTGAAAACGAGAGTTACAACCATTGGGCGAAATGATGGTGAAGACGAGATTAGCGGACCAGATGTATTATCAATTTGCAACTTACCCGGAAGATCATTTGGAAAAAAAGAAAGGATTTTCTTAACTGATAAAGATTATAAAATAGCAATGAATTATATCCTAATGAATTGTGAAGAGGTCGAACCATATCTTCAGTAAGTAAACTTATCTATTTGCTTCATTTTTGTTATATAATTAAAAGTGGCCAATTAATAATATTGTCATTTAATTTGTCGATCAGGAAATTTGTTAGTCAAATAAATGAACAAACCCCGCAGATAACGGAGGAAGAACTTCAAAGTCGGGTTTATAATGATTTCTCCAAATGGTTTGGAACTCATGTAAGTTGGTATTGTGTAGAAATGTACTTGTAATAAGAATTTATAATTAAAATAATTTAACTTTTATTGCTCAACAGATACATAGCCTTCAGGAAGATTCGAAATTTTGTTGAAAAATCTGTCTTGGGGCCCGTCAAGGAGAGTGATGTCATACACCGGTTACTTTGTTAACGGTTATAGATTTCACACCAAAGCCCACAGCGATGGAAAAGGAACGACAAACAGCGGGGTATGGGTTAAAGGAGATTATTACAGTGAGTTGAAGCAAGTAATTGAGGTTGAACTTGCTGGAATACTCGACCCAAAAAATTATTCTTTTCAAATGCGATCGGGTTTGATTCTACTCCAAATCGAGGTTTAAGAGTGCATCCTCAATATAAACTTGTAGAAATCCATAGGAAAAGAACCTACCAGGGTTACGATCCATTTGTATTTGCTTCCCAATGTCAACAAGTCTATTACACACCTTATCCGGGTAGTAAGATATCATCTAGGGCTGATTGGTTGGCTGTATGTCGTTCCAAACCACGTCTATTTGACGTTCCTGGTGTTCCGATACCGTATCAGGAAGAAGTACGCGAGGAGGATACCAGTCGCATTGATCCAACTATTACTGAAGTTGGTCAACTTGCACACCGGTCAGGGGAAATTGAAGTTGTACTTGTGCCCGGTACGAGCCGTGGTTATGAAGATGATGACGATGATGAAATTATGTCGGGAGATGACAATTCTGAAGAAGAGGATGAATTAATGACCGGTGATGATTTAGAATGATTACGATTTCTCGCTTCTCTTGGAATTCCACATTTGGACGTGAGTCATATTTGTTGTTTTTTTTTGTATTTTATTATAATAAATTAATTGTCATATTGTATAACTTTTTAACATAATTCAAAGTAGAAATTTTATTGTCATAATAATTTGATTCTTAAATTTTGCAGATTGCAACTCATGCATTTTCAAGGATATGCATATGAATGACATCAAGGAGTTTATGAGAAAGGCACACTTTGATTGTAAGTTTTGATAAATGAAATAAATTACTTTGAACGTGAGTGTTGCAATGTAATGTGCACACTTTGATTGTGAGTTTTGATAATTCAAAGTGTGCACTTTGAATGTGAGCTTTGTAATGTAATGTGTACACTTTGATTGTGAGTTGTAATGTAAGGTGCACACTATGATTGTGAGTGTTGTTATTCAAAATGTGCACTTTGATTGTGAGTGTTGTAATAAGAAGTTTGCACTTTGATTGTGAGTATTTAATGTAATGAGAATTGATTGTGAGCATTTTGGTTATTGCTGCTATTGCTGCTGTGTTCTGTAATAGGGATTTAATTAAATTAAATTTTTTTTTAAATAACAACAATTTACCGACGGTAAATACCGTCGGTATTCGGTCGCTATATGGTGACCCTCCTTTCCGTTGCTAAGTATCCGTCGCTATTCGGTCGTTCCTGGGTCAAGTCAAATGTCAGCAATGTTGACCAGACCGTCGGTATTAGGTTGCTATATGGTGACCCGGCTTTTTCCGTTGCTATTTATCCGCTTCGGTATTCGGTCGTTACTCGATCAAAGTCAAAAGTCAACAATGTTGACCATTCGGTCGGTATTCGGTCGGTCTATGGTGACCCTCTTTTCCTTTGCTAATTATCCGTCGGTATTCGGTCGTTACCAAGTCAAAGTCAATAGTCAACAATGTTGACCATTCGGTCGGTAAATAGTGACCTAATATTCGGTCACTAGATATTCCGTCGGTATTTGGTCGTTACCCAGTCAAAGTCAAAAGTCAACAATGTTCACCATTCGGGCGGTATTCGGTCGCTATTTACCGACCCAATATTCGGTCGCTATTTTTTCCGTCGGTATTTGGTCAGTATTTTGCTTAGCGACAAATAATACACGACCACGTAGTTCGGTCGTTAATCGGTCGCTAAACTTAGTTTAGCGACGGACATGTCCGTCCCTGTTACACAGTTTTCTTGTAGTGTCATACTAGTTTTATTTCATTGTAAATAAGCATTACATAAAACTAAGGACAACTAGAATAGTAATTACATAAGCTAATGAGTTTTACTATCAAATCACACATTTGATAATCAAAAGCAAAATTAACTATTCAAATACATGCTCAAAAGATATAAAACGTACAACATGTGCTAATGGTTCTAGGGCACTACTAACAATTGTTAGCCCTAAGGGCAAAGTTACTCTATGATGTTTTTGATGATAACAAACCATTGAGAGTTCTAATGTTTGTGTGAGCAATGTTCTTTATTATAGGATCCTTAGCACTCACATCGGCATTGATGAAAATGGTAAGTTAGCTTCTTGTGTAAACTAAGGTATGTATAATACACACAAGAAAGCTACTTGATGGAAGGAAGGAGGCAAGGAGGATGGTTGGGAAATAGGGCTCTTCTAAGAGTCCCTAGATGCATTTGGCAAAAAGAAGTTTATCATGCTAGTGCTTTAGTCTTCATTAGTTTTATCTTGAAAGCACTAGTCTTTGCTCTTATTTGTTATAAGATCTTTTTGCCATGCTTCATCATGCTTCCTTGTACTTAATATTGTCCATATCCTATCTAATTACATCAAAGTTTGACATAATCAAAAAGGGGGAGATTGTTAGCCCTAAGGGCGATCGAACTCGGTTTTTGATAATGGACAAACACTTGATGTTTGTGTCTAATGTTTTCATCTATGTGATAGAATATTGGAACTCAATATGGAAGCTCTAAGTACTTCAATCAAGCCTTGATCAAGCTTCAAAGATATCATTCAAGACACATTTCGTCAAGCTTGAAGATTGAAGACTTAGGTTGGTTAGGTTAGCTTTGTTGAAAATGGTATTTATCCTTAAGCTCTAACCAACGCTCTCTTGGACATAAGCTCTACACTATAGTCTTGCATTGCATGTTTTCATAAACACGTTTTTGAAAGGCTAAGTTTCAAATAGTGTTCGTATTTCAAAAGCCTTCGATTTCAAAGTATAAGTCTTGTAAAATGGTTTTCCAAAGTGCTCTTACTTGTTACATATTAAGAAAACATTTTAGACTTCAAAAGATTTCAAAACGTGTGTTAAGACAACTCTCCGAATGCCCTGAAAGTCGGTCAACCGAGATTATCTCGGATCAACCGAGGAAGAAACAGAGAGTTGGTCTGTCTTGGTTCGGTCGACCAAGAAGTGGTTCGGTCGACCGACTTTAGGTTCGGTCAACCGAGTTTGGTTCGGCTCAACCGAGGTTGATTTTCGGTCAACCGAGGTGCACTGTTACTAGCCGTTATCTGACCGTTCCAGAGTCGTTTTTCAGCGAGATTTTGAAATGTATAAATACTCCAAAGCTTTAGAATGACAAAAACACTTTGAGAGATTTGCAAAACATATTCTTATTGATTCATTATCAAGTCTAAACACCTTGAAAGCAAATGCACTTCATCGTCATGATCTAAATGCATTCAAAGGTGAATTTGCAAAGTAAGACAAAGAGTGAGCTTATTATGTTCAAAGAGCCAACAAGATGAGCTTCAAATGTAATTATCTTTCACTTAGAAGAGTGAACAACATTGTGCTTAATCTTTCATCTTATCCCCTTTCTTAGTGATAGGGTAATTGTTGTAAAAGTCCTACTTTGTGTGGGCAATTGTATAAGTCCTACTTAGTGTGGGCAAGCTCTTAGTGAGCTTCGTTGTTTAGTGGTTGTTTGTAAAACTCTTGGTGAGTTAGCCACTAGTGTAAAGTCCTACTTTGTGTGGGCACATTCTTCTTAGTGAAGTTGGCAAAATCCTTGGGTGCGGCTCAAGGTAGTGGAGGTAGATTCTTAGTGAATCGAACCACTCTAAATCTCTTGTCTTGTGATTTGCATTGGGTTTTGCTTTAGCTTTTGTTAAACTTGCACTTACCTAGAAAAGATTGGAAATAGTTTGCAAGATTTATATAAACCCAATTCACCCCCCCTCTTGGGTTTCCTCAATTGGTATCAGAGCCCGGTCTTCATATTTAGCTTAACCGCTTGAAGAAAAGATTATGGCCGGTTATTCCGCATTAGCCTACCAAGAGGGGTCTTCCACCGATAGACCACCACTTTTTGATGGAAATCATCTTGATGCTTGGAAGGATCGATTCAAGTTATTTGTGTGCTCCATTGATTTCTCTTTATGGCATATAATTGAAGAAGGTTCATATGTACCCAAGAAGATGGTGGAAGGTGTTCAAACTCCAAAGAAGGACAATGAGCTAAATGAAGTTGAGTTCAAGATGATGACTCAAAATTACAAGGCAATGAATTTTCTTAGTTGTGCCTTGAGTCCGGAGGAGTACAACCGTGTCCTTGGAAGCAAATCCGCCCACTCCATGTGGAAAACGCTTGAAGATACTCATGAAGGATCAAGCTCTTCAAGTGACAACGGTGATGATGAATACGCCAACTTGTGCTTCATGGCTTTTGGTAATGAGGTACATCCTTCTCCCTCTATTTCAAATTCTTATGATGAGGAGGATGATGCTAATGAGCTTTTAATTGATATGTATGATCAATTGAAAAAATGTGCAAAGCAAAACCATGAAATGAAGCGTAAAATTGAATACTTGCTTGAAGAAAAAGCCAAGTTGGTTGATGAGAATAAAAAGTTGTGTGATGATGTTAATTGCTTGAAAAGTGAAAATGATGATCTTATTACTACTTGCAATTCATCTTCATTACAACACATAGAAGCTTGTGTTAAAGTGTCATCTTTAGAAAACAAGCTTGTTGAATTTGATCTTTTGGAAAACAAAGTTAAAAACCTTACCCTTCTTGTTGAAAACTTTTCAAAGGGTAAGAAGAATCTTGATCAAATTCTTGGTATGCAACGTGCTTCACATGATAAACATGGTCTTGGTTATAATGCTAATCACAATGATCATGCTAGCTCCTCTAAGTTGCATAAGAATCACTTTGACATGCAATGTGCTTCACATGATAAAAAATGGCCTTGTTTATATTGCAAATCATGTTGATTGTGCTAGCTCTTCTTATATTTCTAAGAATGTTGTTGTAAATGCTAGTATGTCACATAGGCCAAGTAGTTATCCTTTGCATGCTCACCAATCTTCCAAGCCACACATTCATTGCACATATTGTGGAAAACATGGTCATACTAATGCTAGATGCCATGTTAAGAAGAAGATTGAAAAAGGGGTTAAAACAATTTGGAGAGTTAAACGTATTTTAACTAACCCCCCATGGACCCAAACAAAAGTGGGTACCAAAAGCTTCTCTTCCCTTGATCTTATAGGTTCTTATAAGTTAGATGCATGCCACAAAGCTTCAATGTTGTAGATTCGAAGAAAAAGTGGCATTGGGGAGAAAGTCAAAGGAGATGTGCCTATAGTAGAAATTCAAAAGCACTCCCTTAACACTTGGATTCTCAAAGCTCAAATGTTGATCAATTGGAGAACCAAGTTGGTAAGTTACTAAGAGCAAAGCTTCAAGTGATGACAAGTGTCAAAGTGTTAATCCAATGTCTTCATCACTTGGTAAGAAAGCAAAGGTATCAAAATCATCTTCTCATAACACTTTAGTTAATGTGTTCAAGTGGTTTTTGATATATATCCTTATATGCTTGCTCTTATATATGGTGCATCTCACATGCTTGAATTCTATATTTATATAGATGACCTTTAGCATGCTCTTGTTTATTCATATCTAATGAGCTAAGGTATCTATGAGATGTAGCATATGCAACTTGATTGATTCTTGTTTTGTTATGTCATATTCATTTAAGAATCCATCTAGTTGTTTTTGTTTTTTTTTATCCTTAAGCATATATGTGTTCACTTGAGAATTTGAGCTAATCTTGATGGACCTTTGAAAAGGTACCAAATTAGTTCTCAAGAATTCCTTGTAGGTAACAAAGAGTTCTAAAACTTCAAGAAGAAGATATGAACTACAAGGAAGGCACAAATGAGCTAAGACTCCAAGAAAAGAGTCAAATGCCAAGGATCACATGAGATGCCTCAATGGACTTGATTGACAAAGAAGATCTACCAAAATGGTAAGAAGTCCAAGCTCAAAGAGCATTGAGGTACAAGGCTTAACTCATCTCCTATTAGTGGTCATTATGTGTTTTTGATCCTTATGGGCTATTATTTGATGAGTTAAGAAGTTGTCTAGAGAGTGTGCGCTTATTGGATTATGGTTTATGTACATCATGTTTTGCTTGTCAACATGTTAAAAGTGTATTCCATACTTGACAAGAATGATGGTTTAAAAGCATAAACTTGGTTATTGAAACTCTCTTTTTAATGTGCATTTGATCTTTTATCTTGATATCGTGTCTTGTGTTCTACTTATGTGATCTTAATTGCTTAAAGTACAAACACAATCACAATTGATATCTATGTCTTAAAGAATGCACATACCATATCTCTTTGGTGCTTGAACTTCATTTACATATGCTTAACATGATGCGCTTGATTTTTATCGTTTTTGAGTATCATGTTAAGAAGTTGCATCAGTAAGAGATATAGGGGGAGTCTTCATATGTTTTTATCTTATACCCCATTATATGTGATGTATTCTCAATTTTTCATATTTTACATCATCACATCACTTATTGGCTTGGTTTTCAACTTTCTTATCTTATAGCCAATTTGTGTTAGTTATTTTGGGAGTTATACATGTTATACATGTTCATATTCTACATGTGTTTTCCCTAAATAACTATGAGATCATATACTTTGATATTGGTATTATTCTTTTGTGATCTCATTTAAGCTTTTGGTTAGTCTTGCTTCTAGAGTGTTATACTCATTTAGCTAACCATTAACTTATTAGAGGAATGTACTACAATTGGTATCTTACAATTCCTCTAAATTTTTTGGTTGTGATACATATGCTTAACTTTTATGTTTTAACAATTAGTATCACATCCCACTCTTGTTAGCTATATTTTCAATTTGTTTTTCATCTTAAAGAGCTAACATGTTTTGTTTGATAAATGGGGAGATTGTTCTTTAAGGTTTATTCCTCATCTCCTTTGTTTTAGCTTAGGTTGATATTCTTTTTGAGCCATATATGACCATCTTTTGATTTATGTGTTATTATGGACCCCTCTTTGTTTAGAAATCAACCAAGCTTATTCTTGATCAATCCTTTGTCAAAATGATTTATGATCTTTAAGATTGATCTTTTAAACCATTACGGATTCTCATTTGTTTTTAAAAGTTTTTCTTCAATTGATATCAGTTTTGTTTTCAATTGGTATTAAATTTTTTTTTCAATTGGTATCATTTTTTTTTAAAGGGAGAATTCGTATATTTCATCAAGCTTCTCCAATATTAATCTTTACTTTTCGCTAAATGCTTTTTCTTATTGGCGCTCGATAGCCCCTTTTTGATGTTGACAAAAAGAGGGAGAATTTTTAGTGTTGCAAATGTGCCATGAGAAGTATTTTACAAAAAGGAGAAAGCTTAGAACTTTGCAAAATGGGAGAGATAAGGGATTCTCTAAAATAGGGGGAGTAGAATAATTTGTTATCTACTTGTCTAGATCCTTAATATCCTTATCTCATGCATTCATGTTTATATACTTTAAAGTTTTATCTTTGTATATTATTCCCATTTGCATCAATGTTTTGTAACTTCAATTGAAATAATTAAATTACATTTATTCCCCTAATTGTAATCGTATGTTAATTGAGAAACGATCAACGGTGGAATCACCGATTCAAAGCTAATGTCTATATTCTTAAAATATATTACTACATTATATAACTTAAATTGAAATAATTGCTAACAACATACAATGAATTTTGAATTTTGTACTAAAATGGCATTCATTCCCTAATTGTAATCGTATGTTAATTGAGACACGTTCAACGATGTAATGGCCGATTTATAGCTAATGTTTATATTATTAAGCTATATTACTACATTATATAACTTCAATTGAAATAATTACACACAACATACTATGAATTTTTAATTTTATACTTAAATGACATTAATTCCCATAATTCTAATCGTATATTAATTGAAACACGATCAACGTTGGAATCGGCGATTCATAGCTAATGTCTATATTATTAAGCTATATTAATACATTATATAACTTCAATTAAAATAATTACTCACAACATACTATGAATTTTGAATTTTAAACTAAAATGACAGTCATGCCCCTAATTGTAATTGTATGTTAATTGTGACACGATCAGCGATGGAATCGCCGATTCATAGCTAATGTCTATATTCTTAATGTATATTACTACATTATATAACTTCAATTGAAATAATTACTCACAACATAAAATGAATTTTGAAGTTTGTACTAAAATGATATTCGTTCCCCTAATTGTAATCGTATGTTAATTGAGACATGTTCAACGTTGGAAACGCCGATTCATAGCTAATGTCTATATTCTTAAACTATATTACTACATTATATAGCTTCAATTGAAATAAATACTCACAACATACTATGAATTTTTAATTTTAAACTAAAAATGACATTCATGCCCCTAATTGTAATCGTATGTTAATTGAGACACGATCAAAGATGGAATCGCCGATTCATAGTTAATGTGTACATTCTTAAACTATATTACTACATTATATAAACGCCGATTCATAGCAAATGTCTATATTCTTAAACTATATTACTACATTATATAGCTTCAATTGAAATAAATACTCACAACATACTATGAATTTTTAATTTTAAACTAAAAATGACATTCATGCCCCTAATTGTAATCGTATGTTAATTGAGACACGATCAAAGATGGAATCGCCGATTCATAGTTAATGTGTATATTCTTAAACTATATTACTACATTATATAATTACTCACAACATACAATGGATTTTGAATTTTAAACTAAAATGACATTCATTCCCCTAATTGTAATCGTATGTTAATTGAGACACGTTCAACGTTGGAAACGCCGAATCATAGCTAATGTCTATATTCTTAAAATATATTACTACATTATATAACTTCAATTGAAATAATTACTCAAAACATACTATGAATTTTTAATTTTAAACTAAAATGACATTCATGCCCCTAATTGTATTCGTAAGTTAATTGAGACGCGATCAACGTTGGAATCGCCGATTCATAGCTAATGTGTATATTCTTGAACTATATTACTACATTATATAACTTCAATTGAAATAATTACTCACAACATACAATGAATTTTTTAATTTTGTACTAAAATAATTGTATATGCCCCTAATTGTAATGGTATGTTAATTGAGACACGATCAACGTTAGAATCGCCGATTAATAGCTAATGTCTATATTCTTAAACTATATAACTACATTATATAACTTCAATTGAAATAATTACTCATAACATACTATGAATTTTTAATTTTATACTAAAATGACATTAATTCCCATAATTGTAATCTTATGTTAATTGAAACACGATCAATGTTGGAATCGCCGATTCATAGCAAATGTCTATATTATTAAGCTATATTACTACATTATATAAATTCAATTAAAATAATTACTCACAACATACTATGAATTTTGAATTTTAAACTAAAATGACAGTCATGCCCCTAATTGTAATCGTATGTTAATTGTGATACGATCAGCGATGGAATCGCCGATTCATAGCTAATGTCTATGTTCTTAATATATATTACTACATTATATAAATTCAATTAAAATAATTACTCACAACATACAATGAATTTTGAAGTTTGTACTAAAATGATACTCATTCCCCTAATTGTAATCGTATGTTAATTGAGACACGTTCAACCTTGGAAACGCTGATTCATAGCTAATGTCTATATTCTTAAACTATATTACTACATTATATAACTTCAATTGAAATAAATACTCACAACATACAATGAATTTTTAATTTTAAACTAAAATGACATTCAAGCCCCTAATTGTAATCGTATGTTAATTGAGACACGATCAAAGATGGAATCGCCGATTCATAGCTAATGTGTATATTCTTATACTATATTACTACATTATATAACTTCAATTGAAATAATTACTCACAACGTACAATGAATTTCGAATTTTAAACTAAAATGACATCCATTCCCCTAATTGTAATCGTATGTTAATTGAGAGACTTCAACGTTGGAAACGCTGAATCATAGCTATTGTCTATATTCTTAAAATATATTACTACATTATATAACTTCAATTGAAATAATTACTCACAACATACTATGAATTTTTTATTTTAAACTAAAATGACATTCATATTACTAATTGTAATCATATGTTAATTGAGACTTGATCAACGTTGGAATCGCCGATTCATAGCTAATGTGTATATTCTTAAACTATATTACTACAGTATATAACTTCAATTGAAATAATTACTCACATAATACAATTAATTTTTTAATTTTGTACTAAAATAATTGTATATGCCCTAATTGTAATGGTATGTTAATTGAGACACGATCAACGTTAGAATCGCCGATTCATAGCTAATGTCTATATTCTTAAACTATATTACTACATTATATAACTTCAATTGAAATAATTACTCACAACATACTATGAATTTTAAATTTTATACT
Organism: Vinca minor; assembly: GCA_026122235.1. Lineage (NCBI taxonomy): Eukaryota > Viridiplantae > Streptophyta > Magnoliopsida > Gentianales > Apocynaceae > Vinca > Vinca minor. The sequence continues at coordinate 3,627,439 of JAOCZM010000230.1, forward strand.
AAAATGACATTCAAGCCCCTAATTGTAGTCGTATGTTAATTGTGACACGATCAACGTTTGAATCGCCGATTTATAGCTAATGTCTATATTCTTAAACTATATTATTAAATTATATAACTTCAATTGAAATAATTACTCACAACATACTTTGAATTTTGAATTTTGTACTAAAATGACATTTATACCCCTAATGTTAATCGTATGTGTCTATTGTTAATCAAGATTTTTTTTTAGTATATATAAACTGGTTTTTTTTTTAACAAAAATGATAAATGTCTTATTCCATTAACTTCTTTTTTTCAATAACTTATTTTCTAATCCAATTCCAGAAAACATTTCTTTTCACAATTGCATTGGACATTAGGAATAGAATATTGCAATCATATCAATAACATTCTTATATAAACATCTTGAACATATTTCTACTTGAACAAATACGAACTATACATAAATTTTTTATTTTAAAAAGATGAAGAAAAAATTAACAAAGAAGGTGAAGAATAATTGCTTCGGTGAAAAGGAATCTCCGAAGCAAGCATGTGAAACCATCTCTTTGGGAATAACATCTTGCATTCATTGCATTGTCTACATATTGGAAGGGAGCATAATTACTATTGGAACTATTTACTAGGTGTTGAAATTTTTCGAAGAGATATGTATGATACTATATAAACTCGATTCAAAAGATAATATAATAGAAATTTTAATCTCTTGAATCAGATTGATACAAATCTTCTTTTACACTATTCATCCAATGGATCCTCCTTCAAAAAATGAGCAATGGTAGACAACCATCAATACTCTATAGCCATCCAAACACTATACACTCAAATGAACTGCAAGCTTCTAAATTTGATTTTGATGCAAAATGAATGCGGATGAGAATGGTTGCTCAATTTGATCTGCCAATTGTCATCAAGGTTGTAAATTCTTTGGTCATTATGAACGAGCTACTGCAAGAAGCGCGGAGATTACCTTGTACTGTTGTACCGGGCGATTCAATAAGGAATAATGCACCTATCCCTGCCCGGGTAGAAGTTATTGAGGAAATGTACCATGATAGGTGCTTCAAGCTGCAACAATTGAGTGACGAATTGAAGGAGGTGCTAATTAGGGTAGTAGTTTTATATGGGTTTGAACGAATTCAAACATTAATCTTGAGTCACACTAATTTGATAATGATTATTCAATTCCTTGAAATATAAGAGGTCAAGGCAACTAAATTTGAGCCAGCTACTGACTTTATTGATTCATCATCAATCAGGGACGATGATGATGATGAATATGATCATCATGATGATGTTGATTATGAACCTTCAACCGGTGAAGATGAGGATGAGGATGAGGATGATGATGAAGATGAAGATGAAGATTAAGATGAAGATGAAGATGAGTATGATTATGAAGATGATGATGAATCATCAAATGAAGATGATAGAAATGATGATTCTGATTTGGAAGCCTCCTCTAAACCGGATTCCTCTTATGATAATGAAATTTAAGATGTTAATGTTGATGATCTTTGTGATTATGGTGCCTCTAAGAAATTTTATGGTGTTTTTTGAAGTAATGTAATGTAATGTTTTGTACTTTAGGATTACTCATCAAAAAAATAAAAATATTCAATGAATGGTTTCATTTTATTTTATGTATTCAATCAATCTGAGTTCTTGGTTAATCGTAAAATATTATCAAGTTATTTCATGCCTTTTGATCTTCCAAACTCTAGAAATGTACATAAACACGGATTGATGAACAAAACCCTAAACCATTAATCTTTGTTTGTATCATAATTTTCGGATTAATTTTTTGGAGATTCAATCTTAAAAAATTATCAAGTTATTTAATGTCTTTTGATCTTCCAAACTCTGGAAATTTACATAAACATGGATTGATGAACAAAACCCTAAACCATTCTTTGTTTGTATCATAATTTTCGGATTAATTTTTTGGAGCTTCAACATTAAAAAATTATCAAGTTATTTCTTGGCTTTTGATCTTCCAAACTCTAGAAATGTGCATAAACATGGATTAATGAAGAAACCCCTATTCTTTGTTAAAATCTTCAAAATTTCGGATTAATTTTTTTATTTATTCATAATTAGTTGTGTATATTAATTCCAATTAAAAGTTTATACATTTCCCAACAAAGTTGTTTAATTAGGCTGGAATTTGAAATTTGAATCCATTGAAAAAAATCGATTTTGATCCAAGTTTGAAAGGGAAGGGTACAAATGTCTTATTCCACTTTTTTTTTCTTCAAGCCAAAAAACTTGATTCAAATTCGAGCCATTTATCATTTTTGTATATCTAATGAGTACAAATGCCTTCATCATAAGAGAAAGAAAAAAAAAAGTACCTATGAAACTATATCATCAAAGTCTATATCGTTTCTCGAGAGGGCTTCTTACATTACCAGTTGTTTGTTGGCACTTTGATACTACTATTACCATGGCAGTCTATTATGCACTTATGGGTAGTAAAATCATTGCGATAAATGAAAAATAAACTATTTACTTAGTAGGAAATTGCTCCTTATACCAATTCACAATACCAAACTAAAATTATGTAAGTTCATAGCAATAACTACAACAAAACTAATGGATAGAGTAAGTAAATTGAAGAATTAAAGGAAATACATACTTTTTTTTTTTTTTTTTTGCAAAAACAAATCTGCAAAAATCGAGTAATAGAAAAAAGCAAAATAAAAACTAGGTTAAATTATTGATTTCAAAGTCTGAGAGAGAGGAAGAGGGAGAATATGTATTTACCGAAATTCAGAGTCATGATCTTTGAAACCACGATCACGAAGGAGAATCTTTAAATAGAGGATCTTGATTTCTGAAACATGGGAAGAGCTCTGCAAATCGCGGAAGATGAATTGTCTTCCCGCTGAAACATTTTTTTGTTCTTTTAGGAAAAGAAATAATTATCTAAGATGATACTTTTGTTTATAAGGTACTAATTATGTACGATTGTCGAATTGCTTAATCTGATATTTCCTACAGTAAAATTGATCTCACATAACCTCCCCACTTATTCATAAATAATTTTGTTAGTTTACTTTTATCCTGAAAAAATAATGCAACGATTCTCCATCTATAAAAATCTACTTATAATGTATCCTAGAAGCATAATAGCGGGACTGAATTTTTGTTTCCCATTAACAATTTATTTAGATGAACTTTTAAAAAGAAAAATAAAACTAACACTTCAAAAAAATTTATTCAATGTAAAAAAATATTATATTCATTAAACTTTTTTAAAACGAAAAGGAGCTTTAATTTGAGACTTTAAGAGAAAAAAATATTTTCCCTTTTTCTTTTTGGGAGCCAAAAGCACCTGAGCTGTGTGCAAAACATTATTGCAATTATTTTTGCATATATATATATATATATATATATATATATATATATATATATATATATAATGCTCTAGTACATTTTTGGTCCATTTAAAAAAAAATCATGCAGAAAGAAACTGAGTTTTTAATTAATACGTCTTCTCAACTAATTATGAAATGATCTACAAAAATATTTAATGCATTCAAAACAAATTAATTTGTTAATAATAAATCCATACATTTCAAATGGCGTGTTAAAATACAAGGTCCAGGTACATAAAAAAAAATTTAAAAAAAATCATTATATTACATATTTTATTGTATCATAATATTGATTAAACTTTACTTTATAAAATCCAGCAGCATACATCTACTAGAAATTTGGTAATTTTCCATCAACATTATATGCGACGGAAAAATCCCTTCGCAAATTTATTTTTTGGTGGCGAAACTCTTTAGTCGACTGAATCTTGTCGTAAGTAATCCCATTTTCATGACGAAATATTTTTCTGACATAAACATTAATTAGCGGTTGTAAATGATTACTACTAAACGACGTCGTATCATTATTTGCGTTGGGGTCATTCATGCAACAAATAGTAAATATTTGCGATCATCTACGCCTGATGCAAACAAATCTAGACACCAACACTTATATTTCTAGTAGTACTTCAAAGTGAGCCTTGATATGGCATCTTCAACGTTGTATGTTTGTCACCTTTGAGGTTAATGGAAGCTTTCTTTCCATTTTCATCAATGTAAGTGTGAGTAATAGATCCTATCATCAAAACACAAACTCACACAAACATGAGAAGTTCTCAATGGTTTGTTATCATCAAAACTAAATTGATCACATTAACATTTAGGGCTTACAATCTCCCCCATATTTATGATGACAAAACATTAATGCAAATGGGAATAATATAACAAAAGGATAAAGTCAATAAAGCACAAGATATCAAGAACATGAGATAATGATGCAAATGATCAAGTCAAGTAGATGGTTTGGAAAAAAAAACATTCTACTCCCCCTCTTTTAAAGAATCACTTATCTCTCCCATTTTGCAAAGTTCTTAACTCTCTCCTTTTGTAAAATACCTTTAATGGCATATTTGCAATGCTACTTTTCTCCCCCATTTGTCAAAATCAACAAGGTTTATCAGAGCACCTAGATGAAAAGCACTTTCTCATCCTTTTTGTTAAAATTGAGATCCAAAGGATCAAGATGAAATTTTCTTAGAAGGGATAACTTTTAATTCAAATATGGAGAAGCTTTTTGGTCAAATAGTTTGAATAAGTTTTATACCAAGGGAGGTGTTTATAAAGACCAAAACAAGATCAAGAGAAATAAACAAAAAAAAATGTCTTTAAAGTTGAGTAAACACATCATTTGCAATGAATATGAGTGTCCAAGAGATGATGTTCATCTTAAAATGTATATAAGCTTTTAAAGATGATCTTTTGGGAAAGCTTTTGAGCTTGGTTGAAATCAAAAGAAAGAGAGCAGAATATGACACGCATATGACTCACAGATGAATCAACAACCAAAGCTAAAGCATAAGGAGACATGAGTATAAAACCTTTAAAGAACAATCTCCCCTTTTCCATAAAACACTCGTTAGAAATACCGAGATAAAACACAAGTTAAAAACCAAGGATAACAATACCCGAGACTATTTGGCTTTAGCAATTACATGAATTTACTTGTATACTGTATGAACAATTGTTTTGATGTGTTATATGTTGTGTACATTTAAGTTTAGGGGCGTTTTGGATGTGTTTGGGAAGTTGAGGGACCTAAGTGAATGTTAGAAAGTCTTGGGCAGTGGTGTTGGTTGTGAAGGGTGTTAGTTAAGTATATTTTGATGAATGATTGGAAGTATTTAGCTCATCAAAGTGTTTGATTTTCTTGTATAAAATGTGTATATGAAGGACCCTCTATTGTCTTGAGCAAAGAACAATAATCAGCCTTAAAGGCTATTTATAGAGGCTAAAAATCACAAGCAAAACAAGTTACATCGGAAAATGGTGATCTTGTCTACAAAATCAAAGTTTCGGTCGACCGACCTATAACACGATCGTCCGAGATAAAGTAGTCGTTTGAGTCTTGGATCATTCAAAATTGACTAAGGACAAAAACAACTTCGGTCGACCAGACAACACATGTCGGTCGACCAGACTTAATCAGGTCATCCGAGGCTAAGATAGGTCGACCGGACTTCACTCCAAAAGTGGTGTTTCCACTTGGTCACATTTCTAATGTTCTCAAACTCATGCATAAGTGTTTTTCAAAGTCATTTAAAATAAGTTAAGACCTTAGGCATTAACCAACACATGTTTTTCAAAACCTTTTGAAAGATTTAATCAATGTAAATATGATGGGTTTGAAAACATGCAAGTGTATGAGATTCATCATACTATAAACTAGCGTTCTCAAATAAGATTAGTCAAAAGAGATATACATATTAAGCATAGGAATCATCTTCAAGGTCTTCAAGTTTTCTAGATGTGTAGACTTCTTTAAACTTTGCTTGAGACCTTTTATCAACCTCTTCACTAGTCTTCTAACGTGTAGCACCATGGACTTCAACACTTCAAGGTTAAGAGCCTACTTGATGATGATCTTCAATGTGTTGTTGAGTAGTTCTTAACACTTGATCTTCCTTCTTTGTATTGCAACCACTTTCAACGCAATGTATAGTCCATTTCAAGTTTGTGCCATGGAGTCTTGCAATGCGGCTTCTTCTTGAATGAATCCATCCTGCTTTTTCATCTTTAATGTAGTAGGATTGCATCTTTGAGGTTAATAGAAGCTTTTCTTTGATCCTATTATTAAATCACAAGCTCACACAAACATTAGAACTTCTCAATGTTTTGTTATCATCAAAACTAGATTGATCACATTAACCCTTGAGGCCTGCAGTCTCCCCCTTTTTTATGATGACAAAACATTGATTCATATGAGAATAAAATACCAAATAAAGGCAATTAAGTTTTATAACTTGGAGAAACTTCGTTGGTCAAATACATTTAAATAGAAAATAAACCAAAGAAGGCATGTCTAAAGTCCAAAATAAAATAAAGAACATCATTTGTAAAAGGCCATTTAAAATGAAGATGTGAGTGGCCAAGAGATGATGCTTATCTGAAAAATGAATATGAACTTTTAAAGTGATCTTTTGAAGAGGTTTTAAGCTTGGTTGATCTCAAAAGATAAAGAGAACACATAATGACATATAAAATCAAGGATATTCATATGGCTCAAAAGTGAATCAACAACCAAAGCTGAAGTATAAGGAGATATAGGAATATAACCTTTAAAGCACAACTTCCCCTTTTACTAAAATATTGTAAGCTATAACTGAAGGGATTCATGGGCAGAAACTCTTTCTAAACACCCATGAGTCCTCCCCTGAAGGATCCGCTCATACCAAAACGAATCAAAAAAAGCGAAAAATTACTTACATTTTTCGGCTAAAGATGTTGCCTTTCGGATGTGTGCTGCTGCCACCAAAAGCCTTCCCTTGCGGAATTTCTTTCTACCGGTATCCACGAGACGAAACGAGCAGCGAGTGCTAGCTATTCGTTTCCGAGTTTCGGGAATATAGAAAGAAGAGAAGGGTAGAATTCAAGAAATCTGATTTCGGGAGAATTTTGGTTTATTGCGGCTCAAGCATTAGTTTTCTAGGGTTTCGGCAAAAGAGGTTTATATAGGATGTGAGAGTTTGTTCCCAGAACCAACTCCCACATCCTCAACCTCTTCCGGTAATGGGAGTCTATAACTCCCACGTCCCCTAGACTTCTGCTGGTAGTGGGAATCTTTATCGCATAATCACTCCCACGTAATCCCATCTATAGCCAAATACCGAAAATGTCCATCTTTAATCTATAATTCAAATAATAACGTTTTATTGTTCTCAAAAAATAAATGTCGGATACAATGAACCCTAGACACATTCTAGATTCATTGAATCTGGACATGAAGCTCGTTAAGTCGTCTATGCGTGTGACCCTGTAAGTTCATATCACAATGGCAATGAAAACACACTTACTAGTAGCGTGAGTTCATAAATCACAAGCGGTCCCTAGCAGGACATTGTAACTACCCAAAGTGAATGAATTTACGGTGGAACCTAATATCAATCCACTATTTAATCCCTTTCTCTCGCGATATCCTAATTAAGCATAACACATGGCAGTCGTCACCCTTATTAAGCTTAATTGTATTTATGCTCGATCTCCGGGTAGACTGTTCCAACAAATAGTATTTGATAACCACTTTATCAAATACATTTGAGCACGTCCATGCATTTAAACAGTTTATCTCTCTCTAACAGAGAGGGACAAATTCCTTACAATGTCTCTCACATTCAAGTCATGATAGGACACTACATCCGATCATCAGTCGTATTGATTACTCGATTAAAAGTAACGTCCGACTGAGTCAAAATGTGGCTACATTCATGCTAGAATCAATGGAGACATAAGGTCTAAGGATTCCAAAATAGCACTGAGGAAGTAATACTTATGACTAAGGACCATGAAGTATTACTTCTCTAATGGATCACGTCCAATACAATGTATCTATATAAATTGCATCTATGATATGATTTGTATCCATTACACATGATCAGTAAAACATGATCATCAATCATACATCATACTAGTTTTATTTCATTGTAAAGAACATTACATAAAACTAGGGACAACTAGTATAGTAATTGCATAAGCTAATGAGTTTTACTATCAAATCACACATTTGATGTTCAAAATAAAAATTAACTATTCAGAGACATGCTCAAAAGAAATAAAACGTACAACATATGCTAATGGTCCTAGGGCACTACTAACAATAACAAGATAGAAATCAAGTTGGAGGTCATAGCTAACAAAAAGATGGATGTGATACCATGTATATGTATAAAATGATGAGAATATGTATCATAATCCAAAACAAAACAAGAGGAAGTGTAAGGTTAACACTTTAAGGCACGTTCCTCTTCAAGTAAATGGTTAGCCAATGAAGTATAACAACTAAGGCATCGAACTAACCAAAATCATATGAGATCAAAAAGATATAAGAGAGAGACTAGGACGGTATCTGATCGTCTTCGAGCCCCCAACTTTCGTTCTTGATTAATGAAAACATCCTTGGCAAATGCTTTCGCAGTTGTTCATCTTTCATAAATCCAAGAATTTCACCTCTGACTATGAAATACGAATGCCCCCGACTGTCCCTGTTAATCATTACTCCGATCCCGAAGACCAACATAATAGTATCGACGTCCTTTATTGTTATCCCATGCTAATGTATCCAGAGCGTAGGCTTGCTTTGAACACTCTAATTTCTTCAATGTAACAGCGCTGAGGCACGACCCGGCCAGTTAAGGCCAGGAGCGCATCGCCGACAGAAGGGACGAAACGACCGGTGCACACCCAAAGGCGGACCGGCCGGACCATCCCAAAGTTCAACTACGAGCTTTTTAACTGCAACAACTTAAATATACGCTATTGGAGCTGGAATTACCGCGGCTGCTGGCACCAGTCTTGCCCTCCAATGGATCCTCGTTAAGGGATTTAGATTGTACTCATTCCAATTACCAGTATACATGGTAGGTTTTGCTTTGTATCCTAATGATTTGAACTTGTAGTTATTTTTTGGTTGTGGTAGGTGATTTTGCCAAGACCATGTGTTCTCTTGTACATGGCAGTGGTTCATTTTTGTACACTTAGGTAGAAGTATGTGCTTTGAGGCGAAAGATTCATAATGGATCATTCGTCAACATCTTGTTACCTACGGTGAACTATTTTTTTAGTTCTCCATTTTGATCATTTATACATTTACATTTAGATTAAAAAAAAAGAGAACGTAAAAGATCTCAAATGATAAGGGAGGTATATACAAAAGATATACTTATTAAGATCGTACAGTTCCCTTATAATTTACACATGCTGGCTAAGAGAGACGAAGATATGAAAATCAAAAGTCAACTTATGATGTGATGACGTAAAGACATGACAAATGTAAGCATACATCACATATAATGGGGGTATGGGATAGAAAACGTACAAGCAAAACTCCCCCTAGGGTTGTGCCCATCTTAAAGGAATACAAAACTGAATATAGAGTTTAGAGGTTACAGTTTTGCTGAAATAGGGCATATCGGTCGACGACATCTTTAGATCCTGTTGAGCGGCCTTTTGGGAGTGCTACAAAGATACTTCCCATCTTCCTTCTTCACATTTTGACATTTCCTTATTAGTTGGTAAAGGAGATTTCTCATTTTCTTTGTGTTTCGCTAATGCATTTGGCTCTTCCTCCAACATTGTTGCTTCTCTTTATTCCTGAAGGAATTAAGCCAAAAACATATCCAAGAAGTAAAAAATACATATAATCACCTATCACGAGCAGAAGAGAACTAAATATAATAAGGATCAAGTCTCTCCCTCAAGTAGTTGGTTAAGAATATATCCAAAGGTGAATTTAAACCAATTACACAGATGATGTTAAAAAGATAAGTACAATGAAACCTTATAAGAATCAATGTTTAAAGAAAAGTTATGAATCAATCAAAATGAGCACAAACTTCCTAAAGAATTGATAATCAAAAGAGATGGAGATATTGGATCATAAAAATCAAGTCATCAAAACTAGTGATATATGAAGGATAAGCATCAAGTAAGCTTACATCACTATAGGAAGAATGATAGGTAAAAAATACAATTAAAAGCACAACCTTCCTTCATCATATGATAGAATGTGAAAATGACGTAGCATTGTACACAAGAAATCCCAAAGAGAATGACAACCAAGATTAAGGATATATGATGCACATAGTGATGTTTAAAAGGCTCTCTAAGGAATATACATACCAAGCACAAACTATTAACAAACTGATCAAAGTAGACAAGAGATATATCATGATTTAGAAGAAGTTCCAAGGAAACATGACCTCCAAGATGTAGGCACAATAAGGCACATTTGTCATGTAAAAGCTCCGAGAAACGTTCTCATCAAGTATACTATATCAAAATAAGGCTCAAAGAGCATATAGCTCAAACAATCTCCATCATCTCTAATATTCCATTTAAAGTGCACATATAAAAGATATATCTTTGAATAATACATAAGGGGGGTTTTTAGTTTTTCAAAGCTAAATACTTAAGAAAGCTACCCCTTACAATGTGTCGATTTTGATTGAGATGGTTTGGAACAAGGATTTGGATGGGTTTACAAGATTTGAAATGATTCCAACATCCAAGAAATTTGTCAATCAAAATATTAGAAGTGATATACACAGAAAAACACAATTTTTAAACTTGAAGCAGGACTTCGGTCGATCGAAGATTAAACCTCGGAAGACATCTGTCCATGCCCTTCGGTCGATTGGAATCAAGTGGTTGATCAACCGGGGTTATGGAAGACATGTATTTTTCTGGTTTTTAAATTTTAGCCAAAAAGCTTTTAAATAATTTTAAATCACTTCCAAAACATCATGAGCAACTTTGAATAAGTAAAAACAAGTAAGAACACAGGTATAACCTCTTAAAAACATCAAAGTGCTAAAAAACACACATTAGGATCTTTGAAAATAAAACAATGAAGAACATCTAAGGTGATCAAATTGTAAGATCTTTTAGAAAATGGCCAAACGGCTTTTAAATAGTGTAAAGCATTGAAAAACAAAGTTGTTGGCTCATATCATGGCTTAAAAACAACAACCACAAGAGATTATGGCAAACATCAAGAATATGCACATAAGTGTAAGCCCTAAGGGCGAACGAACTCTGTTTTTGATATTGGACAAACATTTGATGTTGTGTCTAATGATCTTAATCTTTGTGATAGAATATTGGAAATCTTGTAGGAAGCTCTAAGTACTTCAATCAAGCCATGTTCAAGATTCAAAGTCATACTATTCAAGGCTCATCTATGAAGATTGAAGATTGAAGACTTAGTTTGGTTAGTTTAGCTTTGTTGTCATTAGTCGTAATCTTTAAAGCTCTACACTCTAGTCTTGCTTGCACACAAACACGTTTTCAAAAGGCTTAAGTTTCAAAATGTTCTTTACATGTGTTCTTATCCAAAAAGCCTTTGATTTCATAGATAAGTCTTTTAGAAAAGTTTTCCAAGAGTTCTTACTTGTTACCTTTTAGGAAAACCTTTTAGACTTTAAAAGACTTCAAAAGATTTCAAAACGTGTGAAAAATCACTTTGGAAGTTCGGTCAACCGAGCTCAAGTTCGGTTGAACCGTCGAGAAACTGAGAGTTTTGAAATATGGCTTCGGTCGACCATGAGGCAGTTCGGTCGACCTAAGCATGGGGTCGGTCGACCGACCCTGTGTGAGGTTGAACCGAAGTTCGGTTCGGTCATCCGAAGTGGTCGTTCGGTCAACCGAACTCTGTTTTAAACTAGCCGTTTTTTGACCGTTGGAGAGTCGTTTTTCAGCCATATTTGAAATGTATATATACTCCAAAGCTAGAGAAACATTCTAAGGCTTGCATATCAAATATTCATTGATCTCTCATCAAGCCAAAACACTTTCAAAGAAAAATACTCTTCATCCTTATGATCTAAAGCATTCAAGAGTATTCTTTCAAAAGCAAGACAAAGAGTGAACTTCATATGTTCAAGAGCTAAATTGTTTGTGCTTCAAAGGTACTATATCTTTCACTTAGAAGAGTGAACAACCTTGTACTTAACCTTTCTTAATTCCCTTTCTTAGTGATAGGGTTATTATTGTAAGTCCTACTTTGTGTGGGCATCCTTTGGTTGTAAAGTCCTACTTTGTGTGGGCAATTGTAAAAGTCCTACTTTGTGTGGGCATCTTCTTAGTGAAGTTTGTTGAAATCCTTGGGTGCGGCTCAAGGTAGTGGATGTAGATTCTAAGTGAATCGAACCACTCTAAATCCTTTGTCTTGTTGATTGGGTTTTTGCTTTAGCTTTCATTCATCTTGCTCAAGTTCTCACTTGCATTGATTAGTATTCGAAAAAAGTTAGCAAGATTAGTTAAAACCCAATTCACCCCCCTCTTGTGTTTTACAATTGGTATCGAGCTTCGTCTTCAATTTTAGTTTAACCACTAGAAGCAAAGATCATGGCGGTATTTCCGCTTTAGCCTACCAAGAGGGTTCTTCTACAAATAGACCACCACTCTTTGATGGAAACAACTATAATGCTTGGAAAAACCGATTCAAGATATATGTGTGCTCCATTGATTATTCTCTATGGCATATATTTGAAGAAGGTCCTTTTATTCCATTGAAGATTGTTGATGGTACTTTAATGTCAAAACCGGATAATGAGCTAAATGAAGTTGAGTCCAAGAAAATGACTCGAAATTATATGGCAATGAACATTCTAAGTTGTGCCTTGAATCCGGATGAGTACAACCGTGTTCGTGGAAGCAAATCGGCTCATGCCATGTGGAAAATGCTTGAAGTTACTCATGAAGGCACAAATCAAGTGAAAGAGTCAAAGTTGAATTTGCTAGTTAGAGAGTTTGAGTTATTCACCATGGAGCCAAATGAATCAATCAATGAGATGAATACAAGATTCACCAATGTGGTAAATGGTTTGAAGTCATATGGTAAAGATTACACTTTGGGTGAAATAAATAGGAAAATTCTCAACTCTCTTCCCAAAAGTTGGGAAGGAAAAGCTCTAGTCATTGAAGAAGCCAAGGACTTGAAAACATATCCTACGGAGGAGCTTATTGGTTCTCTTCTCACATATGAGCTAACTCATAAAAAGGAAGAGCGTATTGACAAGTCCAAGATGAATATTGCTCTAAAATCTTTTCTTGATCTAGAGGAATCAAATTGCTCAAGTGATGAGGAAGACATCAACCTAGATGATGAGACTATGGATTTAATGGTAAAAGCGAATGAAAAAGATGTTTTCCCGGAAAGGAAGAAAATTCCATCAAAATAGAAGAGAACTAAATCCTAATGGGATGGAATGCTATGAGTGTGGAAGCAATCAACATCTCTTAGGAAATTGCCCAACCGCCAAAGCAAAGGGCCTCAAGGAAGACAAAAAAGAAAAAAATTCTTCAAATCAAAGAATGCAAAAGGGCATGCTATGCACATGGGATCAAGATGAGAGAGAAAATGAAGAAGGAGAGGAAAACTCAAATGTTTGCTTCATGGCTTTTGGTAATGAGGTACATCTTTCTCCCTCCCCTTCATATTCTAATGATGATGATGATGAGGAAGATCCTAATGAGCTTTTATATGATATGTATGAGCAAATGAAAAAATGTGCAAAGCAAAACAAAGAGATGAAACTTAAAATTGAATCCTTGCTTGATGAAAGATCAAAGTTGATTAATGAAAATGAAAAATTGTGTGATGATGTTAAATGCTTGAAATGTGAAAATGAAAATCTCATTACTACTTGCAAAACATCTTCATTACAATACAAAGAAGCATGTGATAAAATGTCATCTCTTGAATGTCAACTTGTTGAATTTGATAGTTTGAAAATCAAAGTTGTTGAGCTTACTTCACTAGTTGACAAGTTCTCCAAAGGAACACAAAAGCTTGATCATATTCTTGTTATGCAACGTGCTTCACATGATAGACATGGTCTTGGTTATAATGCTAATCACATTGATCATGCTAGCTCTTCTAAGTTGCCTAAGAATCACTTTGTGCATGCTAGCACTTCACATAAGCAAAATAGATATTATGAGCATGTTCACAAATCTTCTAAGCCACACACTTGTTGCACTTATTGTGGAAAACATGGTCATTTTAGTGTTAGATGCCATGTGAAGAAGAAGATTGAAAAAGGGGTAAAAACTGTTTGGAAAGTTAAACGTTTTTTAACTAACCCCCATGGACCCAAACAAAAGTGGGTACCAAAAGCTACTCTTCCCTTGATCTTATAGGTTCTTATAAGTTAGATGTATGCCACCAAGCTTCAATGGATTTGATTCAAAAAGAAGTGGCATTGGGGAGAAGTAAAAGGAGATGTGCCAAAAGAAGAAATTCAAAAGCACTCCTCAACACTTGGTTTCTCAAAGCTCAAATGACAATCAATTGGAGAACCAAGTTGGTTAGATAATAAGAGCAAAGCATCAAGTGATGACAAGAGCCAAAGTGTCAATCCAATGTCTTCATCACTTGGTAAGAAAGCAAAGGTATCAAAATCACCTTCTCATAACACTTTGATTAATGAGTTAAGTGTTTTTGATATATATACATGCTTGCTCTTATATAAATGTTGCATCTCACATGCTTGAATTTAATAATTATATAGATGACCTTTAGCATGCTCTTGTTTATTCATGTCTATTGAGCTAAGGTATCTATGAGATGTAGCATATGCAATTTGATTGATTCTTGTTTTGTTATGTCATATTCATTTAAGAATCTATCTAGTTGTTTTGGTTTTTGATAAGCATAATCCTTAAGCATATATGTGTTTACTTGAGATTTTGAGCTAATCATGAAGGACCTTTGAAAAGGTACCACATTAGTTCTCAAGAATTCCTTGTAGGTAACAAAGAGTTCTAAACTTCAAGAAGAAGATATGAACTACAAGGAATGGCACAAATGAGCTAAGACTCCAAGAAAAGAGTCAAATGCAAAGGATCACAAGATTGTAGAGGGTTCATCAAAAGAAAAGTCACCAATCATTGATGACTCTACAATTGTCATGCAAAGAAGATTGAGAAGCTCAAGGAACTCATTGAAGGAACTCAAAGTGCAAAAGCATTCATCAAATTCAATGAGATATTACTAAACTCAATCTCTTTTCATTTCCTTGAACAATTATTGATCTTCTTTCCATATTATGTTCAATTGTTCTTGAAATGGGCATCTTGGAGATTTTATAACATGTTTTGCTCTTCATATGTTTTGATTGTTCTTGAGCATGTTATTAGAGAGCTTAATGATTTGATCTTTGTGATGAAATCTCCTTTTTACAACACCCCCTCTCCTCTATTATGTAGTGCTTTATGCTTTGGGGGAGTTTGTATATGCTATGCTTAGTTTTCACTTGATCTTTATTGCATATAGGGGTTTATGTTTATATTCAAGTCTTTGGCATTAATCTTATGTGGTTGTTCGTCTAGATGCTTGACTTAGGATATAAACTGTGATTATGGCATTATGCCATGGGTTGTGTCTATTTGTTTGTTTGGAAGTGGCACAACCTAAGAGGGAGTTTTTCAAATGTTTTCAACTCATACCTCCCTCATATTTGTGATGTATGCTAAATTGTCATATTTTACATCATCACATCACTTGTTGGCTTGCTTTTCATCTTTTATATCTTATAGCCAACTTGTGTAAGTTATTTTGGAAGTTATATGTGTTATAAATGTTTATGTCTTCAATTGGTATCACATATACTCTCCCTAAATAACTATGAGATCATATTTCTTTCAATTGGTATAATACTTTCATATTCTTTTTGATCTCATTATAGTTTTTGGTTAGTATCACTTTAAGAGTTGCTACACTCATTTAGCTAACCATTAACTTGTTAGAGGAATGTACTCAAATTGTTATCTTACACTTCCTCTATTTCTTCTGGTTGTGATACATGTGCTTAACTTATGAATTCATGGTATCATTTCTATTAGTACTTTGTTAGCGATATTTTTAAACTTGTTTTACAATTGGCTATATTTACAATTAGTATCATGTTTTACAATTGGTCAATTGATATCAAACTTGGCTTTATCTCAAATAGCTAACATCGTATGTTTGATAAACGGGGAGATTGTGCTTAAAGGTTATATTCCTTATCTCCTTTGTTTTTAAGCTTAGGTTGATATTCTTTTTGAGCCATATATAACCATCTTATTTATGTGTCATTATGGACTCTTTGGATTTTGAAATCAACCAAGCTTATTCAAAAAGATCATTCTTCCGAAAATTGGTGTATTAACTTTGCTTGTGCTATGAGTCATGCTGTTTTTGCAAGTACACCCTTTTTTCTAAGGAGTTTGAAGTCTTTTTGATTATGCCAAAGGGGAGAAAAAATGTGTATTAATCTTGCTAAAATGTGTATTAATCTTTGTGTATTAATCATGTTTTTTTATCCTTTCAGGCATGTTTTGAGGGGTAGCTTTTTT
The DNA here is from genome assembly GCA_026122235.1 of Vinca minor. Taxonomy (NCBI): domain Eukaryota; kingdom Viridiplantae; phylum Streptophyta; class Magnoliopsida; order Gentianales; family Apocynaceae; genus Vinca; species Vinca minor. The sequence continues at coordinate 3,643,877 of JAOCZM010000230.1, forward strand.
ATATGTCTTTTGTCTCAAAACATATTAGATGGAAGGAAGGAGGCAAGGAGGATGGTTGGGAAATAGGGCTCTTCTAAGAGTCCACTAGTTTTTATGGCAAAAGAACTTATAATGCTAGTGCTTATGTCTTTGCATATATTTGTCTTTACAATTGGCATCATATACAATTGGTATCTTCTAAGCATTAGTCTTTGTACTTATTTGTTCTTAGATCCTTTTGCCATGCTTCCATGTACTTACATTGTCCATATTCTATCTTATTACATCAAAGTTTGTCATAATCAAAAAGGGGGAGATTGTAAGCCCTAAGGGCGAACGAACTCGTTTTTGATATTGGACAAACATTTGATGTTGTGTCTAATGATCTTAATCTTTGTGATAGAATATTGGAAATCTTGTAGGAAGCTCTAAGTACTTCAATCAAGCCATGTTCAAGATTCAAAGTCATACTATTCAAGGCTCATCTATGAAGATTGAAGATTGAAGACTTAGTTTGGTTAGTTTAGCTTTGTTGTCATTAGTCGTAATCTTTAAAGCTCTACACTCTAGTCTTGCTTGCACACAAACACGTTTTCAAAAGGCTTAAGTTTCAAAATGTTCTTTACATGTGTTCTTATCCAAAAAGCCTTTGATTTCATAGATAAGTCTTTTAGAAAAGTTTTCCAAGAGTTCTTACTTGTTACCTTTTAGGAAAACCTTTTTAGACTTTAAAAGACTTCAAAAGATTTCAAAACGTGTGAAAAATCACTTTGGAAGTTCGGTCAACCGAGCTCAAGTTCGGTTGAACCGTCGAGAAACTGAGAGTTTTGAAATATGGCTTCGGTCGACCATGAGGCAGTTCGGTCGACCTAAGCATGGGGTCGGTCGACCGACCCTGTGTGAGGTTGAACCGAAGTTCGGTTCGGTCATCCGAAGTGGTCGTTCGGTCAACCGAACTCTGTTTTAAACTAGCCGTTTTTTGACCGTTGGAGAGTCGTTTTTCAGCCATATTTGAAATGTATATATACTCCAAAGCTAGAGAAACATTCTAAGGCTTGCATATCAAATATTCATTGATCTCTCATCAAGCCAAAACACTTTCAAAGCAAAATACTCTTCATCCTTATGATCTAAAGCATTCAAGAGTATTCTTTCAAAAGCAAGACAAAGAGTGAACTTCATATGTTCAAGAGCTAAATTGTTTGTGCTTCAAAGGTACTATATCTTTCACTTAGAAGAGTGAACAACCTTGTACTTAACCTTTCTTAATTCCCTTTCTTAGTGATAGGGTTATTATTGTAAGTCCTACTTTGTGTGGGCATCCTTTGGTTGTAAAGTCCTACTTTGTGTGGGCAATTGTAAAAGTCCTACTTTGTGTGGGCATCTTCTTAGTGAAGTTTGTTGAAATCCTTGGGTGCGGCTCAAGGTAGTGGATGTAGATTCTAAGTGAATCGAACCACTCTAAATCCTTTGTCTTGTTGATTGGGTTTTTGCTTTAGCTTTCATTCATCTTGCTCAAGTTCTCACTTGCATTGATTAGTATTCGAAAAAGTTAGCAAGATTAGTTAAAACCCAATTCACCCCCCCCCCCTCTTGTGTTTTACAATAAGTGCTAAAACCATGCCATAAATCTCAACATAAGGTGCTCAAATAGGCACACCAAATTTAGAATGAACAAATCAACCACATGACATAAGGTACACTCCAAAGCAAGGTTGTTTTCATTCGTAAGCATTCAAACTAAAACATAGGATAAAGTCATCAAGTCAAGGTAAACCTTAAAAACCACAAGATTGCCATAAATCCAAAAAGATAAGAGTTTTCCAAATGTACTTTGAGCAACTATATAAAGATGATACAAGGTAGGATCAATTTGCTTTAAAGAGGGAAAACCTTATCCAAATCTTTAGCTGCGTCTAAGTCATCAGGTGGCAAAAGTCCTATCTAAAGTCTGGCAGTTTCATCAGCGGAAGAAGCGCTATTATAGTGAATCGAAAAGTCTTTCACTAGAACATCGGCGGAAGAAGCACCAGGAGGGGCAAAGGCTGTTGCAGAAGGACCAAAGGGGGATGCGGCTCTTTCTCCTGTCTTGGCTCTCGTTGCTGAAAGGGGTTAGGCGTAGGTGGCCCGGTTCCTTTGAGGCCTTCTTATAGGTTGTTTCACTCTCGTGGGATAAATGCCTTATATAAGAAAGACACACCGTAGGTTCTTTGAAATCTTCAAAAACCTTTTAAACATAACTGAGGTAGTCATTTTAAAATGCCTTTATACAATCAAGAAATCAAAACACATTAGCCAACCTCATAAGATAAGACAAGGTTAAACACATGAGATATGGCAATAAGAAATATATAGCACCAAAGCAAGAGCAAGCATAGGTAGTCATCAAGAATAAAAGGCTAAAATCAAGAGAGATAGGGTTATAGCTACCAATTTTCTTCCTTTGATGATTCTTTGATCTTTTTGGAATCTTTGCTCTTACTTGATCATCCTCAAAATGAGATCAACTTTGAAGTTCTTGAAGATGTCTTTGGGTGTAACTCCAATTTTCTTCATCATTATGAAGTGCATTTAACTTTTGGTGTGATCTATGGAGTTTCACTTGGTCTTGTAGACTTATCCTCCATGAAGTGTCTCTTTTGACCTTTTTCTTTCCATTTTTCCATTTTGCTCTTCATCTCCGGTTTTCTTTTCTTTCCTAGACACAATCACTTTTAATCTCTTTTTTGCACCTTTTGAAGTGAGCTCAAATAATGATATATAAACCAGTAAGTAAACACGTATGTCCTATTCTAGAATCTCTACCCAAGAACGCATCTTAAGTTATCTAAGGAATCCATTCTATGTTCATTCCATACTTATGACCTGGCAATGCCTCATCTACCAATGAGATAAAGAACTCATAATAGAATGTACTCTTCCAAACCATAAATATAACAGAATAACTTAAACTTTATTAAAACATTGTCATCATCAGAAATTACATAAACTTAATACTAAAGTTGTTTAATCTTAAATAAGGTTTATAACTATTACATCATCATTACTTCATTAAGTTCTACTCGGCATGCTCCCTTTTCCCAAGTCTCCTCACCACATCACAAATATTGATTGCTACAAACATCATTTTTAAGCTACTGAACTTGAAATACCCGATAGGGGAGAACTTGAGAGGAGGATGAATTAGGTTCTAAAACGTTTTCGCTTATCTACCAAATTCATTTCCTAAGTGATCACCTTAACAACTATTATGTTCATTAAGCACATAAAGGTGATTTAAATGATTAGCACTTAGATGACTTATGTGTGTAAATCCAACACATAGGAGCATAAGACAACGTATATGATCAAGGATTGTCTAGGTCAAGATTCCAATATGCAAAGTTTGTAAGAATAAACCCTAAAGTCATATGGACTAACACTTAAGAAAGATATATAAATCTTATAAGATTACTAAGTTTAAGTCCTATGCCCAAGCCAAGGGAAGATATAACAAGCAATTAATCTAAATCTTAGATAAACAATTAAAGCTCATACAATCAAGTTCATGTGAATATAAGCACAAGTATAATGTAAGAATTTCAAAGTAAAGAGATAGAGTTAGAAGATCAAACACAAGGATGTAGAGTGGTTCGATCACAAGATCTACATCCACTAGTTTGGGACACACCCAATGATTTTTGCATATTCCACTAGCATGTCTTGAGAGAGCTTTACAAGGAATGACAAAACCAACCAATTGGTCTTTTATGCACTCATGCAACCTTCCAAATGAAAAGCCAACACATTGGTCCTTTTATGCACACGTGCAAGCCTTCACGCATGGGAACTCTTTTTCTAACCTAGTCTACTAAGTGAGGAGGTTTTACGAACACATTCAACCATACTTCTATTTCGAGTTCACCACTCACTCTAGTTCCTACTATTACAAGAAATATCCAATCCAACACATTGGAGGCCCAAAACCACCACTCGCACAAACAAGCCTTCTCACTCAACTCATTACAAGTAAAGATAATCTCAACACATGAGATTCTACATTTAAGCTCAAGAAAAACAAATCCCTCTAAGGATTGGATATTACAATGAAAGATCTAATTCATATTTGAGAATAGAAGAATAAGTGGATGGAGCTTTTTCTCAAAATGAAATGTTTTTTAGGAATGATTGGAAGTATTTAGCTCATCAAAGTGTTTGATTTTCTTGACTAAAATGTGTATACTACGGCCCCTTTGTTGGGTTTAGAAAAGAACAAAAATCATCCTTAAAGGCTATTTAAAGGGTCTAAATATAGCAAGCAAATCGAGTTACAACGGCCATTTTTTTTTCCTTGACAGGACAGCTTCGATCGACCGGATCATAAGGTAGGTCGTCCGAAGTGCTTCCAATGTTAAATTTAAAGGCTTCTGTATCTATCTCAATCGACCGCAAAGGGTGGTCCCGTCGTCCGAATCAACTGTTAGGTCGACCGACCTATAACATGGTCTTCAAATATTTTATAGACGTTGGAGTCTTTGAACATTCCTAAGTGACTAAGGACAAAAAGACACTTCGGCCGACCAGACAACACAAGTCGGTCGACCGTACTGAAGGGATTCATGAGCGGAAACTCGTTCCAAACACCCATGATCCTCCCCTGAAGGATCCGCTCATACGTAAACGAATCGAAAAAGCAGCAAGAAAAACTTACGTTTTGGATTCAAGAAGCTACTTTTTGAATGGAGGATGACGTTTCTTGGATCGGATGTTGCTACCGATTGATCTCCCTTTGCGGAAAGTCCCTCTACCGGTATCCACGCGGCTAAAGCGGGCAGCGATTGCTAGCTCTTCGTCTTTTTCGATTTTCGGGAATTAGAGAGAAAAAGGGAGAGGCTAGAATAGAAAACGGTTTTCGATTCTATATCTTATTTCAGTTTGAAAAAACATTAGCCATCTAGGTTTTCGGCTAAGAGATGTTATATAGAGTGTGAGAGTTTGTTACTCAAACAACTCCCACCTCTACTCAACTTCTCTCGGCGGTGGGAGTCTCGGAATCCCACGTTCCACTGAACTTTCACTTTGGTAGTGGGAGTCCTTATCGGATAATAACTCCCACGTAATCCCGACTATAGGTAAAATACCGAAATTGCCCCCTATCTCTAATTCGAATGATAAACACTTTATTATTTTGAGAAAGACAAATGTCGGATACAATGAACCTAGACACATTCTAGATTCATTGAATCTGGACATAAAGCTCGTTAGTTCGTCTATGCGTGTGACCCTGTAGGTTCATCTCACAATGGCAATGAAAACACACTTAGTAGTAGTGTGTGTTCATAAATCACACTTAGTAGTAGTGTGTGTTCATAAATCACAAGCGGTCCCTAGCAGGACATTGTGACTACCCAAAGTGAATGAATATACAACGGAACCTAATATCAATCCACTATTTAATCCCTTTGTCTCGCGATATCCTAATTAAGCATAAGGCATGGTGGTCGTCACCCTTATTAAGCTTAATTGTATTTATGCTCGATCTCCAGGTAGACTGTTTCGACAAATAGCATTTGATAACCACTTTATCAAATACATTTGAGCACGGCCATGCATTTAAACAGTCTTTCCCTATCGAGGGGCCCATGGATATCTCTCTCTAATAATAGAGAGGGACAAATTCCTTACAATGTCTCTCACATTCAAGCTATGATAGGACACTACGTCCGATCATCAGTCGTATTGATTACTCTGTTACAAGTAACGTCCGACTGAGTCAAAACGTGGCTCCATTCATACTAGAATCAATGAAGACATAAGGTCTAAGGATTCTAAAATAGTATTGAGGAAGTAATACTTATGACTTAAGACCATGAAGTATTACTTCTCGACTGGATCACGTCCCAATACAATGTATCCCTATATATTGCATCTATGTTGTGATTTGTATCCATTACACATGATCAGTAAAACAAGATCATCAATCAACAATCATACTAGTTTTATTTCATAGTAATTAAGCATTACATAAAACTAGGGACTTCTAGAATAGTAATTACATAAGCTAATGAGTTTTACTATCAAATCACACATTTGATAATCAAAAGCAAAATTAACTATTCAATTACATGCTCAAAAGATAATAAAACGCACAACTGTGCTAATGGTCCTAGGGCACTACTAACACGTACTTCATCCAGTCTTCCGAGGTCTAGGACCTAGTCGACCAGACTTCAGTCCAAAAGTAGTTTTTCCACGTAGTCACATTTCTAATTTTCTCAAACTCATGCCTAGGTGTTTTTTAAAGATATTTAAAATAGTTTAAAGATCTTAGGCATTAAAAAACACTTAAAATATATTTTTCAAAATCTTTGAAAGATTTAATCAAAGTAAGAAATATTGTTTTGAAAACATGCAAGAGTATGAGCTTCATCATACTATAAACTAACATTCATCAAATAAGATTAGTCACAAGGATATACCTATGTAGCTTCTTGACTAATCTTCTTGGTCTTCAAATCTTCAAGATGAAATCTTCTTTGAGCTTGGACTTGACACCTTTGATCAACCTCTTTTTTGAGTGGTGAAGTCCTATAGTAATCTTCATGTTGTAGTGTATTGGACTTCGTAACTTCTTTGTTAAGAGTCTACTTCGTGGATGATCTTCATGGTACGATTGAGTAGCTCTTCAAAATGTTGATCTTCCTTCTTGACTTTGCAATTCCTTCCAAGGCATTGTGGATGAACTTCAAGTTTGTGTCATGGAGTCTTGCAAAGTGTATTTTCTTGTTGTCGTACAAAGATCTCTTTGAGGTCCATAAGAAAATAACTTACCATTTTCATCAATGTAAGTGTGAGTGAAATATCCTATCAATAAAACACATGCTCACACAAACATTAGAACTTCTCAATGTCTTGTTATCATCAAAACAAGATTGATCACATTTTTCTTTAGGGCTTACAATCTCCCTCTTATTATGATGACAAAACATTGATGCAAATGAGAATAATATATCAAAATGATTCTACTCCACATATTTTAAGGCAAGTAGATGCTTCGAAAAATCATTCTACTCCACATATTTTAAAGAATCCCTTATCTCTCCCATATTTTAAAGAAGCTTGTTGGTCAATAGTAAAGAAATCAATAGAGGAAAGCAAAACTAAAGACCAAAAGAAAGAAATCCTTAAAGCTATGTACGAACACCGTTTGTAAAAGGCCATTTAAATGCAATATGAGTGGCTAAGAGATGATGCTTATCTAAAGATATATGCAAGCTTTAAAAAGATCTTTCGAAGAGGTTTTAGGCTTGGTTGATTTCAAAGTAAAGAGAACACATAATGACACATAAAATCAAATATGGTTATATGACTCAAAAATGAATATACAACTCTAGCTAAATCATGAGGAGATAAATGAATAAAACCTTGAAAGCACAATCTCCCCTTTTATCAAAATCAACGTTTGCTATAACAAGATGAAAACAAGTTTTTAAGGCTTAGCTAACAAAGACAAACGAATATGATATCATGAAAGTATAAACATATGAAAAGCATATGCATCACAAACCAAAAACAAAACCAAGAGGAAGTGTAAAGTAACACTTTGGAGATCATTCCTCTTTAAGAAATTGGTTAGCCAAAGAAGTATAACAACTAAGGAAATGAGCTAAACAAGGAATCAAATGAGATCAAACGATATAAGAGAGGGAATGTACATGATCTCAAATGATAAGGGAGGTAGATACAAAAGATGTACTTGAAAGATCATACTACTCCCATAAAGTTTACACAAGTTGGCTCAAAAGATATGAAAGTATGAAACAAAGCCAACTTATGATGTGATGATGCATATGATATGTACAATTGTAGGCATACATCACATAAATAGGGGGTATAAGGTAGATATCATATAAAGCTCCCCCTAAAGATGTTCCCATATAAGGAGATGCAAAAATGGATAGATATAAGGTTTACAGTTTACAGTTTTGTTGAAACAGGGCAAGTCGGTCGACCAGATCAGCAGCTGCCGTCGACCGGATTTCTGGAAGAGAGCTACAAAGAAACTTCCATCTTCATTCTTCCCATTTTGATACTTTCCATAGTTGTTGGTGAAGTGAAATTTCTCGTTTTCTTTGTGTTTGTCTAATGTACTGGCTCTGCTTCAAACATCATTGCTTCTTCTCTCGTGTTCTTATTTTAGAGAGTACAAAGAAACTCTCTATCTTTCTTCTTCACCCTTTGACTTTCATAGTTGTTGGTGAAGGGAGATTTCTCGCTTTCTTTGTGTTTACATATGACTTTGCTTTCAACATTGTTGTTTCTTCTCTCGTGTCTTGAAAAAACAATGAGCACAAAGAATACACAAGAAGAAAACTTCCCAAAAATGGATAACCAAAAGAGATAGAGGTTATGGATATTTTAAAACAATCCATCAAAACTAGTGATATTTGAAAGATAAAAGCTAAGTACATATCACTAGGGAAGAAGGATAGAAAAAAAACATTTTAAAAGCTCATTCTCCCTTCAACATATGATAGAATGTGAAAGGAATGTAGCATGGTATACAAGAAATCTCAAAGTGACATGACAACCAAGATTAAATGATGCACATTTGTCATGTAAAAATCCTCCAAGGAATATACTCACCAAGTACACACTATCAACAAACTAATCAAATGACAAGAGTTTTAATATAAAAGAAGTTTCAAGGAAACATGACAACCAAGATAATATGAGGCACATTTGTCATGTATTACATCCAAGTAAACGTTCTTATCACATATATTCTATCAAAACTAAGGCTTAAAGAGCATATAGTTAAAACTGATCTCTATCATCTCTAAATTGCCATATAAAAGACACATATAAAAGATAAGACTTTGATAAGTGCAAAAGGGGGGGTTTTTGGTTTTACATATCTAAGATTATAAGAAAGCTCCCCCTTGCGATGTGCCGATTTTTTTTTAAAACATTGGATGGTTCTAAGAAAGTGTTTGAAGAGTAACCAACATCCAAGAAGTTTGAAATCAAAAGATTATAGGTGATATACTTAGAAAAATACCATTTTTAAATTGAAGCAGGGCACTTCGGTCGACCGGATATGCATCTTGGTTGACCAATGTCCATGCCCTTCGGTCGACCAGAATCAACAGGTCGGTAAACCTGGATTATGGCATCGGGTATTTTCTGGTTTTTGAATCTTTGCCAAAAGGCCTTTAAATGATTTGATTTCACTTCTAAAACATCATGAGCAACTTTGAATGGATAAAAGTAGGTAAGAACAAAGGTTAAACCTTTTAAAGACATCAAAGTGCTCAAAATCACACATTAGGATCTTTGAAGATGAAAACAATGAAAAACATCTAAGGTAATCATATTTTTAGGCTCTTTTGAAAATGGCCAAATTGTTTTAAAACAATGTAAATCATATAAAAACAAAGTTGTTGGCTCATATCATTGCAGAACAACATCAACAAGAGAGTATGACAAGCATCAAGAATATGCCGAAAATAGCAAAAAGCAAGTCATACCTCTTAACAAAGGTGGCTCAACAAGGCACACCATTCTTAGAATGTAGAAATCAACCACATGATATAAGGTATAATCCAAAGCAAGGTTGTTTGTATTCATAAGCATCAAAACTCAAACCATATGAGAGAGGCATGAAGTCAAGATAAATCTTAGAAAACACAAGATTGCCATAAATCCATCAAAGTAAGGTTTTCCAAAACACTCTTAACAACTATAAAATGATAAAGCTATAAACATCAAGTTGCTTTAAGGAGGGATAAACTTTGTAAAAGAAAGACACACCTTAGGTTCTTTGAGAGCTTTAAACTTTTAAACATAACTAAGGTGATCATTTTGAAAATTCCTTTAGAGATCAAGAAATCAAAACACATAGGCATATCAAAACAAGTTATTGTAAAAATCATAAGATAAGAAAGATAAGCACATGAGATATGGCAAGAAAAGATATAACACCAAAGCATGAGCAAGAATATATAATCATCAAGAATAACAAGCTAAAACCAAGATATATAGGGTTATAACTACCAATTTTCTTCCGTTGATGATTCTTTCAACTTTTTAATTCTTTGCTCTTACTTGATCTTCCTCGTTGGGATGTCATCTTTGAAGCTCTTGAGAATGTCTTTTGGGGGTAACTCCAATCTTCTTCATCATCATGAGGTGCATTTGACTTTTGGAGTTGTGTATGAAATTCCACTAGGTCTTGTAGACTCATCTTCCATATGTTGTCTCTTTTGACCTTGCTTCTTTCCATTTTTCAATTTTGTTCTTCATCCCCAATTTTCTTCTTCTTTCTAGAAATAGCCGCTCTTAACATTTTCTTTTCATCTTCTTGAAAGTGTGGCTAGTCTTTCTTCCTATCATGTCCCTGAAGTGAGCTCTTCTTTCAAATTGTGTCTTGATCATTCCATGATCGTCCATAAAGGTTGAACATCCTCGAGAATCCAATTGAGTAATCTTGAGGTGCTCTTGCATATTGAAATCCTTTGATCATTTTCTTCAAGGAGGGAGTGTCTTCTTCATCTGATTTGGAGAAGTTGGATGTGATCTTATCTTCAAGAATCCATTTCTCTTCTCTTTTGCCTTTGTTACCTACATAAGAAGACACTTTTGATACCCATTTTTGTTTGGGTCATACAGGGTTAATCATGGGGCTTTTTACAACCCACTTGGTCAACACCTCTATCAATAATATCTCTATATGATGCAGCAATTTAACATGATGATCAAAGATGATACAATACGAGCACATCATGTTAAGCATATAGAAGATGTAGTTCAAGCATTAAGAGATATGGGATGTGCATTCTTGTGTTTGTGTTTGTACTCTAAGCAATTAAGATCATGAGATACAAGTTGAGCACAAAAACACATTATCAAGATAATATAGCTAATGCACGTATCAAGAAGAAAGTTTAGATAAATAAGTTTATGATTTTAAAACCAGCATGCTTGACAAGTTTGGAATAAAAAATTAGCACATTGTCAAGCAAAATAGATATACATAAAAGCATCAAAGGATAATTACATACTCTCTTTCTTTTTTTTAAGAGACTAGAGGTATATCCTAAACTATCCTGAAGTGAGCAAGCAAGTTTAAAAAAATTAAGCAAATACTTGTTAGCCATCTTCTTCAACTCATAAAAAAACTAGATAATAAGCACATAAGGATCAACATCAAAGGTATGATCACTAATCTAAAGATGCGTTGGAACTTTGTACCTCATTACTCAAGGAGTTTGGACTTTAAGCATTTTGGTAGATCTTCTTCATCAATAAGTCCAATGGGGCCTTTTGTGTGATCTTTGTCATGATCATCACTTTCATTTGAAGCTCTTGGAGAGGATGACATGTGATTGCTCCCTATTCCATTTTGCTCATTTGTGACTTCCAATGGAAGCAATCTCTTCTTCTTTCATGGCAAATGTAGAGTCATCATGATGGATGTATTTTCTTTTCTTGATGAGCCCTGTACAATCTTGCAATCCTTGGCATGTGACTCTTGATGGTCGATTTACCTTACTATAAAAATCGCTAGGCAAGTGCAACTATCGCTTAGAATAGTATAGCAGTCTAGTCAAGTGTCGATCCCACAAGGACTACAAGCACTAATAATTACCATTTTTCTACTGTTTAATCGATCGAGTTATATGCTTAAAAATAGTAAATAACTAGAAAACAAATAAATAAATTATAAGAATAATATGAGAAAAGATACTTGAATGAGAATCCCCCTAGACGTATCTATGTATGAACCGGATGAATTAATTCAAAAGAACTTTTTCCGAAGCAGTGAAAATTCCAAGAATGAAGCTTTAATGTTTTTCAACAGTTTAAAGTTCCTACCTTTGAGTTGATTAATTGAAATTTCTTTCGTAATTAAAACCCCCAAAGATGCATTAAGATTTATGAATTCCCTTATTAGGTTTGACCCTAATCCCGAAGATTTATGTAAATTCTATTTCTAGAAAACCATGCAACTCTTTTTATTATGCGATGATCTATTCAAATTCTTCCTTTTTCAATTCCAAATAAGAAATCAAAGATGAATTAATACTCTAGAAAATTAATCCAACACAAAGAAAACGCATAATAAACATCAAAATATGGTTCAATATGAATTAATCACAATCCCAAAAATCAATACATAGATATAAGTCTAGGGTTCATCCCATTCAAGTAATAGAAATTTAGCTACTCATAACGCTAGAATTAATAAAAGAATTTATTGAAAACGATAAAGAAAGAAAACTCATTCTCATGAAAGATTCAATCTTCAAGCTTGTCTCCGTCTTCAAACCGTTGATGATGGCGAGTTTCCTCTTGTAGAACTTGATTGAAGAAATCCCTCAATAATTCTCTAATAATTACTCTAGGTCTAGAATAACAATCGTCATATATGAATGTCTGAAATCCGGTGTCTTTATATGATGAATCTTCCATGGATATTTATAATGTTCAGACTCCTATAGTTTTAGGAAAAATACCATAGAGGTTGAAAGGAATTAGGAGTCTAATAGGAAAGTCCCAAATAATCTTCATGGTTGACCAAATTTTCAGTGTTGACCGAGTTGACTTCTTTGACTAGCTTTGACCGTAAGACAGCTTTTAAGATTTTGCAGTTAAGTCCCATAACTTTCCAGTCAAGTTTCAGATTTAGCAATTAAGTCCTCGAAACATCATAAAAGTTCAAAGCACCCTACAACCATTAAAACACAAAGTAGTGAGGAATATACCATTCTAAACTCAAAACTCGATATATCATTTTTAAGCACAAAGTCACTATAAAACTAAAGGAATATATCGATGAATTTACGAGTTATCAAATTACCCCCCACTTAATCTTTGATCGTCCCGAGAAAAGAAAACTAAAACCCATGTACAACATAAAACTTATAGTCTCCTACACATTCATTCTCAAATATGTAAGCATGATAAATTCTTCCCAACTTATCAAAGAATGCTAACCAAGTAAAGTAGATACAAAACTTCAAAGTAAATTCATTGTAACAAAGAGAACTCAAGGAATGCATGGAACAGTTTTATAAAACAAATTACCAAGTAAACACTTGGAAAAAAGATTAAAGTAGATAAGAAACTTTTTCCTCAAACCCAAACCCAGCACAACCAAGGACTTGAAAGATACTCTTCACTAATGTAGCTTAATAATGGAGCATAGTGCATCAACTTGAGTCCAAAAGGACTTCTCAGCTTATAACGTAGGCTTTAGGATGGGGCTAACAAACGAAAGATAGGATATACAAAGTCGTGAGAGTAAGCATTGGATCTTCTTTAATATGATTCCTTATCCACTTCATAGAACAAAAACAACCCCCCACTTTATGTATTACCGAAAACTTCATGGAGGTCGTATCGATCCCAAAGAAGAACTTGTTCAAATCTACCACCAACTTCAACTCTCTATTTCACTTTACATTCCATTCCATACTTTCAATAACACTAATCAATAGTTCCAAAATTCAAATCAACCATCGTGAGTAATATACCTTTCAAGATAAGAACTTTAAGTACATGGTCGATCAAGCACATCAGTGAATCAACAGAATGACAGATATGCCTTTAATCAATAGAAACAAATAAAATAATGTAATGACACTTTTTTTCACTTTTTTTTTACATCAAAATAAATAAATACATCAATGTTGATTAGAGACTATTTCAAAATAATTTGGCTTCCGCAATCCTTATTCATGGCCACAAATAATAACTTAGGCTTTTTTAAAAATTGCCTTACTTCTCATACCACAGAGGCCGGAATCAAAGAAATCGCAATCCAATCCAATCAAGTAGACTAGTATAAATATTCCGACACAAAACATCTCTTTTTTCTCTTCCATTCTTCTTTTTAAACACATTCCGGTAAATTCAATCCCATCAACAGCAGGCCAATTCCTATATGCATTACTCTCACAAGGATAAAGGGTTGTAGTCAACAATGAGCCGACTAGTTAAAGGTGCATTCCTCTTCCATTCATTCCAAATCTTCAAATAAAATTCCACCAAAATGCACCCTCCTGAGGCTAAAAATAGGGAACTAAGAAATTTAATGTGATCGGGTAGGCAAGAAAGGCACAAACGAGTCAAAAATTGCCAATATCATCCCCAAGTCAAAAGTACCAAGTTTGAAGCTTGGACACAAGAATATCGGGAGAGAAGTTCTTAGTTGTACTCAACCATACATTCCAAAAAGTAAACTTATCTACAAAATCTTAGTCAAGTGTTTATTAGGCAACCAAAATTCATTTTATCACAAAAACGTCTCAAGTTCTCTCGATCACAACGAATTCACATGCAATTTTATGTCAACTTACTTAATAGAGCATTCGAAGATAAGTGAGGCAAAAAGTATCACAAAAACTTATAGGAGAATGATTGAACGAGGGAAAGCACATATTTTTTTGGTTTTATTATTATTATTTTTTAATAAAGAAAACAAAAAAAAACATCTAAACATATAGAAACAAGAAGAGAGTCCACCCCCCACTTAAGACTGCAACATGTCCTCATTGTTGCAAAGAGAATAATAAAAATAAAAAAATAGAGTAAATACAGGATAGCAATACTCCCCTCGGTCCTTAGCACCAATTGGAAGAGAAAGTAGGTAGTCTCCAAACGTTGTCGAACCTCGATGGTGTTGCCGCCCATAGCCGCTGCTCATTTGTGATTAAGTAAATATTTTTTTTTAAAGATTAGGGCTTGGGGAAACTAATAAAAGAAAAAAAATTAAAATTAAAATTAAATTGAAATTAGAAAGCAAGATGGAATTAGAAGTTGATGGTTGGTATGAGATGGGGGAACTGTGTATGGAAAAGAAGAAAGAATTTGTGGAATTTGGGTATCTGGGGAACGGGGGTGAGCAGAGGGGGGAAAAAATTGAGTAAAAGGAGAAAAAAAAATCACCCAGGAGGTTGTGGAAGAGAAAGGGGATGGGATTGGGTGTGGTATAGCCGTTTGGTGAGATTGGCCAAAACAAAAGTTTTTTTTTAAATTCAGAAAAAGGGGGTGAACTGCCCTGTGCAGGATATTTACAAAACTCATGTGCAGGAATTTTTTCTGTCCAAAATTCCCTTAAAAAAAATTTTAAAAAAAAAAATTGGAAAAAGGGAGTGAACTGCCTGTGCAGGAATTTTTCTGTCCAAAAGTCCCTAATTTTTATTTTTTTTTTTTGAAAAATCGAAAAGAGAGAAAAAAAATACAATTTTCTTTTTTCCGAATTGACTTGCAGAAAAGCCCAATGTTTTTTTAACGAAGATGGAAACACACTCGACATATGTACAAAAGGTAAAAAAATAAAAATAAAATTTAATTCTCGTTTATAGTCTCGAGCTTGACTACCTTTTTCTTGTGTTCTTCAAGGAGGTTGATGAGAAACAAAAATATCATATTGAAGTTGTGCTCCTTTTGTAAGATCGTGAGGAATATACATCACTTGATCCTCTTTAGCTCTTAACAACTTCTTAGGAGATGACAAATTAACTTCTTGTCTAATTTTCACCTTTTTCTTCTTGCAAGAATTTTCGTCTTTGATTGAAACGGTTTTGGAAGGTTCCTTGATCAAGCTTTCCTGCACAGAAAACGAAATATTAGCATTTTTCTTCTTGCCGAATGCATTAGCATTTTTCTCCAAGGATTTCTCAAAGTGTTTTGGAATTGTAAAGACAACATTTTCATCTCCAACTCCAATAGTTAATTTTCCTCTATAAACATCTATGTTGTCCCTAGCCGTAGCTAGAAAAGGTCTTCCTAAAATCAAAGGTATACCAACATCTTCTTGCATATCCACAACAACAAAATCCACAGGGAAAGTAAATTTATCAATTTTAACAAGAACATCTTCTTTTACTCCCATTGGACATTGTAAAGATTTATCAAGCAATTGGATATTCATAATTGTGGATTTCAAACCTCCCAATCCTAACTTTTTGAACAAATTATAGGGCATCACATTCACACTAGCACCTAAATCCGCTAATGCATTATTAATATACAAACTACCAATTGGACAAGGAATAGTAAAACTCCCTGGATCATTGAGTTTCTGAGGTAGCTTGTCTTTGTTCACCAAGATTGGTGAGCTCTTCGCATCCAAGATCATTTTTTGCTCTTTCTTGTTTGATTGAATGTTAGTCAAAGGCTTAGTAAAATTGGAAGTCTGCACAGAAGTTGCGATAGACGGAATATTATGAAACAATTGAGTCGGTGGTGCAGAATACTTACCTGATTGACCATCTTTCTTCATAAGACGTTGAGGATATGGAATCCTTGGCTTGTATTCTAAAACCTCATTCTTCTTTGCTTCTTCTTTCACACAATTCTCTGGCTCCATTGCCTTTAGATTATTACTGCTCGTTGAAATAACAACATTAACATGCTCTCGCGGGTTTGATTCGATATTTCCAGGCAGAGAGCCAATTTTTCTCTCAGATAAGATCTTAGCAATTTGCCCAATCTGATTTTCCAAATTGTGAATTGAAGTGCCTTGATTCCTTATGGCTGCATCCGCCCTTTGGAATCTTTCCTCTAAAGTAGAAATAAACTTAGTCATCAATTCCTCCATAGTAGGTTTAACTGGATCTGCAGGAACTTGTGGAGGTAGAGGCCTAGATTGTTGATATCCAGGTGTAGGAAGAGAATTGAGTTGTGGTTGTTGAGCTCTCCAAGAGAAGTTTGGATGAGCCTTCCAACCAGGGTTGTAGGTATTGCTATAAGGATCGCTTTGTTGTCTCTCTCCAACATAATTAATAGTTTTAGCAGATTGACATTCATGATTGGGATGGTCACCACCACAGAAATCACAACTCATCAATTGAGAAAGTTGAGAAATAGAGTTCATACTCTCCATCTTCTTTGTAAGAGCATCTACCTTAGCTTCAAGTGTAGTCATGGCATCTACATTCATTAGTCCAGAAGTTCTCGGCTTTTGTCTTGCAGTTCCCCACTTACAGTTATTTGCAGCAATACTTTCAATTAAATCACGTAACTCCTCTGGGGTTTTAAGATCTGTGGTACCTCCTGCAGATGCATCAATGAGTTGCTTGAAAGCATGACTAAGCCCATTGTGAAAAGTGTGCATCTGAAGAATAAGTTCAATGCCATGTTTCGGGCATTTCCTCAAAAGTTCCTTAAATCTCTCTCAAGCATCGTAGAGATTTTCACCATCAGTTTGAGCAAAAGAAAAGATTGCATTCCTTAACTGAGCAATCCTCACCGGAGGGTAATTTTTAATCAAGAACTTCTCTGCAAGAGTATCCCAAGTGGTGATAGACCCCGCAGGTAATGATTTGAGCCATGCCTTAGCTCGATCTAGGAGTGAGAATGGGAACAACCTAAGGCGGATGGCATCATCAGTAGCGCCATTCATATTAAATGTATCACATATCTCCAAGAAGTTTGCAATATGAGCATTTGGATCCTCATCAAGCAATCCATAAAATTGAACATAATCTTGGACCATCTTTATGACACTTGGCTTGATTTCAAAATTTGCAGCTGCCACCGGAGGTCGGGTGCTACTTCATTCTGACCCAGTGAGAGAAGGGCGGGTAAAGTCCGCCATGGTCCTTGGAGCTAGGTTGATGGCCATTGGTTCCTAAGAGATCAGAAACCTACAAAACAAAAAACGAAAGACAAAGAACACAAGGAAAACGAAAACTTTAAAAAAAATAAAAGAAACAAATAATGATTAAATCAGTAAATAATAGGTTTTCTTAATGTTGTGAGTCCCCGGCAATGGCGCCAAAAATTTGATGGTCGATTTACCTCACTATAAAAGCCGCTAGGCAAGTGCACCTATCGCTTAGAATAGTATAGCAGTCTAGTCAAGTGTCGATCCCACAAGGACTACAAGCACTAATAATTACCCTTTTTCTACTGTTTAATTGATCGAGTTATATTCTTAAAAATAGTAAATAACTAGAAAATAAATAAATAATTTATAAGAATAATATGAGAAAATATACTTGAATGAGAATCCCCCTAGACGTATCTATGTATGAACCGGATGGATTAATTCAAAAGAACTTTTTCCGAAGCAGTGAAAATTCCAAGAATGAAGCTTTAATGTTTTTCAATAGTTTAAAGTTCCCCCTTTGAGTTGATTAATTGAAATTTCTTTCGTAATTAAAACCCCCAAAGATGCATTAAGATTTATGAATTCCCTTATTAGGTTTGACCCTAATCCCGAAGATTTATGTAAATTCTATTTCTAGAAAACCATGCAACTCTTTTTATTATGCGATGATCTATTCAAATTCTTCCTTTTTCAATTCCAAATAAGAAATCAAAGATGAATTAATACTCTAGAAAATTAATCCAACACAAAGAAAACGCATAATAAACATCAAAATATGGTTCAATATGAATTAATCACAATCCCAAAAATCAATACATAGATATAAGTCTAGGGTTCATCCCATTCAAGTAATAGAAATTTAGCTACTCATAACGCTAGAATTAATAAAATAATTTATTGAAAGCGATAAAGAAAGAAAACTAATTCTCATGAGAGATTCAATCTTCAAGCTTGTCTGCGTCTCCAAACCGTTGATGATGGCGAGTTTCCTCTTGTAGAACTTGGTTGAAGAAATCCCTCAATAATTCTCTAATAATTACTCTAGGTCTAGAATAACAATCGTCATATATGAATGTCTGATATCCGGTGTCTTTATATAATGAATCTTCCATGGATATTTATAATGTTCAGACTCCTATAGCTTTAGGAAAAATACCATAGAGGTTGAAAGGAATTAGGAGTCTAATAAGAAAGTCCCAAATAATCTTCATGGTTGACCAAATTTTCAGTGTTGACCCGAGTTGACTTCTTTGACCAGCTTTGACCGCAAGACAGCTTTTAAGATTTTGCAGTTAAGTCCCACAGCTTTTCAGTCAAGTTTCAGATTTAGCAATTAAGTCCTCGGAACATCATAAAAGCTCAAAGCACCCTACAACCATTAAAACACAAAGTAGTGAGAAATATACCATTCTAAACTCAAAACTCGATATATAAATATATTTTTAAGCACAAAGTCACTATAAAACTAAAGGAATATATCGATGAATTTACGAGTTATCAACTCTTTTCTTGGATTCTTAGCTTGTTTGTGCCATTCCTTGTGGTTCATGTCTTCATTGTGAAGATTAGAACATTTTGTACCTACAATAAATTCTTGAGTAGCACGAGGTGTCTTTTGAAAGGTCCTTCAAGGTTAGCTCTATTTTCTCAAGTAGCACATACATGCGCAAGGATCATGCAAATAAAAAACAAAACAACTCGATAGATTCGTAAATAAATAAGACATAACAACGCAATAATCAACCAAGTTGAATATGCTACATCTCATAGATACCTTAGCTAAAATAAACATGTACCATGTAGAAAACAGGCTTAAGGTTATCTATATGGATACGAAAATTAAGAAATGAGATGAAACATATATAAGAGCACATGCATATACAACAAATTCACTTATCAATATATAAATATCATCAAGTAAAATACTATGAGAAAGTGAATTTGATACCTTTGCTTTCTTACCTAGTGATGAGGAGAATGGATTGACATTTTTGCATTTGTCATCACTCGTAACTTTTCTCTTTGTCTTTAAGCATCTTTAAGTAACCTTTGAGTTTTTAGATTTCCAAGTGCTAAGGAGTGTTGTTGAATATCATCTTTTGACACATCTCCTTTTTAGTTGTTCATTCCACATGGAATGATCCGCCTCAATGCCACTTCTCTTTGAATCTTTGTCTTTGAAGATTTGTGGTACATTCTTTCTCTTCCATGCGACTCCACCATCTCTTCATTGAAATCTCTTCTTGACTTTGGCATCTTGACACCTTGTACAATAATTGAAGAAACAAATGGACCTTCTTCTATAAGGATCCTATATGCAAAACATGTAAGAACAAATACAAAAGCCATATGGACTAGAACTTAAGAAAGATATATAAAGTTTGTAAGATTACTAAGTGCGAGACCTATGCCCAAGCCAAGGGAAGATATAACAATCAATTAATCTAACTCTTAGAAAAACAATTAAATCTCATACAATCAAGTTAATGTGAATATAAGCACAAGTATAATGTACGAACTTGAAAGTAAAGAGATAGAGTTAGAAGATCACACACAATGATGTAGAGTGGTTCGATCACAAAGATCTACATCCACTACCTTGGGACACACCCAAGGATTTTGGCAAATTCCACTAGCTTGTCTTGATAGCGCTTTACACAGAAGGACAAAACCAACCCATTGGTCTTTTATGCACTCATGCAACCTTCCAAGGGAAAGGCCAACACATTGGTCCTTTTATGCACACATGCAAGGAGGTTTTATGAACACATTACCGTACTTCTATTTTGGGTTCACAACTCACTCTAATTCCTATGATTACAAGAAATATCCACTACAACACATTGGAGGCCCAAAACCACCACTCTCACAAACAAGCCTTGCCACTCAACCCATTACAAGTAAAGATAATCTCAACACATGAGGTTTTACATTTAATCTCAATAGAAACAAATCCCTCTAAGGATTGCATATTACAATGAAAGATCTAATTTATATTTGAGAATATAAGAATATGTAGATGGAGCTCTTTCTCAAAATGAAATGTTTTTTAGGAAAGATTGGAAGTATTTAGCTCATGAAAGTGTTTGATTTGCTCGTCTAAAATATGTATACTAAGGCCCCTTTATTGGCTTGAGAAAAGAACAAAAACCAGCCTTAAAGGCTAATTAAAGGGTCCAAAAATTGCAAGGAAATCGAGTTACAAAGGCTATATTTTTGCCCTGACAGAACAACTTTGGTCAACCAGACCATAGGGTAGGTTGTCCGAAGTGCTTTCAAAGTTAAGTTCAAAGGCTTCTGTATCGATCTCGGTCGACCACAAAGGGTAGTCTGGTCGTCCGAATCAACTATTCGGTCGACCGACCTATAACATGGTCTTCCAAGATTTTATAGCCGTTGGAGTCTTAGAACATTCAAAAATGACCAAGTACAAAAAAACACTTCGGTCGACCGAACTTCATCTAGTGTTCCGAGGTCTAGGACCCGGTCGACCGGACTTCAGTCCAAAAGTAGTTTTTCCACTTGGTCACATTTATAATGTTCTCAAACTCATGACTAAGTGATTTTTAAAGGTATTTAAAATATTTTAAAGATCTTAGGTACTAACTAACACTTAAAATATGTTTTTCAAAACCTTTGGAAGATTTAATCAAAGTAAGAAAGATGGTTTTGAAAACATGCAAGAGTATGAGTTTCATCCTAATATAAACTAACTTTCATCAAATTAGATTAGTCACAAGGATATACATATGTAACTTCTTGATTAATCTTCTTGGTTCTCAAGTCTTCAAGATAAAATCTTCTTTGAGCTTGGACTTGAGACATTTGATCAACCTCTTCTTTGAGTGGTGAAGTCGTATAACAATCTTCATGTTGTAGTGTATTGGTAATCATTACTTTTTTGTTGAGAGCCTACTTCAGGATGATCTTCATGGTGTGATTGAGTAGCTCTTCGACAAGTTGATCTTCCTTCTTGACTTTGCAATTCCTTCCAAGGCATTGTGGATGAACTTTAAGCTTGTGTCATGCAGTCTAGC
This sequence comes from Vinca minor, assembly GCA_026122235.1. Taxonomy (NCBI): domain Eukaryota; kingdom Viridiplantae; phylum Streptophyta; class Magnoliopsida; order Gentianales; family Apocynaceae; genus Vinca; species Vinca minor. The sequence goes on from JAOCZM010000230.1 coordinate 3,665,495, forward strand.
AAAGTGTAGTTTCTTGTTGTTGTAGAATGATCTCTTTGAGGTACATAATAAGCTAACTTACCATTTTCATCCATGTAAGTGTGAGTGAAATATCCTATCAATAAAACACATGATCACACAAACATTAGAACTTCTCAATGTCTTGTTATCATCAAAACAAGATTGATCACATTCACCCTTATAGTACATGGCTATCATGAAGAGTGACTCCATAACGAATCTATGTAATAGTTAACATGTAGTTGTTAAGACTTTGTACTTATACCTTCATTTATGTTAGAACTTATTTACTGTTTAGTACTTATTCTGCGGTTATACATTTGAATCCCTTTGGTTATATTAAGACATGCTGTTTGCTGATGATATAGTTTTGATTAATGAGACAAGAGCGGGTGTTAATGCCAAGTTGGATGTATGGAGACAAACCTTAGAATCTAAAGGTTTTAGGATTAGTAGAAGTAAAACAGAGTATATGGAGTGTAAGTTTTGCACTAGCAGAACAACAGATCAAACTGTAGTAACTTTGGGTGACAAAAATATCTCAGAGAGTGAGTATTTTCGATACCTTGGTTCTATTATTCAAAGGGACGGAGAGCTTGACGGAGATGTAGCGCATCGAGTTAAAGCTGGTTGGTTGAAATGGAAGAGTGCGACGGGTGTTTTGTGTGATCGTAATGTACCGCTGAGATTGAAAGGAAAGTTTCTAGAGACATCTGTTAGACCCCAGGCATTATTATATGGTACAAAATGTTGGGCAACTAAGAGGTGTCATATTCGGAAAAATGCATGTAGCGGAGATGCGTATGTTAAGATGGATTTGTGGGCATACGAGAATGGATAGAGTGAGGAATGAGACTATTCAGAAGAAGGTTGGTGTAGCACCTATTGAAGACAAGATGAGAGAGAACCGTTTGCGTTGGTTTGGGCACATTAGACGAAGGCCAAGTGATGCTCCGGTTAGGAGAATTGAAGGATTGTGTAATATAGATGGCGTAAGAGGTAGAGGGAGACCGAGGAAGACTTGGACGGAGGTGATAAAAGGGGATATGGATCTGCTAGAACTAGATGAGAGTTGTGTTTGGGATCGAAAGAAATGGAGAGAATGCATCCATGTGGATGACCTTACGTGATTCTTACTTTGGTTCATGTAGCCGACCCCAATCTGTTGGGATTAAGGCTTGGTTGTTGTTGTTGTTGTTGTTGTTGTTGTTGTTGTTGTTGTTGTTGTTGGTTATATTAAGACATATTTACTTTTTAGTAACTCTGTATGTGGGCTTTGGTGTCTCATTGGCTGATAAGATAGTGCCATATCATCATCCGGTTACGGGGTGTGACATAAGTGGTATCAAAAAAGGTTGAATCTTAGGCGCTAAGTCTGGTTAAAAAATAAGTGTGGAATGAATATAGGAAAACATGATGTGAGATGTGAGATGTGAGATGTGAGATGAGTAGAGACCCTGGACTAGGATGTATGTGTCTACTTATCGTTTAATATATTGTTGCTTATTTGCTAAGTTGTGTTATGGTAATTGTTATATCATGCTATGTCTTTTGTTAAGAACGTGATGCCAAGTGATATGTGTGATAACATGTTATGTGATTTATCGCTTATATCTTTATTGGGTCTTTGTTGGGGTCAGATCAATGTTGCAGAAGTCACTAGTCGGTCACCAAAGCGACGACTAGTCGGCTTACCTAGATTACAAGGGAATTTTTAAAATTCTCTTATCCTATATACTCCCTCCGTCCCAAAATAACTGTCCACATTTCCTTTTTAATCTGTCCCAAATTATTTGTCCACTTTCTAAATAAAGGGCTCATTAATTACAGTTTTTCCAATTCTAACCCTTACATTAAATGTTGGAGAGAGAAGGGTATGGAGAGAAGAGGAGGTAAAATTAAATTGGAGTAATATTAAATAGGGTCATATTTGACATTGTACCATATTCCACTATAGAATTTGATGAAACCTTAATTCCCGTGTAAAATACAAAGTGGACAAATAATTTGGGACGGAGGGAGTATTATACTAGTCAAACCAAATTCCATACAAATTAACAATCAAATACTACTCAAATCAAAGTACACAAAGTCCATTTATAATAATTAAATTCAGTACCGTAATAAGTAATAACAAGTTCAAACACTAAAATAATCAAACGACGTAGTTTTGGGAAGAAAATTGAGTTTAAAACATGTCAACAAAGTCGTTTTGACTGATTTTGACCGAATTTGACCGACTTTTGACCGACTAGATTTTAATCCCGATTTTGGGGGGTTTTAGTCAGTTAGGTGCCAACTAGCGATTTTTTGCCGACTAGTCGGCCGACATAGCCGATTTTTACAACACTGAGTAAGATGGACTGAAACCAAGAGAATAGTGATGACTTCGACATGACGATTGCAGCATTTGCCCGCCATGGTCCAATGGGAGGTCGTCATCAGCTTATGGTTCAACTAGCCAATAACAGCCACAGTTTTTGCCACCACCACCACAGGGACCGAATAATGGGGCTGAGTTTGTAACACCTCCACCACCATTCCATGCACCACCTCCACCACCCACCAGTTAATGCAGGGGTTACTCATGATATAGCAGTTTCCTTGACCATGTTACCTCATGTTATGCAGACACGGAAACAATAGAACCGTAATGTATGGGTTCAAAGGGTTGAGGTTGACCAGGGGTGTATTTTGAGAGGATGACCTCATTTGACGATAATATGGGACCGGATCAGGCTGTGACTTGGTAAGAAGAGATTGAGCAACACTTTCACATCATTGGGGTACCTGAAAGCGTCAAGACCGATGTGGTCTTGACATTTATGACAACAGAAGTCGTTGAATGGTGGAAGGGTGTTGGCCCTATTTATGCTCAAAGGGGCCAACCTATCACTGGATTAGGTTAAAAAAGGCATTCCTATATCCGTATATTCCCAGGACATTTAAGTTTGCACGCAAAAATCAGTTCATTGACTTGAGGTAGACGAAGGGTATGTCGGTTTCTAAGTATTCCAGTAAGTTTAACGCCCTTGGGAAGTATGCCACAACTATTATTCAGGATTCAGAAATGAGGACGAGAGGTTTGTGAGGGGATTGTTGCCCCATACTAGAGAAAGGCTTTCGGGGTATCATCTTACTACTTACATGGACGCATACCAAAGAAACCTTGACATTGAAGATGAATTCATGACAACCGATTCTGAGATGAAGAGACATTTTTCAGCTATGACACATGGACATAGTTCTCGTCCTGACACCACCACTCATATGGCTCCTCGGAAGTGATTCGCTTCCACATCAGGACCAACCAACACCGTTAGGCCGGGAGTAAGGACGAGTTCCAACTTACTCAAGATTGGGGACCTACAGGGGCACCAAAGGCTTCTCAGGCTTTTTGGGGATTGCTTTATATGTGGAATGAGGCATTCTGGGGATTGCAAATGGGTTTTGGGCATGTTTTAGATCTAGAAAGATGGGGCAGTAGGTCAGCCAGTGTACAGCTCCACTTCAGGTCATGGGTCAGACATCAGTTGCAAAACTAAAGGTTGGGGACACCAGGCCTGAGCCTAATGCACGTGTTTAGCTTTGACTCAACAAGAGGCGGGGAACTCTTCTGATGTGGTGACATGTATGCTTCTCATCAACTTCGTACCTGCTTATGTGCTCTTTGATATTGGAGTCACCCACTCATTTGTGTCCCGTAAATTTGCTAAGATACTTAAGACCTCCCATACTTTTATTTTGGATACCTATAGAGTCGTGGCACCTAGTGGGAAAGTTTTAGAGTCTAACTTGATTCATAAAGGGTGTCGGGTAGAGATAGACTCAAAGGTACTAGAGAGAGACCTTATTCAGTTACAGATGGTTGATTTTGACGTTATTCTAGGTATGGACTAGTTATACACTGTTGGAATTTACATTTAATATAGGCACTCCAATTGGATTGGGAAGTTAATTGGATTGTGCCGACCAATACTCGATTGGTCAAACCGATCCGGTTGAACCGGATTTGGTCTGTTGAACCGGAAAATCGGTCCAAGAACCGGTTTGATAAATTCAAAACCAGCCATGTGATGGCCATGTGGGGTGTGTGTAGTGGTAATAATGGGAAAATGGAAGTAGTGGGTGAATTAATTTTCACCCCACTAATTCTTTTTCTCTTCTAAATTCAATAGTTGAATTAATCCTCCCATCTAACACACTAAGGCTCTCTATTTTTCTAGAGAGAAAATCAGCTACATTATAACACCAAGAACATAAAAAAGTTAGAAGAAAAATTAGATTTTTCGTTCTTCTTTTTTCCGGTTTTCTACTTGAACATATATACCAAAATTCCTGAAGATTGTCTTCAACTTCGGAGCTTTCTGACTAGCATTAGAGACACGAAGAACAAGTTCAAGTTGATTGTGTGGATACTGCTAGAGATAGGAACCGATAAAGATCGGTTGTTGTTGGTGATTCCGTAGCAAACACAAAACATAAATCGTTTATGTCATCTCGTAAAACAAAAGGTAATTATCCTAATCAAAGATCATTGGTTCTTACCCATGAATGATCCTGTTAGAAATGGATACACTTTTATTTTTTTGTTGCATTTGTTTAGTAATCCGAATTTCTTTCTTTCAGATGTATCAGAGCCAATCACGAGTACCCAATCGTTCTTTTATGTGTTACGCATTTTTTAGTAGACGATTAATGCATGTCATAGGATGTTTTATCTTTCTACCGCCTCTAGGATTATATTTAAGTGTTAAACTAGTCCTAGAACGAATTGTGTGTTCGTGTTTTTGGTTGTTTTCGACTTTCTGAAAAAAGGTTCGGTTGACCAGAAGGAGTTCTCGACAGACCGAACAAATTCTGGAAAATGGGATTTTGCTACTGCCTAGAATTAGGACTACCGGAGAGAAATCTCGGTCGACCGAAGCTATTCTATTTTTGGGCCGGCTGTGCAGAAGTTTTCTTGGTCGACCGAGGTGGCATATTTTTACACTGTTTTGAATACTTCCTTTACCGCGGTCGACCGGAGTATGGCCTTGGTCGACCGAACATGGACATGCAGTGTATATTTGTGTTTTATTAGCATGATTGTCATGTTATTTAAGCATGGTGCATAGTAATAGCCCAAGACTAGTGATTTTATTATAATACGGCATGCATGTCATGCCTTCTCTATTGAAATTCTAATTGTAATTTATCTCTCAAATGTAACTCAAGATTTCTTTTCCTATTATGTAAAGCATAGTATAGGATTTATCATGTAAATTGCAAGAGCAAAATGGAGTCAATCAAACAGAGGAAATCACTTGGAGGCGAAAGATAATAGATTAGATTTATTGTTTTTCACCCTAGACAGACTTAGGATTTTCCATTGGCTTGGAAAATTCGCATAGGGGCTATTAATATTCACGTTTTATTTATTGTTTTGTTGCATGTGATGCATGTTTTACAATTTTGAAGCCTGAGATGCATGTTTTTTAAGGTGTATAAACAGTTTATACAACGTTTGGTGAGATCATTTAAAATTAAACCCCTAAATTTTATTTATATTAAGTTTATGTCTTCCTCGATTTAGCCCTCGTAGAGGCCTAGATCGACAATAATGTAGAATTGTGAGCCAATATGCACATGCATATCCGGGTGAGACGCGAAGGATAAGTTAGTGATATCCGTCGGCGCAAATCTTGGGTCATACTTAACCGGATAGCCATATCCCGAGCTTTGTAGCCAAAGCTCCGTCGTAATTGGATCTGGAGGCAAAAGAGTTGAGATGTGCATCTTGATGTACTGAGAATAATTGTTATTTACTCAACTAACCTAGAGTTACATAATGATGTAATTAGCAAATGTTGTTAACCTAAATAGATATATCTTGAGCTATGTAGCCAAAGCTGCCTCGGGATTGGTGATATATGGATCTTGGCTTACTAGAAAGTTTTTGAACTTTCCGAATGAATACTTGAGGGTTATTCATTTGAATAAAATAGTGGGAGAATCATTAATTAAAGACCTAATAATGATTTTAAAATAAGATACTAAAACATTGCAAAATCTTTATTGTAGATATAAAGGGCAAATGCAAATGTTGCAAACTCACTTTCGTTGCAATCTGTCCTTGAGAAGGACAAACTTGAGGGAGGAAACTTCCTCGACTGGTACAAGAATTTGAGAATCGTTCTCAAACGCGAGAAAAAATTGTATGTTCTCGAAGAACTTATTCCTAATCCACTAGTCGGTCTACGGCCGCCGAAAGAACCGCTTATCGTAAGCATTTAGATGACGCATTAGATTTGTCAAGTTTAATGCTGGTAACCATGACCTCTGGCATTGTCTCTTAGGCCATATAGCAAAAAATATTATTTCCATTTCTTGTTTGGACAATATGGGTTTTGATGTTCACATTAAAAACCAACGAATGTCGTAATCATTGAATAATATTTTTTATTGTAGTGCAACTTTGGTGAATGGTTTATATTTGTTAGACCTCAATTAACCAGTCTATAACATAAATACGAAAAGGATTAAGAATAATTATTCAAATCCTACATACCTCTGGCATTGTCGCTTAGGCCATATAAACGAGAACCGCATTTCCAAACTCCATAAGGATAGATTATTGGAGTCATTTGAGTTTGAATCATTTTATACATGTGAACCTTGTTTAATGGGTTAGATGATTGCTTCTCCTTTTACTAGATATGGAGAACGAGCAAAGGATTTGTTGGAACTAATACATAGTGATGTATGTGGTCCATTCAATGTCTATGCGAGAGGTGGTTATCTATATTTCATTACTTTTACTGTCGATTATAGTCGTTTTGGATACGTGTTTCTTATGAAACACAAGTATGGGGCCTTTGAAAAGTTCAAAGAGTATAAGAATGAAGTAGAAAACCAGCATGGAAAAAGTATAAAGACGCTTCGATCCAATCGAAATGGGAAATACTTAAGTCAAGAATTCCGTGATTATCTAAAAGTATATGGAATTGTTCCACAACTTTCTCCACCAGCTACTCCACAATGGAATGGTGTATCCGAAAGGATAAATCAAACTCTACTAGATATGGTTCGATCTATAATGAGTCATGTGAGCCTACCAAACTCTTTTTAGGGACATGCTTTAGAAGCAGAAGCTTTAACACTAAACAGTTCCATCAAAATTTGTTGAAAAAACACCATATGAGATATGGACTAGGAAACGCCCTAGTATGTCTTTCATTAAGATTTGGGGTTGTGAGGCGTTTGTGAAACGTCCAGCTTTGCAAAAGCTCAGTTCTAAATCGGTCAAGTGCACATTTGTTGGGTATCCTAAGGAAACTAAAGGATATAACTTCTACATTCCTAACGAAAAGGAGTTTTTCTAGAGAAACGATTTCTTTCTAGGAAAAATAAAGCGAGCCTGGAGCTTAATGAATTTCCATAACTTACTGAAGTTCTACCAAGCACTAATGATCATATGGAATATGAAAAAGCTTCACAAGCTGTTGTGCAGCTGGTTCAAGAAACATGAGAATTGTGTAGGTCTAGTATAGCTTGTTGATCACTAGAAAATTTTGGATTTTTCTTAACAGAACATGGTGATGTTATGTTTATTGATCACGATGAGCCTACAACCTACAAACAAGCAATTACTAGCCTAGTCTATGAGAAATGGCTTGAGTCCATGAGAGCTGGAATCGGCGTTTTGACAAAGTCGTACGCGAGTTCGGTTTTATTAAGAATGTTGATGAACCTTGTGTTTATAAGAAGTTTAGTGGAACCTCGGTTGTTTTTCTAATTTTGTATGTGGATGACATACTACTTATAGGAATTACATTCAAACCTTGGAATCTGTAAATGTCTGGTTGGGACAATGTTTCTCTATGAAGGACTTAGGTGAGCAAGCTTCATTTTAGGGGTCAAGATCAATAGAGATAGATCACGTAGACTCCTAGGCCTAAGTCAGAGTACATATATAGACAAAGGTCTAAATCGGTTTAGCATGCAAGAGTCCAATAAGGGCCTTTGTCCTATAGCACTTGGTACGGTTCTTTTAAGACAACAATGTGCTAAGACACTGGATGAGAAAGAACGCATGAGTGAGATTCCATATGCTTCAGCAATTGGATCTATCATGTATGTCATGTTGTGTACTTTCCCGGATGTCTCGTATGCTTTGAGTATAACGAGCAGATACCAGTCAACATACGGTGAGCGTCACTGGATAGCCGTCAAGAATATTCTAAAGTACTTACGAAGGTCTAAGGAAACGTTCTTAATCTATGGTGTGGAAGACAAGCTAATTGTAAGTGGTTACACTGATGCTAGTTTCCAAACCGATAGAGACGACTTTAGATCGCAGTTGGGTTATGTATTACACTTCTACAACTGAAGCTGAGTTTATAGCTACATTAGATGTTGTTAAAGAGGTTTGTATTCGGAAATTCATTGTTGAACTTGGTGTGGTACCTAGCATTTCGAATACGATTGATCTCCATTGTGAGTGGGGTCATATCTCAGTCAAATGAACCACGATCTCAACAATGATCCAAACATATACTCAGGCGATATCACCTAATCCGAGAGATTATTGATAGAGGTGAAGTAAATATTTGCAAAGTACATATGGAAGATAAGATAGTCGATCCACTAACGAAACCACTGACACAACAGCAATATGATCGTCATACTTGTAGCATGGGTATTAGATACCAAGAGAACATGTCTTAGATATAGTATTTAGGTACAGAATGCACTAAAATGCAAGGTTGTTGTCTTTAGTGCAAGTGGAAGATGTATCTATTTTTCTTTGTGATGAAATATTAAAGGCAAAATTCCATTATTATGTTGTATTACTACTGTTCAATTGTATTAAACATAATAACGTCCTTTGAGTAGCTATTGTAATTGTTACATTGAACTGTTATAAATGTCCCTAATCGATCCTTATTATGTAATGCCAAGGATAATAATAATGTGAGAGACTAGTATGTGTCGTGATTGATATTGGATATCTAATCAACACGTGGATATATGATACTGGACTGACCCGCTATAAGAAACAGTTCATGGATTGTTATATGAATGTTAGCAGTGTTTCTTATTATCATTCTGTTTGTATCTGAATCCTTCGACTTGAAATCACACAAGATTTCCTGCATGGTTAATGGTATGCTTTGATGGTGTCAAACGCCGTCTGTGACATTCTCCATTACTTGTGTTTAATCTAGATATCGAGGACAAAGGGATTAGTACAAAAGTTCATAACTGTGATTACTTGAATCATCAAAATATTTGTCAATCGGGAGTAATGATTTGTTGCTAGATACCTCTCATTACTGTTGACAATTGTTGTCACGACAAAAAAGTAAATACCTAATGGGTCGCACACTATGATCAATTGGATTGGGCTTGTTGGAATTTACATTTGATATAGGTGCTCCAATTGGATTGGGCTGACTAATACTCGATTGGTCAAACCGATCCGGTTGAACCGGAAAAATCAATCCAAGAACCGGTTTGATAAAGTCAAAACCAGCAATGTGATGGCCATGTGAGGTGTGTGTAGTGGTGATAATGGGGAGTTTTTTAAGGGGAAAATGAAAGTAGTGGGTGAATTAATTTTCACCCCACTAATTCATTTTCTCTTCTAATTCAATAGTTGAATTAATCCTACCATCTAGCACTCTAAGGCTGCCGGTTTTTCTAGAGAGAAAATTAGCCACATTACAACACCAAGAACATCAAAATTTAAAATATATATATATATATATATATATATATATATATATATTTCGTTCTTCCTTTTTCCGGTTTTTACTTAAACCTATATACCGAAATTTCTGAAGATTGTCTTCAACTTCGGAGCTTTCTGACTAGCATTTGAGACACAAAGAATAAGTTCAAGTTGATCGTGTGGATATCGCTAGAGGCAGGAGTCGATAAAGATCGATTGTTGTTGGTGATTCCGTAGCATAATCAAAACAAAAAATCGTTTTTATCATCCCGTAAAAAACAAAAGGTAATTATCATAATCAAAGATCATTGGTTCTTACTCTTGAATGATCCTGTTAGAAATGGATTCGCTTTTACTCCCGTAGCACTTCGTTTAGGAATCCGAATTTCTTTCTTTCATAAGCATTGTTGCAAAAGATAGGAATTTCTCCCGGTGAGAGTAGTGAAAAAGTGGGCACTTTAGCATTGGCCTATGCTGCTCATAAAGCTGCATCTCCTATCAGATTTCCTCCCACTGTTGCTCTGACTCCAATTGTTGCTGCTTGGATTGGGAAGAAAGTTGATAAGGAAAATTAATTCTGTCTAATGCTTGAGAAAGTCTTTTGATCATTAGTAACACCATTAGTAATATGTACAAATTGTTTGGCTGTAATAGAATTGCTTTCAGCAAGATCTTGAACAATGTAAAAGAAAGTTTTGTCTTGCAAGAAGTTTCCTAAATCTTCTTTGCTTTCTTTTTGGAGGATAGATAGGGGGATGTAAAAGAATCAAGTTGTTACAATTACTACCTCCATTTTATAATATAAGTCATTTAGAAATGTAGTAAAAATTAAGCAAAAAACAATATGCTTTGTTAGTCAAAATATCAATATTACTCTCTTAAATATAATTAGTGGTATACAAGTCATATTTAAGAGTATAATATTGATATTTCGACTAACAAAGTACCTTATTTTTGCTTCCTTAATTTTCACTTCATATCATAAATAACTTATATTATGAAATGGAGGAGTACTTCACTTCCCTAATTACAACAGAATCAGAAAAACCTAAATTGGTTGGTAGATTTATATAATTCTCTACCTTCAACCAGTATTCAAACCTCTCCCCCACATGGTTGCTTTCGTGATTTACAAGCTATTGCACGGGACGGAGTTTTACTTAGTATCCCCTTTGGATAGTGACTGCAAGTCTCCCTCGTCACCGAAAAGCGAAAAACACGCACTCACTTGAAAGGTCTATTTCTGCTGTTGTTGTCAGCAATCTTAATCCTGCCTTACCAAGCGAGGGGACGAGCCAGAATTTGATGTTGAAGTGAAACCCAGTAAAAAAAATTCCAAAATTTTTGGGGGGCGATAAAAAAGGCAAAAAAAAAATTCTTGGGGGGTGAAATTGATAAAAAATAAATTCAAAATTTTCCAAAATACACATAAAATTTCGATAAATAGTAGTATTTTTAAAAATTTCGGAGGGGCGGGAGGGGGTAATCGTCCCTGTCACCAAGAAGAGAATTTTATTGCCCCATGTATGGAGAGGGTGTCGAACTCTCGGGACGTCTTGGTCACGGGTAGAGGCTTGCCCCACTGGGCTACGGCCTCCTTGACCAGAAAATATTTCTTAAACATTGATAGAATAAGAGTTTCCAGAAGACTGTCTAGCCAATAGTGAAGGCCATACAAGCCTAGATAAAGAGCTTATGTATTTACAGAGAAAAAGTTAAATTAGTTACTACAGAGAGCTCAAGTAATCAAACATGTGCAACAGAGAGCCCTACCAGGCTATAGTAACCATCACTAGAAAAAATACAATGAACATTATATATTACAGGGGCCAACTCCAATAACCTATTCCTTTATTTGCTATTACAAAATATACATACATATTTTACTGTACATTAAACAAACCATCCTCTCCCAGTTACAGGCTTTCTTTGTCTCGCCTCCTTTAGCAGTCAGAAGGCGTCTCCAGCAAGTGATTTCTTGCAACTCCGATGTCTTGCAAGGGGCAAGAAATGTCCCAATTCGAACTTTGTAGAGATAGTTTGAATCATTTTCATGCAGTTTCATAAATAGCATTTGCTTAGCTTCCATAAATAGCATTTGCTTAGTTTCAACTCGTTCCAGTCCACCCCAGCTATAATCGAGAGTTAGGGAATAAATATGTAACTCATTTTCAAGAAACCTCGTGTAGAAGGGAAATAATGTGAATCAGGAGAAGAGAAAAACAAGAAGAGTAGATGTTAGATAGGATACATTCTGTCCTCCACATGTCAGTGATGCTAATATCTGCTGCCTCCGACAAAAACCAGTAATCTGCGTCACTCTGCAAAAAGAAGAGATAAGGCAATGGGGTTTTGCAGAAGCAGCGAGTATTTTTGTCCAACTAATTTCAGATTTTCAATATAATGGCAGGGAAAACTAAGCACTTTCTGATCTTGTTTTCTCGACAAAGCAGTATTTTCCTAGTTAATGTGGAAAAATATCCAGATCAGCATCCGCACTTGGGATGTCTCTTCGAGATGCTATCAGGTGAGTGTTATGTCTGGGAGAATCCGAGACAATTCCATAATCAATTCAACACAATTGAACAGGTAATGATCAAGAACATCAAAGAAGATCTCTATTACTTCAGTATCAAGGATTACAGAGAAGAGATTAGGTAAAGAAGAAGAGAAATGAGCAGAGCTCGGGGATGAAGAAGAGGGAAACTGGGAGAGAAAGGGGAAAGTAACCGCCAAACAATTATCCAAAAGCTACCCAAAATATCCCAAGCTACAGCTATTTATATCTAACCGGATCCCATTTTGACCCGGGATCCAACTGACCCGACCCGGCTATTTACTTATAAGATTTACACAGCACTCGGGTTCAAACCCCAACAATACCCATCTTCTATCTATTATATGCAATATATCCCCAATCATAACAATGAGGGGTAAATTAATTCTACGACTCCACATATTTAAGTGGCTTCTTATTCTGATCGTTTTTTTTTAGGAGAATAGATGGATTATGTATTAAGATCACAGAAAATGTGGTAGGAGGAACCCTGTAAGGTCTCCAAACCATTGAGACGAACTTCTAGTCCTCATAGTATACTTCGTCAATACATCAGCTGGATAGTTACAAGATATATGAATGTATGAAATATTGGCGCATGTACGCCCTAGCAAATCCCTAATAAGGCAACAAAATGTCCTACAATGGAGAGATCGTCTTCTAGCCAAAGAATACTATTGACTATGCCTATACAATCACTTTCTACTTCATAAAGGCATAAGTCCTTTTCCATGATGAATCTGATACCATCATGCTCTGGGCTAGGCGAGTTTGAGACGAATTTTGAAAAACCTGCAACAAAATCACCGCGGTGATTCCGGAAGATAGCCGCAATCCTGCAGATCCCGCAACCTATGATCCATCGACATTAAGCTTTAGTCTTCCCTGCGTCGGTGGGCGCCATGTTGGAGTTTAGGCGAGATCCTTGTCCTTTCGTTAGAGCTGTTTCCCTCACTGTGTCAGGATAAACTTTGGCCTTTCCTTTAATTTTGTTCTGGATAAGGACACCCGTAGGAATAATTTCGTGAGGCGTATGTGCTGGAGATTCTGCTAGATCAACAACCTGTTTGTATTCGGCAGCAACCGTAAGAGCTAAACTTACAATTTCTGTAGCAGTACGCCTTATTCCACCAAAGATGAACTTGTTTCTGTTACACCATATGTTCCAAGCCAGGTAGACAAACTGGGTAGCTGTGTCTGCATCTCCATCTGGTATTCTAAGGAGATTTATTGGGAAATTCCCCTCAGAGAGCAATTTATCTGCGTCAAAACCCGTGAGATGCCAAACGTCTAATGCAAAAAGAACATCCGAGGAGCACATGACTAATTGATTCGGGTGCCCGACTACATAAGGGGTAGACTGGTGAGACAGTTTTAACGCGTTTGGACACTGCTAGACACGTGGGCAAAATTCCTTTGAAGTTTTTCCACTCGAAAACCCTTAGCTTTAGCGGGACCGGAAGGCGCCATATTATATTCTAATAATTCAAAGAAGGCATATATGATGTAGAATCCCTAACTCGTAATTTGTTCTTCCATTCCACCCGAAGGTGATAAGATGACTTAATTGAGAAGGAACCATTCTTCGTATGAGCGCAAACAAGGCGATCTCATGACCAAGAATCACATAGAGGAACCTTAAGGATTTCAGAAACCTCATAAGGTAAAAAACAATGCTGAATGTAGTCAATATCTCAAGAAGCCTTTTGGTAGTCAATGAAGCTAGATGCCGCCATTATACTCTGTGAGAAAGACATGTTAGGCGGCTCCAGGAACTTAAAGGAATGAGGCGTTGTGAGCCACTTATCCTTCCAGACACTAACCCTTGTCCCATCTCCAATGCACCAACGCATTCCTTGGAGGAGCAACTTCCTCCCTTTCAAAATACTGCGCCAAATTAGGGAGGTTCAACCTTGTAGAGGAACCGCTAAAAAAGGTCCAGAGGAAAGTACTTAGCTTCCAGAACTCAAGAGCCTAGAGATAAAGGATTCTGAACAATGTGCCAGCTTAGTTTAGCAATCAGAGCTCTATTAAAAGCCCTCGGGTCCTTGAGACCCAGCCCTCCCTGTGACTTTGGTTTGCATATATCAGGCCAGGCCCTCCAGCAGATCTTCCTATGGTTTTCATCACCCCCATAAAAATCGTCAGACCATGCTAGTGATTTGTTCTAAGGTGCCTTTCGGCAAAGTAAAGACAAACATGACATACGTCGGGATAGCTTAAACCATGAATTGGACTAATACCATCCCTTGCAGCAAAGGAAATGGTCTTTCCTTCCAGCTACTCAACTTTTTCCAAACCTTGTCTACCACGAACTGGAAGATTTCCTTTTTTGAGCGGCCCGTCATATAGAGCATTCCTAAGTATTTCCCTTTCGAGTCACCCTCCGGGATTTCAAGGATAGGTGAAGCAAGCTCCTTTATGTTAGCTGGTGTATTTTTGTTGAAGAAAAGGTTGGACGTGTCGAAGTTAACCATTTGCCCAGAACAGGCTTTATATGTCCTCAAAACATCCTTGAGTTTCCTAAAACAGCGTTCATCTGCTTCATGAAAAAAAAATTATCTGCAAAAAGCATATGAGAGACCAAAACACTGTTATTGACGTGAAAGCCCCGTAGTGTACTTCGCTCCTTCGCTGAGTGCATTAGTGCGGAGAGATATGCTGTGCAAATTTAGAAGAGAAACAGAGGGAGCGGTTCTCTCTGCCTAATACCCCTAGAAGGTTTGAACATCTTAGTTAGGGTTCCATTTAGTAGAATAGATTAATTCACTAATCTAATACATTTCATAGTCAAGCTTAGGAACTTCGGCGGGAAATTCATGCATGCCATCATTGAATCTAGTTAATTCCATTCTACATGATTG
Source organism: Vinca minor (assembly GCA_026122235.1). NCBI lineage: Eukaryota > Viridiplantae > Streptophyta > Magnoliopsida > Gentianales > Apocynaceae > Vinca > Vinca minor. Next base: position 3,680,631 of record JAOCZM010000230.1, read on the forward strand.
AAAGCCTTACTCATATCTAGTTTTAGGGCCATCTAATGCGCCTCGACAGGTTTAATAGTCTCAAGACTGTTTAAAACCTTAAAAGCGATAATGACATTATCCGTGATGAGCCTACCTCGCAAAAAAAAAACGCTCTGGGACTCATCAATGACAGAGTTCGTGACCATTTTCAGCCTATTGGTCATTGTTTTTTATATTAGTTGTAAGCAACATTACATAGACTAATAGATCGAAAATGTGTCATCGAGATTGGCTTACTTATCTTTGGAACAAGAGCTATGAGGGTAGAGTTAATAGCGCTAATATCCAATCCCTCATTTAGAACACCAAGTACAAAGCTAGTGACAGTATCCCGTAAGATGTGCAGAGTTTTTGCAGGAAAACCACATGCATGTCATCTGGCCTAGGAGCTTTGTGAGGGTGCATCTGTTTTAACACTTTAACAACTTCTTCTTTGGTAAAAGACCAATCAAGCAAGCTTGCCTCTTCTCGACTAAGTTGGCTAGTAATTAACCCCGGGTGTAGAGATGCTTCATCTTGTTTACCTTCGAAGAGAGACTTAAAATAGTCCACCACTACTGTTTCAATGTCATCTTCCTCAGTTTTGAAAGAACAATTTGAATCTACTATTTCTCCAATGGTGTTCCTCTTACGTCTTTACGTCGCCCTATGGTGAAAATAGGTAGTGTTTTTATCCTCTTCTGCAAGCCATGTGGCCCTATTACACGCTTTCCAATAAACTTCCTTCATGTCCTCGACTTTTTCTAACTCGTTCGAGATAGAGATTTCTTCCTCAAGTCTGTAAGAAGGTATACCTCTTTGTTGCTGGATTAGTTCCAACTCTTGCTCCGTCTTTTAAAGTCTTAAATCTAAGTCTCCGACAGCTTTCGAGCTCCACTCAACGAGTTCTGTGTGAAACCGATTGAGGGAACTAGATAGTGCCGCAATTGACCAGTCCTCTGGTGGAGTCCAAACAGTGCGAGCAAAGTCCAAAAAACCAAACTCTGGCTCTTGGAACCAAAGAGGCTCGAAGTGAGGAGGTCGGGGCATGTAACGTCTTTTCCTCCTTTTCTTCTTCCTTAGAGGGGAGGATAATAAAATAGGGTAGGTGGTCTGACTCTTTAGTAGACAAATGATGCACATTTAAAGTGGCAAAAAGTTGTTGCCATGAGGGGGTGGCTAATCATCTATCTAATCGAACAAATCCCTTCCCTAAAATTGCACCAAGTATATAGACTACCACTGAACCTCATATCGCATAGATTACATTCACTGATGGCGTCTTTAAAGTTCTGCATTTGTCTCTGACTTCGTTGGAAATAACCCGTTTTGTCGTTATTATTAACAATTTCATTAAAGTCTCCCATGCAAAACCATGGTAGAGAGTTGAGGAACTGAGACGAGACAACAAAGACCATGATTGGGGGTCTAAACTCTACATTCGGTTGCCATAGAAACCAGTGAACCTATAAGAAAAAGGATAATAATATGACGAAATTTTAAGATCTATGTGACCTTTAGAGTAAGATAAAATGTCAACTATTATTGATGAGTTCCAAAATAAACAGAGGCCTCCACTAAAACCATTGCGATTAACTAAAAAAGGTGATTGAAATCCTAATCTATTACAAACCGACTCTAATTGAAAAGATATTGAAAAAACAAGATACGGACTTTGAAGTTGACATAAGCGATCAAAATCCTGAATTGTCTGAGAATTTTGTAGCCCCCGGCAGTTACAAGCTAAGCAATTCATTCTTCTTGAAAGCGACCTCCACCTTATCCTGATTATCAGCAGGTGCCAGTGTTGTCAAGGCGTTGAGGCGCAACGGGGGCTTAGTGCCTTAAGGCGCAAAAAAGGCACACGCCTTAGTAAAAAAGGCGCACCTTGAATAAATATTATTATATATTAGGAGCATGCAATTTTAGGCAAAACATAATAATCATAATAATGAAGTTCTTTAAAAAAAAACATAGTCAAATAGAGTAAAAAAAAAAAAAAAGCTAATGTATATATTAATCTACAATATATGAAAAATAATTTAAACTATTTGTTTTATTAAAAGGAGAAAATAGAAGAAGGTATATATTAATGTAATGGAAGAGCAAAATAGCAAATACAGAAACAACACTTTTCTTTTCTTCTCTTAAAAAAAAAAAAAAAAAATACCCTAATTTAAAAATTAAAAAAAAAACAGTGAATCAGATGTAGGTTTCTCAAAATTTCTCTTCAACAAAAAATCATAAAACATTCTCAAAGTTTCTTTTAAAAAAAATCAGAAAAATTAGGGAAGAAGAGAATATGTTTAAAAAAAAAATCAGAACTTGACTTGAAGAGTAGTAGCAGTTCAGCGGCGGAGGGAAGCGGCCGTCGGAGAACAGCTGCCGGCGGAGAGCAGTGGCGGAGGAGAGCAGGATGAGCAGTGACAAGGAAGAGCAGGTGATGAAAGAGACTTTGAGTTTCTTGAAAGAGACGTTTAGCTCTTTTAAAACTCTTCACCTTCTTTTTTTTTCTTTTCCCCTGTTTAACTCTTCAGCAAAAAAAAAACCCTTCAGCTTCTTTTTTTTTTTTATTAAAAAAACCTCAGCAGCGCCTTGAAAATCGCCTTGCGCCTTGATCCGCGCCTTGCGCCTCTCGCTTTTCCAGAAAGGCGCGCGCCTCAAATTTTAAGGCGCTTTGAGCCTCGCCTTTGCGCCTCTCGCCTCAGGCGCGCGCCTTAACAACATTGGCAGGTGCCACTGTTGAGTTTTCAAAAGGTTCCACTAAGTCTGGACCAGATGCATCAATTAGGTTTGTGAGCACCTCTTCATTACCATTAGGATGATCAACATTGATAGGGACAATGTCCCAAATCCCAACCAGGTTCATCAATTAGTGACAAAACAAAATCATCTTCATCAACCTTCAAGCCAGGTTCCGCAATAGAATAAAAAATAGAGTAATGTGCCCTAAATGGCCACCGACTATTATCACATTTAGGGTTTTGGCCATAAACAATTATTTTGGCTACTTTTAGCCAAAAACTATTTTACGAGTCACACTTTTTGGCACAGACGACGGATTCCAACCAATTTTACTCAAAAATGCCCCGCGTGCTGGCCACATGAGGGGCATTTTTGTCCTCCTCCTTTCTTCTTTCTTCTTTACTCCACCACCACTATTCACCCCCTCCCTTTACCTATTCCATCTCCACTAATTCTCCACCCTGCCACCCCCTCCTCCTCCTTTCTTCTTTCTGCTCCCCCAAAGTCAAAGACGGCCACCACCTCCACCACTATTCAGCCCCCCCCCCCTCACTTCACCTCTTCCATCTCCACTAATTCCCCGCTCCGCTACCCCCTTTACCTCTTCCATCTCCGTCTGCAATTTTTTCAAAACATGAATTTCAACCCATGGACCAAACACGAACCGATCTTTGTCGCCGCCCAACACCAGTTTCTTCCTTCCATTTTACCACTTCTTTCTGCAAAGTGCAAACCCACCTTGTCCACCATACAAAATTACGTCCACCACCACCATCTCCATCATCCGCCACTTTACTATGCTCTTTTTTTGGTAAACAATTAAGAATCAGTCAGCAAAATTGCAGTAGAAAGTTACAAAGAATTTTGATATACCAGATGAAGGTAATTGTAGAAGCCATCAAGATAAGGGAAGTAATTGACTAATAATAAAAGCAGAAAATTGAGAAATTAATTCTGTTTTTTTTATTCTTCTTCATCCTCAATTGTCTTCTTCTCATTTATGGCATGAAGACCAATGCGTCTTAAAATACAACCCAAAAATCATCACCACAATTCTTGAATTTTTAAAGAAAGAATCAATGGGTCTCTAATCATGTAATTTCATTATCACACAAAATCTTTCTTCTTCCGATAATAAATTTTGGGATGGAAAAGATGAAGAAATTCTTTGAATTCAGTGAATAAAGAGCTTTTGGATTTTGAGGGAGGCTCATGGGAGCGAAGAATTTTCAATTTTTCATGGTGATGAGATAAAGGCGATCTTTAAGAGGAGAAAAGGATGGCCAGAGCCACTGATGGTGGTTGTAGCTGTTGTTGGAGTTTGTGGCAGAGTGGGGAACGTTTACTAGTGGCTGTGGGTAGAGGGATGAAGAATGAGGAGTGGCGACGGGGACAGGGGGTGACGGAGATAATTGGAACAAACGGATTAGGAAAAAAATGCCCCTCACGTGCTTGTGCGGAATTGCCCAAATTGGCCGGATTTTTCCGTCTAGTCCAAAAGGTGTGGCCCGTGAAATGTTTAAGGCTAAAAGTAGCCAAATTAATTGTTTGTGGTCAAAACCCAAAATGTGATAATTGTTGGTGGTCATTTTGTGCAAATTACTCTAAAAATTATAACTAAAGCAAGCACTTACATCAACATCTGGAACGATTTTCATGATCCCATTGACAAAATCTTGCGATGCATCAATATCCGAGCAGATTCTGTTATCTTCTTGTGACTTCTCTTCAATCTCATTTCCTCCACCCTCCTTCGATGCTGAAGTTGAAGCTAGATTCTCATTCAGACCTAATGTTGAAGCGATGTCTGGAGGTGCCTCGGCAGCATTGATCTCCTCAAACTTTTCCTCAAATTGACTGGATGGAATAAACCAATATCAAGATAATTAAATCAACTGCACCCTTGTCCTCCTTTCTAATATACTACATATATTCCTTAATATAAGAATTTTAGGACATGTAACGAAAATTAAAAAAGCAAAAATAAGATTTTTTTAATCAAACTATCAATATTACTCTCTTAAATAGGACTTGTTTACCACTAATTCTACTTAAGAGAGTAATATTGATATTTTGATTAAAAACACATTATTTTTTTGCTTCCTTAATTTTCGTTACATGTCCTAAAAGTCTTATATTAAGGAACGGAAGGAGTATATAATAGTATTACTCGAAAGTTAGATATTAATGCAGAACATTGCCTTTGTTTCATAAAGGAACTATATACCTTACTAAGTAGACGTCTATAGGTCCCATGGTACTCCTAAGAACTATTTTGTATCTCCTCTGAGGATAGTCAACAGCCTAACGAAGAGACGGAAGATTGCCTCATTTTGTGCAAATACAAACCATTTGATTTTTACTTCTTGAATCCCTACAATCCAAAGACTAAAAGAAAAGTACCTCATCAGGATCTGGGACTTCTAAAGTAGTTCCATGAGGAGCTTTAATTGCTATCAATGTTTCATTCTGAGGAAAAAAAGAGGAATTTCACCATGAGATGGAATTGAAAGAAAATGGGAGGTCGATGAGAGCATCGCAAGCTTACAGGTTAGCAGAGAAAAAGCACTCAAATATTACCTGGAAACAAGGCAAGCTCTTAATATCTTCTTTGGTGACAAAAAGCCATCTGACCGGAAGAATGAGATAGATAAGTACGTAGCGATCAGCAGTGAAGTTCAGTAAAAACACTGTAAATGAGATTATGAAACCAAATTGATCCGTTAAAAGACAGAAGAATGACATTACTTTTGATTATTTTCATCTTCACTCAGGTCCCTCAACCTTTCCTGCATTTCACTGAAAGGAGCAATAGATTACAAGAATTAGCATGATCAAGTTGCACTAAAATAAACTTGTACTTCAGCGATGATACGAGATCGATGAGAAACCTTATTTGTTCATCTAATCCGCGCTCTTCTATGGATAAATTTTCTATATCTGCCTGCAATAGAAAAACTAGTTCAGTTTAATACAGATCCTTTAGATCCCAAGAAAGCCCAACAAAACTTCCCTTCAAAACATTTATAGCGACATGCACATGGCAAGTAATGCCCTAATTGTTGACAGAAGAATTTTCATGATGGTAAACAACAAATTTTGGGATTCTCATCTATCTAGAGCTAGCTGACTGTATGGTTTCGAACTGGGAAAACAAAGCATCTGAAAAATTGGGAACACATAGGAACAGTAATGCATTATTCTAACTTTTTCATAGTAGTGCAAAACAATGCATACGTTATTCATAGCATCAAAATCGTTCAGCCGAACTGGGAAAACAAAGCATCTGAAAAATTGGGAACACATAGGAACAGTAATGCATTATTCTAACTTTTTCATAGTAGCGCAAAACAATGCATACGTTATTCATAGCATCAAAATCGTTCAGCCAATTGAAGGGCAGAAATAATGTTTTTCTCTGCTAACCTGTAAGCTTGCGACGCTCTCATCGACCTCCCCTGGTCTTGATACATCTAGACCCCTAGTCAAATAACAAGTATTAGATCTCATTTGCTTTGTAACTCTTCAAAGAATAAACATGGACAAAAGCAAAAATTGCTATGAACATCACAGTTTAATCACCTTTCCTTTTCTTTTCTTTTTTCCTATGGAACAGAGCTAATCACTTTATCTTTTTAGTTTGCATCAATCAAGAGAAGCACTTGAGTATATATTAACAGCAATATGCATGTTAGACAATATGTTTCTCATGAGTTGTGACAAATTACCACACATGCTCCTTCGAGATTAATTTGGAAAAGCCAAGAGAGTATATTCAGCTTTAATTGATTCAAACTAAAAGGGAAGGACTAAGTTGTCTAAGTAACATTTATGGGGAAATATTGGTATAACGCCCGAACTTTTTTGTACCAAAGGGCAAAGAGCAGTTTCCTAAAAAAAAGATTAATTATCTCCACCAGAGCTAAAAACGCTTAATCATTTCTCGTACTTCCACTGTATTCTGTTTTTGAGTTTCTTTTCAATGAGACCAATGCCTTCCAAGACATTTGTTATGTCATATATACGCCTCTTTTGCACCTGTAACAAAAGAAACTACTTAGCAAAAAAGAAGAAGAAGAAACTCCTTAGCCAAACCACGATATTACAGGTAAAGCACCATTCGTATAGTACAATAGTAACCTCTAAAGTGTCAGCAGCTTTATTAAGATCAAGAATACCATCTTCGGCATGTTTAATCAGACTAATGAACTTCTTCGTCAACAGACCTGAGAACAATTCAAATTCGTAAACACTTCCTAGAATAATTACAATTCAAAGTCATCTGAGAGAACTTGTGAATTGCCTTGTCTAAGAGGAAAAAATGTCCACTAGCTTATGTATTTCAATTTTCGGCAAGAGGGTCAACGTATGAATAGAGAAATGGCAGGAACAAGAAAAACTAGTTACCTAGGGAGCTGTCATAACGACATGGGCCAACCGGAGTGAGATGATTGCCTGAAGGAGAACCTACAAATATAAGAAAGAATAATAAATCAACAGATAATAAGTTTTAGCTTCTCTCTCACAGATCCCGATAACGGGATCAAGAGTAGAGAGTTAAACGTTTCACAGAATAATAAGGGGGAAATAAGATTATCTTTTGATTCCAACTTTTCTCTCATAACTGATAACGGATAACCATCTTTCAAAGACATAACATGATCAATATAAACCAGAGAAATCCATGGGGCTCTTAACAATAACGCTCACCAATATTTGTTGTAGGAGTTTGGGATGCAGCTCTACTAGCCTTTGTAACCCTGGGCGCTTTTTGTGCTTTTCCAGACTTTCCAGACACTGGAGTCTTTAATGAATTGTTGACAGCATCAGGGTGCCCAAGATCAGTGTTCTGCTCAGTAAACTCAGCTTCACCATCTGTAACTTGAGTCTTTCGCTTTAATGGCTGGAAAACACAAACTTATTAATAAAAAATCCCCATAACAGTATTAACAAACAATAAACAACTAGAAGAGACATTTGACCTTCTATCTGGACTATAAGACCATTAACACTAGCTCACAATATTTTGATCTGTTAAGAAGACAAAATAACTTTCGATATACTGTAAATAGGAACTTGCAGATATCAATGGATCAGCTCAGAACTTGTGAACAGACATCAGAACAGAATCATCAATGAAGAGAATAAATGAGATTTCAGAAGTCTTAGCTGAAGCCAACAGGGAAAATATCCACAAAATATCTTCTTAGTAAGCTATAGTAGACCAATGTTTATAAGTTCATCTAGAGGATTGAACCTCAGAAAAATGTAAACCAGCCAAGTAAAAACAAAATCAGAAAGCTATATTTAAAAAAGTTGAAATCAGCACAAAAACAAGCAAGGATTCATATGCTTCATAATATGGAAGAATATGATTTCTGAAACAAGCACAAATCAAATAATTCCGAAGCAAAAAGGAATTTTTGGAGTTTTAACATAACATTTTATAACCCAACTTCCCTTATGAAACTACCGATATGATTCATAAATTTGGTAATATCAAGCCACATACTCTAGCATTTTAGCCTTAGAACAACTCAAACTAAAATGTTCAATGTTGTTAAGTTATTCCTCTAACTTATGCTAGTGAAGATCAAAACTTAAGTTACATGGTGCCCTTAATAATTATAGGATGTATAATGAGTACAGACATGTGTTCACATTTATCTCCATTTCCAATAAACGAATCGAATAACCAAAGGATATGAACTAGCAGGGATAATATTCCAGGCAATGTTTGGACTCTCTTAATATGCAGAAGGAAATGTGGACATCTCAAGGAAACAAGAACAAGTTTGCACTTTTTCTACCTTTTAACTACCTTGGCAACTTATAACTCCTGCCATTAAAAGATTTTCTAGGAATCTTAATATTGGCTTGACAAAATTAGCGGCTATTGCACTCAAAAGTCATATTTTTATCCCTCCCGAGTTTACTAACTTGGTCCTAAACTGGCCACATTGCTATTAATTATTAGGACTTAGGAGAAAGTAATCCCCCTACTTTAGGGTGCAGTTAGGTGACGAAAGAGCAAATGTAAAGCATTAAAATGCAGCATCTTTTAAAAGCACATATAATTTTCTGCATCCAACTGCCTATCATGCATTAAACTTTTGATTTCCCAATATTATTAAAAACAAACCAAAAATTGCAAGTTCAGATAAATCACCCACCTGTGTCGGTTTCGGGTACATGTACCTTTTTGCTTACAGTCCTTCGAGCTACTATTCATAGTTGTATCTCTTAGTTTCCTTTAATTGATTTATGTGTAAAGCACAACACTATTCTCCCATTTTATCTCCAGTAGGGTAGTGGAATTGTACTCTTCCCACAGTACAAAAAGTTCAACTTACTTTGAAATTTTCAGCTGGTACTCTTCAAGGAAGAAAAACAACTCCACTTGAAAGAGCCTTTAATATTCGTAACCTCATTACATTCAATCAACTCTCTCAACCTCATAAGAGCATCAAACTTCTCTCTTGCTTGATTTAAGCCAATAGCACATTATGGGTCTTGAAACTTCTTCACTCACACATTTAGAGCGGAGATAAACTATTATCTATAATGAAGGAACAGAAAATGAGAGTTCAGGCAAATTTGGGTGCCATTTCCCTCATTGGTTATTAACCAATGTAAGGACAGAAATGCCACCTTGATTTAAGAATTTAACCAGAAACAACAATTGCTCATGACTTCTTTTTCTTCATTGTTCATTTCCCCCAAATAGTTACCCAGCAGACTTATCAATTACATGCACTTATGTACTAGCAGACTCAAAACTCACAAGAGGATGCAGACCTTACTGGTCGCAGCTGCAAGATCTCATAAAAGAATCAATGAGACCCTAAACTTTATTAGTCCAACAACTCTAAAGGGAAAAGCAACATTATCCAATAAGAAAAGTAGTTACAAGGAAATTTGTGAGAAGAATTACCATTTCCGATACAATCAACAAAGTCATTCATTTTCTTGTAGCTTGATAAAAGTATATTTTCATGCTAAATTATTTTTACTCATCCTAAAACAAGGCATAAAAGTTGATAAGCATACACAAATAAAAGGGCTAATTTTCCTTATATTAGAAACTCAACACACTGTTCTGCAATTAGCAACTCCAAAAGAGAAATGTACTCAATCAGATGCATCCTAAATTCACTTTAATCACTTTATCCTTACCTTTTTCCAATACTATGAACATCAGAATGATAAAGGTGCAAAATAATATGATCCTCAATGACTTCTGGGACATCGATTATTTTGTTTCTCAAAGAAGCACTGGAATCATCCCAATTTCTCATTGCACTCCAAAAATTGATAATACCAACTGAAGACTGTAACTTTAATCAGATAGATTACATCACGCAGCTTACGCAACTAAAAGTTTCATTTCACTTTGAAGCCTGCAAATTTGAAGAAACTTCATGCATATCTTCACAAGGTTGCAACTTTAGTTCATGATATCTAATCCTTTCCAGCCGGCATTCAGCTTGGTAGGTTAGTGAATAGTAGGTAATTTTACTCATGAATCCTGAAATGATCTATAAAAATCTACCAAAACAATCCGGAAACCACCAAATTGTCAAATTCCACCCATCACAGTTCAATCTTTGCCCATAAAGCACAAAATTTTTGTACAAAACAAAACAGATTCAACAAAGAAAAGTTACATCGAACCCATTTAACAATATCGCCTAAACAACAGAATCAGCATCACTTCACAGCTGATAAAACCATAATCCTGGAAAATGGATGCACCCCTACCTAACAGTTTCATATAGATCACAAGAAAACAATAAAATACAAAAGAAATTACTTTAAAAAACAGTTAAAAAGCTACAATCGGTACAGAATTCAGACTAACCAGAGGTGGAGGAGACTTAACAACGATGACTTCAGGCTGTCGGAGGGAGCTATGAGGGTCGGTGGTGGTAGAGAAGTGGTGGTAGTCACCAAAAGGCGGCTTAATGGACGTGAATGGCAGCTGACCCTTCAAAGCATGTTGCTGTTGCTGCATGATCTATTATTTATTCCCTTCAACTGAAAATTTTCTTCAAAATTTTCCAAAAAGAAGATGGAAAATCAAGAAACACTGTGAAAAATTGATTTGGGGCTCTTTTTTGTAGGGACCATTGGAGGTCCTGAAGATAAAAATGGAGGGTAACTTTGATTGTGGGAGTTTGAGGGAAGAGGAGATCTGAAGATGGAGGAGGGAGGATTAAAAAAGCGGGAGAGGGGATGGAAAACGAGGGAAATAGAGGGTGGAGGGGGTTGGAGGAGAGTGGAGGGAATTTGGTTCGGATATAGATGTGGAGGGAAGGGTTTTTTTTATTTATTTTTGTTTATCTTTTTACTATTATCTCTCTACTTACGACTCGGCTAGGGTGTTGAACATGAACAACCTAATAACCATCTGATCTAGGAGCTTCAAATCAAACAGTGCATAAAAATGCCCGTCCCATTTAATAATAATTATGGCTGTCACACTGTATTAAAACTACTAAGAACAAAACTCATTATCGTTTTCATCTTCTTCCTCTTTCTACTCAATCAGCCACCCAAATTTTTTTATAAAACTTTTGAAACCAACAACCACGATTCTCAAATGTTCATTGTTAGTTCAAATGTTAATATTAGTTTAAGAAAATTTTAAAGTGTAGATTTTAACATTATTTTGGGGTGAAGGGAGTATGGTTTAATATAGCGAAGCTCTAGCTATGGCAGTAATGCGGTGGTTGAATATTTCTTTCATTTTTACTTTCATGATTTATAAACTCGTTTTGCTAATTAGGTATATGTCTAATGGTTAATGTTGAGAGCCCAAGTAATAGAAGTACTAAGTTCAAATCTCTCTCCACTTCATAAATCTCCTACTTATAATAAATAGGTTCCTCTCTCCAATAAATATTAACTCATTTAGCAATAGAGCCATCTTGAATAGATCCAAGTATTTCACACACTTTATTCACCTCATCCTATTCTTTTATAATAAATAGAGAGAGTCTCATCAAAGTGTTATCAGAACTTCATGTAAGATCTTTACCGGAGAAAGCAATCCTTCATTTTTTCTTCTATTCTTTATATCTTACATATCTTTTTCTTCTCATATTCTTTATATTCTACATATCTTCAAATAAAGTTAATATGATTAATAACAAGAAAATGTTTAGCTATCTATTTGAATTGTAATATTTTACTCCATTTATCCTTCAATTTTCATCATAGACAAAAAATTTTAAAAAAAATTGTACTTAGATATAGTATTGTTGGGAAATTCGCATGTTTAGTCACACGCAATTTACGTTTCGCTAGGTTAGTTCTCACGTTTTAATTTCAGTATGGATAGTCCTAATCCATTTAAGGGTGGACGAAAGAGTCCCCACCACGGTCGCTACTACAAAAAAAAACTATCGTCGCCGCACAAAACAAAATTATGCGATGAAATCAAAGTATTCAAAACTTGGTAGGTTACGGCTCAAAATCCATATAGGGGGCCCCGGGTTGCTCCTAACATGGGTCGACACTGATGTAAATTGACATGTGCCTATAAACATGTCCAGTTTTAGTCAACTACCAAAGAGATTGACTCCTTATGAGACTACATTCCCTAAGTCTTATTCGACTAGAGGACTTTTGGAAAGTACAATCTTAATCGAATTGGTAACTAATATATTCTAAGGATTTAACCTCCTATAAATACCATGTATCTTTTACTGATTTGATCATCTGATTAATTTCCTTATTGATGATGAGCTATTTTCTCTATGTCTCTTTCTCTCACCAAAAACTAACTTAAGAATCAGAGAGTACTAGTTTAAAATACCCTCACCCCCTGTGATTGTGTTTGTCTTGTAGGTTTCGCTCTTTCCCCGCAAGGTCACTTAGCTCGGGCTAGGTTAGTAGCGCAGAGGAAGGCAACCATTTGTTCAGGATGCATCATTTGGCGCCCGCTGTTGTTGTACTCCAAACAACCCACAACACATACGTAAATAAACACCTTCCAGAAAACACCATGTCCCAAGTGGAAGGGAGTAGACATTTCGAGGCCTAAAGATTTTGCAACATCCACTAATGGATTCCCTTCATAACAAATGTAAGGTGGGATCAACCTTTTACAATTGCCTCAACAAATGATAACTTTTGCCTCACAAAGAGAACTCGGGTCACAAAAAATGTTACTTCTAGTTCTCACAAGAATTAAGCTCATAAATAGCCAATATCTCAAAACAGATACCTCTCACAAGAGGACTTTTTCCTTCACTAAGAAGACTCCACTTACAAAGAGTGTTTTTCTAGTTCACAAAGAACTAAACACACAAAGAGTCAATCTCTCACAAGAGATGCACCTCCCTCACAAAGAGTACTTAGCTTATAAAGAGTATGACAAACACTCACAAAGAGTGAATCTCACAAAGAGATTTTTCCTAGCTCGCTAAAAACTAGTTTCTCACAAAGAGAAATGGTAACTATCCTCTTACAAAGGAGACTTTACAATTAAGCTCACTACAAAGAATTCCCCTTGAAATGAATATACAAGTTAAGCTCTAATCACTCTTCAAAATAGAAGAGATAGAAGATGATTAAGCTCAACTCAAAATGATATATTTTGAAAGAATGATTTGAAAATTAAGGCTCAAGTAGTGTTTGTTTTGCTTGTAATGAAGTGTATAGCCTATGTCCTCTTATGGCTTGATTGGTTATGAAAATTTAGATTTAGAAGCTTTATATAGGGGCAAAAAACACAAGAAAATATGGTCACCACGGTTACAATTTTTTGCCTGACAGGACATACTCGGTCGACTGGACCATGATGTAGGTCGTCCGAAGTGCCTCCAAAGTAAAGATTAAAGGCCTCTGTTCTCATCTCGGTTGACCAAAGTATGTGGTTCGGTCGAACTAAGTAAATCGCGGTCGACCGACCTAGAGCAAGGTCGTCCGAAATGATATAGTTGTTGGAGCTTTGGAACATTCAAAATCTGACTAAGGACAAAAACAACCTCGGTCGATCGGACACACATGTCGGTCGACCGGACTTCATCTGGTCTTCCGAGGCTAAGCCTAGGTCGACCATAGTGAAGTACTCAAGTAGGTTTTCCACTTAGTCAATTTCTCGATGATCATAAACTCATGCCTAAGTGTTTTGTAATGATATAAAACACATTTTAAAGAACTTAGACATTGACCAACACTTATCTAAGCTTTCAAAAACCTTTTCAAAGAATTGGATCAATGTAGAACATGAGGTTTTGTAAACATGCACAGTTAAGCTTTAAACATATTATCCTAGTATATCTTCTTGAAGCTTTGACTTTGAAACATTTGATCAACTTCTTCTTGAGTGATGAAGTCTTATAGAAATCTTGAGAGTTGTAGTGTATTGGACTTCAACACTTCTTCTTGTTAAGTAGCTAGCATACCATTTGATTCTTCAGTTGGATTGAGTATCTCTTAACTTGTTGATCTTCCTTCTTCTTGACTTTGCAAATACTTCCATGGCATGTGGATTGACTTCAAACTTGTGTCACAGAGTCTTGCAAAGTGTAGTTTTCTCTTGTGTGTAGGATGATGACTTTGATGTACACAAGGAGCTAACTTACCATTTTCATCAATGTCGACGTGAGTGCTAAGGATCTAATCATTAAGAACATTCTCACAAAAAACTACCAATGGTTTGTTATCATCAAAACAAGATTAATCACATTTTTCCTTAGGGCTTACAATAACATGATAAAATAACTTATATCTTTATTAAAACATCATCATTCTTAAAGTCGTTTCATAACTTATTACTAGATTGTTCAACTGTAAAATGTTCAAGTAAATAGTATATAAAAGTTTCTTCCATTAAGAACTACTCGTTGTCGTGCATCCCATCGTAAGTCTCATCATCAACACCCTCATCATACTCATCTGCAAAACATAAGAGAATAAAGGGACGAGCCACACTAGCCCAGTAAGAAGGGGTCACCATTGGGATGAAGGACCAAAGAGACAACAATTGTTCCGTGTTTCCCAAAACATATGAAGGACATAAAGCCTGACTTGACATAACCTGTAAACATCTTTAAAACACTTGTAAAGTAAATTATAATATATATATAAGAGTTCATAATCGTAATAATTTAAATAAGACATAAATCGGAAAAGTATAAATGTAGAAAGTGGACTTCAGGTGATGTCAACTGTACCTCGGTCGAACGAAGGGTCGTCCGAGATCAAAATAGAAACTTTTACAAAAAAAAAGTCTAGATGACGTGAAGCCTATTCCGGTCGACCGAACTACCCCTGATCGAGGGGGATTTTTACACCGGTCGACCGAGATCATTCGCAAGTCATCCGCAATCAGCCCCGATAGTTTGGTCCGAGCAACTGGTATCTGATCTGGTTGATCGAACCAGTCGACCGTGATTCATAGCACTTTCAATATTCCCAACCCAAAAACACTGGTTTTTTACTCATATTAACACTTAGAAACAATACCAAAACATAAACAAAGCTTGACATAACAATGCCTTATCAAATCGATCACATACATGTCATAAATCGAGCTACAAACACCTTAAAGATATCATATCATAACTCGTAGCTTTCCAACACATAATAATCCGACATGATGAGTATTACTATGACATGCAACAAATAATTCTACAATCGAGCCCAAACATCTAATAATAACACTACCAAATGTTGTTCCCGAACTTCTATTACCCGTTCAAGAAGGCCACATATCATTTCATATCATATCATAACTTCGGTAAGGCACAATGAGGCTATTTAATAATATACCCCTTGTTATGCCATCACTCACCCTTGTGAACTCTATAACTTACTGTTAACAGTCCCACTTTTTATGCTCGTTAGGAACCGAGTCACTGTTGGGGAGCTCTCGGGCACTTAAAACATATCATGAATCGAAATATATCCTGGAATAGGGCCATCAACAGACAAGACCTCTAAATTGAGAATATGCACATTCTGACTCTTATGGAATGCATCTAACAAGTATACAACAACATACACAAGAAGAATCAAGTACAATCATACATATAGTGAAAACATACTTCGGTCCTTCATCCAAATTTGGATGTAATAAAACATGGGAAATATTTCAAACAATCCATAACTTGTTAAAAGAACAATTCATGCATTTTAGGACTGAAAACAAGAACGGAAGATCCTTACTTGGTACACTTAATCGGAACTCCAAATGAAGAAAAAAAATCGTTGGAACCTAATCTCCATCGTTCAGAATATAGTCCCTTAAGTCCTTACACTTTAGAACCAAGAATATGTCGATCAGGCTTCGATTATTACTTCAATCAGTCATTTTTCTATGAACATTCAGATTTTTCTAGATTTTCAAATTGAACTTATTAACCTCGAACCCCTTAATTTGACCAAGTCGATTGTTCGGTCTAGTTTTAAAAACATAGCCCTTATCGTGTACTGGTCAGAAGATATTTGATCTGTCGGGCTGAGCCTCAACAGATCTGGCCAGAACTACACCACTTATATTCCCCCTTCCGTAGTTCTTGTCCTTACCCTAATAACGCACATTCTCTTCCCACATAATAATGAAAAAGAAGCAGAAGAACGGTGATACTTCCGCCACCTCCACCGAAGTTGAAACCTCTACGGAAATGGCTGACCTCAAAGCTCTAATTCATGGTCACGGCGTCTTCTTCGACAAGCTCGTAGAACTGATTCCGGCCAAATTCTACCTACCACCGGACGACGACGTTTCAGACAAACCCAAAGCTTACTTTCATGGCTTGTCTAAAGCAGCCAAATCCTCCTTGAAACGCCAATCCAAACAGAACCTTAAACTCGCTCGCAAGGACCGCCATGACACCGACAAGATTCCCCAATCCTCAACTCTCGACCTCCTCAAAAAATTGATTGATACTCGCGGTGAAAATATTGAGACGCCGGGGTTTGACGATGAAGATGACGACGACGAGGACAATCCTCCCAAACCTATTAATTTAGAGGATAAAGAATCAGTTACTTATGAAGAATTATGGGAAAAATTTACGGAGAAAGATTGAAATGTTGCGTGGTAATCGTGGCGAAAAACCCAAGGAATATAATAGGATTAGAAGTAATAATATGAAGCAGGGGAGTGAGAAAAATGAGAGGGAAAATAAGAAGAAGAGGGATGGTGAGGGGACTAGCGGAAAGGAAGTGATTTCGGGGAACAATGATGATGGTGAAGAAATTATAGAATATGGGAAAGTGAGATTAGGTGATGATCAGGTGGAAGGAAAAAAGAAAAAGAAGAGGAAAATGTCGTCGGCTAAGGAGTTGGATAGAGCTAAGAGGCTGGAGGAAGTGAAGAGTGAGAATCCAAAGGTAGCAGAGAAAGAATTTTGGAAGACAGCTACAAATAGGGCAATAGGGGTGAAGGTTCATGATGATCCAAAATTGTAAAAGGAGAAAATGAAGAAGGAGAAGAAGAGGAAAGAGAAGCACGCAGAGAAATGGAAAGAGAGAATTGAAACACAAGAGAACTCTAAGAAAGGAGAGGCAGCAAAAGAGGAATGAAAATATATCGGGGATAATCAAGGATAAGAAGATGAGGAAGATTGCCAAAAGGGATAAGAAACTCATGAGGCTTGGGTTTGAGGGACGGAAGGAAGGGTACATTACTCAAGATTGAGGTTTGGATTTCTTTTCGGACTACATTATTCTTTTCGTATCAATGTATTAAATATGTCATGTTTTCGATAAGTGATATCACCTTTGCTTTGAAAGCTCTGGTAGCTTAATCAGCTATTGTCAATTTTTTTTCATCATGTAATCTGGCAACTAGGTTAGGTTTAACACAGGAATCTCTTTCTTATAGCTTAAAACATATTGATTGAAATGAATTGATGTATGTGTTGGTAGTGCCCTAGGACCATTAGCGTATGTTGTGCGTTTTATTATCTTTTGAGCATGTAATTGAATAGTTAATTTTGCTTTTGATTATCAAATGTATGATTTGATAGTAAAACTCATTAGCTTATGTAATTACTATTCTAGAAGTCCCTGGTTTTATGTAATGCTTAATTACTATGAAATAAAACTAGTATGATTGTTGATTGATGATCTTGTTTTACTGATCATGTGTAATGAATACAAATCACATCATAGATGCAATATATATAGGGATACATTGTATTGGACGTGATCCGTCAGAGAAGTAATACTTCATGGTCTTAAGTCATAAGTATTACTTCCTCAACACTATTTTAGAATCCTTAGACCTTATGTCTTCATTGATTCTAGTATGAATGGAGCCACGTTTTGACTCGACTCGGGACGTTACTTGTAACAGAGTAATCAATACGATCGATGATCGGATGTAGTGTCCTATCATAGCTTGAATGTGAGAGATATTGTAAGGAATTTGTCCCTCTCTATTATTGAGAGAGATATCCATGGGCCCTCGATAGGGAAAGACTGTTTAAATGCATGGCCATGCTCAAATGTATTTGATAAAGTGGTTATCAAATGCTATTTGTCGAAACAGTCTACCTGGAGATCGAGCATAAATACAATTAAGCTTAATAAGGGTGACGACCACCATGCCTTATGCTTAATTAGGATATCGCGAGACAAAGGGATTAAATAGTAGATTGATATTAGGTTCCGTTGTATATTCATTCACTTTGGGTAGTCACAATGTCCTCGCTAGGGGACCGCTTGTGATTTATGAACTCACACTACTACTAAGTGTGTTTTCATTGCCATTGTGATATGAACCTCACGAGGTCACACGCATAGACGAGCTAACGAGCTTCATGTCCAGATTCAATGAATCTAGAATGTGTCTAGGTTCATTGTATCTGACATTCACCTTTCTGAGAATAATAAAGTGTTATTATTCGAATTAGAGATAAGGGGCATTTTCGGTATAGCTGGAATTACGTGGGAGTTATTATCCGATAAAGACTCCCACTACCAGCAGAAGTCTAGGGGACGTGGGAGTTGAGGACTCCCACTGCCGAGAGGAGTTGAGGATGTGAGAGTTAGTTGTGGGAACAAACTCTCATACCTTATATAATGATCTCTTGGCCGAAACCCTAGCCTAGGTAATTTCCAGCCGAAACATCACCAATTCTCTGAAATCGGATTTCAGTTTTTGGTCTCCCTTTTCTCTCATAATTCCGAAACTCAGAAAGACGAAGAGCTAGCACTCGTTGCCCGTCTCGTCGCGTGGATACCAGTAGAGGGACATTCCGCAAAGAGAATTCCATTGGTGACAGCAAAGAATCCAAGAAACGTGATCTTCCATTCAAGAAGTAGCTTCTTGAATCCGAAAAAGTAAGTTCTTTTTGCTATTTTTCGAATTGTTTCATATGAGCGGATCCTTCAGGGGAGGACTCATGGGTGTTTGGAACGAGTTTCCGCCCATGAATCCCTTCAGTATGGTTGTTGGTTGTTAAATTGAGTATTGGGTGATCGTTGTCCTATATAGCAGCCACCACCTCTGCACATATGAGGTGATTGGCCAGCAATATATGGTATTCTAGATTTACGAATATCTTCTTTAGATAATTGATGATAACTGAGCCGTATCGTTAGTATGAGGAAGTGTTACTTTTCTTGGTGTTGTGAATGTTCGCGTCATCAGTTTCTACTTATTTTGGAGCTTTCTTTAGTAAAAAATGATGTGATCATGTCTAAAATTTATTCTAGAATGAATGCTTAGAAACTAATCAGAATCATTTAAAATTACTAAATGAATAGAAAGTTGACATTTAATTCCCGACGGAAGGAGTATAATACCTGAACACCAATATTTAATAAATAAGAAAGGAAAAAAACTCGAGAATTTAAGCTTTTTCATTCCATATTTTACATAACCAGGCTCGAGTCGGGTCAAACCAATCCATTATCGTGCACTGGTTAGTTTAGAAGATATTAGGGTCTTCTGGGTTGAGCTCCACCAGATCCAGCCCGAACTATCCTCCTCTATATTCACCATTCATTATTGACGCCTGAGTTCGAGGGATGGAATGAAGGGTACATTACTCAAAGTTGAGGTTAGGAATCCTTTTTGAACTGCATTATTGTTTCGTACCAATATATTATACTTATAGTGATACATCACGTTTTGGCTGAGTGATATTGTTTTTCTTTAAAAGTTGTGTTAGCTAATTTGGCTGAGTGATATTGTTTTGCTTTAAAAGCTCTGCTAGCTTAATTAACTTTTTGCAATTGTTCTTCGTCATGTAATCTGGCAAATAGGTTAGGTTAAGTGAGGAATCTCTTCCTTATAGCTAATCAACATAAGAGAAATTAATTTAAACGGCTTTGATTGTAATGAACTGATGTATGTTTGTTGGTTGTTAAATCGATTACCGGGTAATCATTGTCATTTATAAGCCACAACCTCTGCGCACATGAGGTGATTGGACATTAGTAGAATGGGG
This sequence comes from Vinca minor, assembly GCA_026122235.1. NCBI lineage: Eukaryota > Viridiplantae > Streptophyta > Magnoliopsida > Gentianales > Apocynaceae > Vinca > Vinca minor. Next base: position 3,700,793 of record JAOCZM010000230.1, read on the forward strand.
AAGTACTACTATCTTGTGTTGGTGTTGTGAGTATTGTAGTCATCGATCTCTACTTATTTTGGAACTTTCTTTAGTAAACATGGCGTGTCATATGTAAATTTCTTGTCGAATGAATGGCTAAGTGCCTAAGTATCTAACCCCCAACTTATTAATTAGGGTCTAATCAGAATCATTTGGAAATAGTTGTTCCAGACCGTTCTTGATGTTTTTTATCCAAAGTAATTGCTTTTGAAGCATCGAGTAAATATCTTGTACCTTAAAACGTGTACTTCTGGCACAATAATAGTGAAACATAGTATTTTGAATTACAAAAAAAATGCTTCTTGTTCATGAATATGCTCATTAAGATCTTGCAACATGCGACATTACACTGCCTATAGCAAGAGGAATTACTCTAATTTCTTTTCGTAGCACTAGTGTATGTTAGTGCTGGTTTATGCCTAAGATCTTAAACGTGTTTTAAAAGTCTTTGAAAAACACTTGGGGTGTGAGTTTGAGAACATTAGAAATGTGACCAAAAAACCACTTTTGGACTGAAGTCCGGTCGACATGGCCTTGGCCTCGGGCAACCTAATGAAGTTTGGTCGACCGACATGTGTTGTCCGGTCGGCCGAAGTGTCTTTTGTACTTGGTCAATTTTGAATGTTCCAAGACTCCAACAACTATATTCTCCGGACGACCATGATTTTGGTCGGTCGACCGAGCTTATGCTCTGGACAATCGGAGCAGTCGACCGAGATGTGTCCAGTAGCCTTGTTATTCTGATTCTGAAGCACCCCGGTCGACCTACCTCTAGTTCGATCGACCGGAGCTGTCCTGTCAAGGTAAAAATATAGTCGTTGTAACTCGATTTGCTTGCCATTTTTGGCCTCCATATAAAGCCTTTAAGGCTGATTTTTCATAATTAACCAAGCTATAAGAGGGCCTTTGTATTACACTTTCTAAACAAGAAATCAAACACTTTCAAGAACTTTAATTCTTGATCTTTATCAAAATACATAATTTTGAGTAAGAGCTTAACATACATACTCTTCTATTCTCAATCTTGATTAGAGCTATAAATTGTATTATCCAATCCATTGAGGGATTCCTTGTAGTGAGCTTAATTTGTAAAGTCTCATTTGTTGAGGCTCATCTTTCTCTTTGTGAGACTAGCTCTGTGTGAGTTAGGTTAGCTCTTAGTGAGGTTCACTCTTTGTGAGTGTTGTCCTCTTAGTGAGGTTGTCTCTTTGAGATTGACTCTTTGTGAGCTTAGTTCTTAGTGAGCTAGAAACGTTCTTTGTGAGCGGGTTCTCTTTGTGAGGCAAGTTAGATTATTTGAGGGCTAGGCTCTTTGTAACCAAGAGAAGTGGTTAAAGTAAAACTCTTTGTGAGTTGTCCACTTATGTAAAAAGGTTGATCACACCTTGCATTTGTTGTGAAGAGAAATCATAGTGAAGTTGCCAAAATCCTTGGGTGTGTCCTAAGGTAGTGGACGTAGATCTTTGTGATCTAACCACTCTAATCGCCGCGTTTGTTCTCTCTAACTCTTACTCATTTACTTTATAGTTTATGTCTTGCTTTATCTTGTTTATATGATTACATGAACTTATTTGGCAAAGAGTTGTTTGTTGAACTTATATTTGTTTCCTAGCTTAATATATTGCTTGGCTTTAGTTATATGACTTGAAGTGTTTGAACTTACAAGCTTTTCATATAGGAACCTTAACTTAGCTCATCCTTGATCATATACATTTCATGTGTTTCTATGTGTGAATATAACACATAAGTCATATAAGTTATCCATCCTTTAAATCACCATTATGTGCTTAATCAACATACTTGTTGTTAAGATGATCACTTAGGAAAAGAATTTGGTAGAAAAGCGAAAACGTTTTAGAACCTAATTCATCCTCCTCTCAGGTCCTCCCCTATCGGGTATTTCAAGTTCAATAGCTTAAAAATGATGTTTGTAGAATCAATATTTGTGATATGGTGGCTGTTTTTGCCATGGCGGATATGGAGGTTACGGTGGATATGGCCTAAATAATGATTTTTATGGGGTTTGTACCTAAACTAGAGATGGGACTTGGGCTATTTTCCCCAGGCCAATTTTGTAAAAGTTTCAAAATAAATAAAATCTACTGTAATAAACATACTTGAACCCTATAAAATAGATCGTTTCTTTGCGCCTAAAGTAAACAGAGTCACAGACTATCTTTCTCTTCTCCCTCCTCTCCAACTCTGTTTGGTTTACCCTCCGGCGACCAACCCTCGGTCAAGCCTATGTTATGTGGTGTTTGACTGTTTTCTATCTTTTGTAGGTATGATCTTACTTGGAAGTTGGAACGTGAACTTGATTATTTTTTTTTAGTTGAACTTATGTTACTAGGTTTATGGTGTTTGGTTTATAATACTATTATCTTTGATGTTTTTTTGTTAATGTAGTTTATTGTTCTTGATTTAGATTATTATATATTATTATGTTAATATAGTTATGCATGTAATTTTTGGTGTGTGTGTGTGTGTGTGTGTGTGTGTGTGTGTGTATATATATATATATATATATGCCATCCGCTATTTTTATATGGCGGTGTTTTGGCTTCCCGCCGTAAACCGCCATCCGCCACTGATAACACCGCGTGCACTGAAAAAACATATTAAGCCTACCTGCGTATTGCGTACTGAAAAAACTAGCGCGCCCTCGTAGCCTTACCCCTACCGCTTACTCTGGCATACTACGATTTATGTAACATTGGTCCTGCCGATGTTAAGTAGGAAATGACAATCTTTCATGTATTTCTGCTAAGTGTGTTTTCTGCCAGGAATATTCTTGAACTTTTCATTAACTTGGCATGCGTTCATAAGAACGATACTGTAGTGATTCAACATGGATGGCCCTCGTGCATGCATATCAGAAAAGGGTAGTAGTGATAGTTGGTGTCTCTTACTTTTCTGCTGCACTGCATATCATCTGCAACTGGAGCAGTCCTGAATTCTTCTTGTGTTATGGTGTGAATCCAGCAGGGTTACTTACCAATACACCTAATCGACTACTTAGACCAAGTGCAATTTTTCAAGTCTTAAGCATGTCAGTTAAGTGCAAAGTGCAAGATCAGAATAGTTCTACCCATGAAGTAAAAAATCCACTCCGTCTCTGCCAAACTGAATGTCCACTTTCTACTTTAATTTGTCCCAAAGTGAATGTCTTCTTTCTTAAAATGAACATATTTTCTCTTTAAACTCTCAGAACGAATCTCCTATATTATATTAAAGCGTACAATCTCCACTAACATATTAACCCTCCCACCTTTAAAAGTATTGTTGTAACTTACTCATGATAAAATTAGTCTTCTTAATTCTTACGCAAGTCAAATGTAGACAGTCAATTTGGGACGGTCAGTTTGTGGAAAGGCTAAGATGTAGTGAGAGAAAAGTGCGCTAGAGTACATTTTCATTTATTTCTATTCTCTGCTTATCAACCATTAGAGTTTTGAGTTTGGAAGAGAGTTTTACTTCTATCTCCTTTTTCTCTGAGCTAGAGAACGCCGAGCGACCCTTCTCCTTTATCATTTTCTTTGTTTTTTCTTTTCCTTCATCTAGTACACACAAATGCACCTATCTCATTCCGCTTCCCCTGTTTTATTATTATTATTCCATTTTTATGCGATTCACCAGATTGTCACCTCTTTTTCTTTCTTCCTTGTTCATTGGTTATCTTTTTACCCCCCTCCCTCTCTTTCTCTCTCTATTTTAAACTGAATATTTTGTTTATGGCTGCTTTGGTCATGGCCTTCTCCTGACAGTCACATGGTAACTTTGGTTTAAAAATGCTGAAATTCATCTGTGTTGTTCTCTGACCTCTGGTATTATGTAGTACTAAGTTAACAATTCTTATATTAAGTAATCTCCACAGTTAATGCAATTACCTGCCGCAGTTCATTTGAAAATTTCATATGTGCGTCTCTGGGGAAAAAGCTTGTCGCATTGCTTTACTTCTGTCTTGGTTTTGGTTTTTGTTGCCACTTGTCATGGGCTTTAAAAAATAAAAATCGAACATTTTCATTGAGGAAAAATTTGCTGATTCATGTGGTTTGGATAATAAAGGCTTTACATGTTTCTTTTACCTGATTATAAGGTGTAATTGCTGTATATGGTGAGTCAATAGGTTCCATTAAATATATCTGTCTTGGTTTTGATTGTGGCCTGTACTTAATACTTCATTGGATCTTTCTATTTGTAATTGTCTTTCAAACCGTTTAGTTTGATGTTTAAGTAGAAAACGAGTACAAATCGGAACAGAAAGTGCTGCTTTGGTCTCTGTTATGGTGTATAAAGTTTATGTCATCCACGTTTGTTTACAGGATATGCAAGATTAGGATGATCAGAAGCCGAATGAATATTCCTTCTATAGCTCGAAGTTCTCTCTACCCAGGGTAGCTGATGATCGCGGAAGTATTCTCTCCCAATTTGACAATGCGGAAGTGGCCTTTCTCAACTGGACAAGCACTGATCAGTTGTAATTTTTCATGTGAGGAGAAGGCCATGACCCACTTCCTGTATTTTTTTCCCGTCCCTTTCCATATGATATAATGGACCCTTGTTTCGATTGATTCTTTTGAGCTGGATGTTTTTGTTTGCTTGTTATTTATAGTTGCAGAACTATCAAGCATTTCTTGGAGCATATTACTTAAGAAGTAGCAAGAAGTTCCAAGTTCTGTTGCCAAATAATCATACATCATAGTTATTTTCTTAAAACAAATGTGCTAGGTCTGGGTCACATCCAAGCACTCCTGTAGTCAATGTAATGTTCTGGTGGCTTAATAGCACGCGGATTTCTTGGACCAAAATGATGAATCCTCTTTAGATCCCGAGCAAGCCATCGAGCATAGGTCTGGTCTGTAGGAGGCACAATCTTCAACATCACTTCTTCCTTCACTGGCCTTGCCCCATTGCAAGCCTGCTGAAATTCAAGTTTCCATAAGAAAAGAAGATAGAATCAACAAACACAAACTTATATGCAATGAAACACATCAATCATATCTCTATGTAAAACGCATGAAATTCAGAAACAGAGTGAAGCAATTGGATCCTAAATGTGAAAAAAGAAGAAGATAAATTACAAGAAATTCAAGAAAATTAACAAGAATCTTGAACTCACTCGTGGATGATATGTATAGAAGTCCCAACTTGTTTGGATTGGATGTAGAAAAAGAGTCTTCCTTTCCTGTGGTTGCTGCTGTTTCTACTGTGTAAAGGAAGAGGCGAAAGAAAATAGAGAACGGAGTCACGGATGTGCTAAGTTCTCGGCTACAATGCGGAACAACATGTGTTCCACAACACCCGTTAGCCGTCGGATCGAAAGATCTGACGATTGAGATTGCATATTTCATAATCATGTTAATTTTTTTTTTTTGCCAACAAGTCTTATGCAAAAGTAATTTCAACCGCCAGATTACAAAATTTTTACGCAATGCAATGTCGTTGAATTGCTGTGTTAAATGCTAATCTTATGGTTCCCTGGCTTTTCTAAAGGCTATTACAGAGTTTAGGTTCAATGATTCTTACCCGCTGGACAAACAATCACAGAATTCAGGATGAGCTATTTTTTTCTTAATTTTTTATTATTGATAACGAGTGAAGGAGTAATAAACTCGTGAACTATTCTTACGGAACGAGCTATTTGACCGCATGTACATTTGTTATTCATTGTGGGGTGAATAACTATTGAGAAATTTATGATGATAAAAAGCACACTCAGTTGTGACCATCATCTTAGGCACATATATCACATTCTTAAGCTCTACCTCATTCGAGTTGAAACGAGGTGCCGCGGTTGGTGTTCTTGAAATGTTTGCAGTCACAATCAATGGCGGAGCCAGGAATTTTTTTTTGGGGAGGAAATTTTCTTACTGAAATTTTTTAGAGGGGCGAAATACAATATTTATAAAGAAATATCACAAAAAATATTTTTTCCCTATAGAAAATTTGTCGTTTCTGAAAATGTTCGGGATCCGCCACTGCTCATCCATCATAGTAATACGGTTACATGATATTCAGGAAGAAGATTAAATCAGAAATTAGAAAAAACATATTGAGAAAAATAGTAGATATAAGGGAGATTCATTAGCGTCATTTTAAAACATCAGTTAATTCATGAAGTAGCAAAGGCAGTTGGTTTCTATGACAATTTCTATGTACAATAATATACGATTACCTGTAAATGATGTCAAGAGAATTTAAAGGGATACAAATTGACTTTTTCGAATATATATACATAAGTGTGGGAGGATGTTAAAATAAGTGTGGCTTTTTCGAATATATATACATAAGTGTGGCTTTTTGGATGAACATATCTCAAGACTTCCAAACCCCTAAGCTTGTTAAAATTTTAACCAAAATTGTTAAGATATAAGTGGTGTCATTCCTATAATTTACGAACTAAAAAATCTAATTTTAAATCGTAAAGTGATTCAAAATGAGTACAATAAACACTGTTCAAGGGACGAGGTGTTACAAAAACAAAACTAAAACTAAAAATTGAAAAATCTGGGAGGCACTTGCCCCACCAGGCCCCCTGGCTCCGCCAGTGCTCACAACAACTCGTTTCCTGTTATATTCTTCCATATTCAGAAACTTTTATTTATCTACCGTCATATGATTGGGGCATCCTAATGTTGGATTTTACATTTGATATATGTGCTCAATTAGATTGGGCAGACTCAATTGGATTGGGCGTTCGATTGGATTGGGAAAAACCGGACCCGTTGGACCAGGTCAAAACTGGCACATCTATATGTATTACTTCTCTAACGGTTACCGTGCTATAGTAGTCGTTAATGCATGTCATATGTGAAGGAATTCATGGGCAGAAACTCGTTATAAACACCCATGAGCCCGCCCCTGAAGGATCCGCTCATACAAAATGAATCGAAAATACAAAGAAAAACTTACGTTTCTTGGTTCAAGAATCTGATTCTTGAATGGAAAGCTTCTGTCTTTGGCTCTCGGCAGCAATCACCTTGAGTCCTCCCTTGCAGAATTACTCCCTACCGATATCCACGCGACGAAACGATCAGCGAGTGCTAGCTCTTCTGATTTTATGAGTTTCGGGAATATAGAGAGAAAGGGAGGCAAAGAACAAGAAATCTGATTTCTTGGTATTTCGGTATTTTGTGCGGCTCAAGCATTAGTCTCTAGGTTTCAGCCAAGAGAAGTTTATATAGGGTGTGAGAGTTTGTTCCAAGAACAACTCCCACGTCCTATCCGCTTCTTCTTGCAGTGGGAGTCTTAAACTCCCACGTCCCCTAGACTTCTGCTGGCAGTGGGAGTCTTTATCGGATAACAACTCCCACATAATCCCAGCTATAGCGAAAATGCCCTCTTATCTCTAATTCGAATAATAACGTCTTATTATCCTCAGAAAAATGTCCTATACAATGAACCTAGACACATTCTAGATTCGTTGAATCTGGATATGAAGCTCGTTAGCTCGTCTATGCGTGTGACCCTGTAGGTTCATATCACAATGGCAATGAAAATACACTTAGTAGTAGTGTGTGTTCATAAATCACAAGCGGTCCCTACAAGGACATTGTGACTACTCAAAGTGACTGAATTTACGGTGGAACCTAATATCAATCCACTATTTAATCCATTTGTCTCGTGATATCCTAATTAAGCATAAGGCATGGTAGTCGTCACCCTTATAAGGCTTAATTATATTTATGCTCAATCTCCAGGTAGACTGTTCCATCAAACAATATTTAATAACCACTTTATTAAATACGTTTGAGCACGGCCATGCATTTAAACAGTCTTTCCCTATCGAGGGGCACATGGATATCTCTCTCTAATAAGAGAGGGACAAATTCCTTACAATGCCTCTCACATTCAAGCCATGATAGGACACTACATCCGATCATTAGTCGTATTGATTACTCGATTAAAAGCAACGTACGACCGAGTCAAAACGTGGCTCCATTCATGCTAGAATCAATGGAGACATAAGGTCTAAGGATTCTAAAATAGTATTGAGGAAGTAATACTTATGACTAAGGACCATGAAGTATTACTTCTCTAACGGATCACGTCCGATACGATATATCTCAATATATTGCATTTATGATATGATTTGTACTCATTACACATGATTAGTAAAACATAATCATCAATCAAAGATCATACTAGTTTTATTTCATAGTAAAGTAGATTACATAAAACCAGGGACAACTAGAATAGTAATTACATAAGCAAATGAGTTTTACTATCAAATCACGCATTTGATGTTCATAAGCAAAATTAACTATTCAGATGATATGCTCAAAAAGATATAAAACGTACAACATATGCTAATGGTCCTAGGGCATTACTAACAATCTCCCACTTGCCCTAGGTCCAATCATACATGATCCTCAATCCCATTGACCTAGTATGACTCTCATGTTTAGGCTGCGGGAGTGGCTTGGTCAATGGATCTGCAATGTTGTCGTCTGTATGAACTTTGCAAATACTAACGTCTCATCTACCAATGATCTCTCTAATCAGATGGAAACGCCTGAGAATGTGTTTGGATTGTTGGTGAGATCTAGGTTCCTTAGCTTGTGAAATGGCACCAGTACTATCCCAATAGAGGTCCACTGGGTTCACAATACTAGGGACGACACCTAATTCATCAACAAATTTCTGATCCAAACAGCTTCTTTAGCTGCTTCAGAGGCAGCTAGATACTCAGCTTCTGTTGCAGAGTCGGCCACGATATCTTGCTTTGAACTCTTCCAGCTCACAACACCTCCATTCACCGGTTTATAACATAAATACAAAGAGGATAAAGAATAAAGAATCTAATCTTACATACCTCTAGCATTGTCGCTTAGGCCATATAAACGAAAACCGAATTTTCAAACACCAAAGATGGATTGTTGGAATCATTTTATTTTGAATCATATGATACATGCGAACCTTGTTTAATGGGTAAGATGATTGCTTCTCTTTTACTATAACTGGAGAACGAGTAAAGGATTTGTTGGAACTAATACATAGTGATGTATGTGGTCCATTCAATATCAATACAATAGGTGGTTATCTATATTTCATTACTTTTCCTGACGATTTCAGTCGTTTTGGATACGTATTTCTTTTTTAGTTCAGGTCTGAAGCCTTTGAAAAGTTCAAAGAGTATAAGAATGAAGTAGAAACCATCTTGGCAAAAGTATTAAGATGCTTCGATCCGATTGAGGTGGGGAATACTTAAGTCAAGAATTTCGTGACTATCTAAAGAGTTGTGGAATTGTTTGACAACTTTCCCCTCTGGCTACTCCTCAATGGAATGGTCTATCCAAAAGGAGAAATCGAACTTTATTAGATATGGTTCGATCAATGATGAGTCTCGCGAGCCTTCCAAATTCCTTTTGGGGATTTGCTTTAGAAGTAGCAGCTTTAACACTAAACAGAGTTCCATCTAAATATGTTGAAACAACACCATATCAGATATGGACTGGGAGGCGTCATAGTATGTCTTTCTTAAAGATTTGGGGTTGTGAGGCATTTGTGAAATGTCCAGCTTTGGATAAGCTCAGCCCACAGTCAGTCAAGTGCACCTTTGTGGGGTATCCCGAGGAAACTAAATGGTAAATCAAAGAACTCGTTCTGACGAGCCATCTTAAAAGTTCCTGGGAAATACTGATCCAGGAATGCATTCTTGAACCTATCCCTAAGTAATAGATTGCCCCCTTAAGAATAGATAAGACCTACACCCTTCCACCATTCAGCCGCCTCGGAAATTAAGAACGCCACGACCACATCGGTCTTGACATTCTCAGGTACCCTCATGATGTGAAAATGTTGCTCAATCTCCTCTAACCATGTCTCCGCCTGATCCGGACTCATGTTACCAACAAATGATGCCATCTTCATCTTCTTCATTCTCTCAAAATACATACCCAGATCTAGCTCAGCTCTTTGTGTTGGAATTTACATTTGATATAGGTGCTCAATTGGATTGGGCATGCTCAATTGGACTGGTTCTCGATTGGATTGGGCAAAATCGGACTCGGGCGACCTATGACCATTTATCCGGTCGACCAGACCAGTTGAACCAGGTCAAAACCGGCACATCTACATGTGTGAGGGAGTGTGTGCGCGCAAGTTGTGAATGCTTGTAGTGGGAGAGAAATAAGGAGAGAGTGGGTAATTCCACTTACACCACATTTGATGAAGAATAGTTATTCAATCTTAACTCTCACTTTAATCAATTTTCTCTCTAGCTTTTTCATAACATAGCAGCCGAAAATAAACAAGAAAAATTTGGGATTTTTCCTTCTTGATTTTACACACTCTCAAGAACAATCAAAAGAGAAGGAAATACGATTTTCCTATCTATTTGATTTTCGGTTTTCCTAAGTTATCTATACTTTGTCGATTCCGGGAAAAGTGTTTTCAAACTTCGGAGTTCTTCGGACTAGCATCTCAGACGCGGAGTAACAAGCTTAGAGGTTGGTGTGTGGATACCAGTAAAGACACGAGTCTGAAGGTTGTCGTTGGTGGTTCTTAGTAGCAGAATCCGGGCAACGCCGATTAGATTGACATAAAGGTATACTTCTTATCATGGAGTTTTGGTTATTTCTTGTGAGTTGATCCTTTAAAGGAATGTAATCCCGCGCTATTTATTTCCATTGCGTTTTGGGGATTACGAATTTTTCCTTCATGTGGTAACAGAGCCTATCACGAGAATCCAATAACTTTGATTATGTGTTATCTTGATTTTAGTAGTCTGATAATGCATGGCATAGGATGTTTTTACCTTTGTACAGTCTCTGGGAAGTCGTTTAAGTGTTAAATGAATCCCGGAATGAATTGTAAATTCGTGTTTTGGCTGTTTTCTGTTTTCTGGCAAAAGTTTGGTCGACCGGAAGATGTTCTCGGCAAACCGAACATGTGTTAGAAAATAGAATTTTACTACTGCCTAGATTTTGGCCGATCGGTGAGCAATCACGGTCGACCCAGTCTAGTCAGTTTTTAGGCCAGTCGATCAGAAATTTTCTAGGCCGACCGAGGTGGCCTATTTTTACAATGTTTTTGTTACTGCCTTATCGCGGTCGACCGGGAGTATGGCCTGGGTCGACCGGAAAGGGGCAAGCAGTGTGTATTTGCGCTCTTAGCATGTTTTTCGTGTTTGTTTGAGCATGGTGCTTAGTAATAGCCTTTGACTAGTGGCTAGTCTTATGTTAGTAACTATGACCTCTGAGCTTTAGAAGAAACATGAGGGAATGGGAGCTTTCGATATGATTAATCATCTAAGGCAACTCTTTCATGGTCAAACCCGTCATGAGAGATTTGATGTGTCGAAATATCTATTTTAGTGCAAAATGGCAGAGGGAACACCAGTCGCAACTCACGTTTTGAAAGTGATAGGCTATATTGAGAGCCTCAAAAGATTGAGAATTCCTTTGGGCCATGAGCTATCCACCGACTTGATTCTGCAATCATTGCCAGAATCATTCAGTCAGGTTGTATTGAACTACAACATGAATGAGATAGACAAACCTCTCCCAGAATTGTTGAACCTGTTGAGGACTGTCGAGAAGGAAATAGGCAAGTCCAAGGCCATTTACATAGTCAGCAACAACAGGAGCAAGGGTTTTGGTAATCCTAAAGGCAAGCCTTCAGGCAAACCTAACCATTTTGAGAAAGCACTGAAGCCCAAGGGAGCTGTGGCTAAGGATGGAAATTGTTTCCATTGTGGACAAAAAGGACACTGGAAGAGAAACTGCTTAGTTATCTTACCGGTAAAAAGCTTAGAAATAGAGTAAACATTGCTTCTGGCTCAGGTATTTATGTTATTGTGATAAACTTGTCTACTAATACTTCCTCATGGGTATTAGATACCGGATGTGGTTCTCACATTTGCATGAATGTGCAGGGACTACAAAGGAGTAGAGAGCTGGCAAAAGGCGACGTGGACCTACGCGTTGGCAATGGAGCAAGAGTTGATGCATTAGTTGTAAGAACATATAGTCTTAGTTTGCCTTATGGAATTGTTCTAGATTTAGACAGTTGTCTTTATGTACCTACTTTAACAAAGAATATTATTTCGATCTCGTGTTTGGACAATATGGGTTTTGATATTCATATTAAAAACCAACGAATGCTGTTATTGTTAAATGATGTCTTTTATTGTAGTGCTACATTGGTGAATGGTTTATACTTGTTAGACCTAGAGTCACCGGTTTATAACGTAAATACAAAGAGGATAAAGGATAAAGAGTCTAATCGTACATACCTCTGGCATTGTCGCTTAGTCCATATAAAAGAGAACTGCATTTCCAAACTCCATAAAGATAGATTGTTGGAATCAATTGATTTTGAATCATATGATACATGTGAACCTTGTTTAATGGGTAAGATGACTTCTTTTCCTTTTACTAGAACTGGAGAACGAGCAAAGGAGTTGTTGGAACTAATACATAATGATGTATGTGGTCCATTCAATGTCCAAGCAAGATGTGGTTACCTATATTTCATTACTTTTACTGACTATTTCAGTGGTGTATTTCTTATGAAATACAAGTCGGAAGCCTTTGAAAAGTTCAAAGAGTGTAAGAATAAAGTACAAAACCAGCTTGGCAAAAGTATTAAGATGCTTCAATCCGATCGAGGTGGGGAATACTTAAGTCAAGAATTTCATGACTATCTAAAGAGTTGTGGAATTATTTCACAACTCTCTCCTCCTGTGACTGCCCGTCCCTCTCGGGCCGGGACTGTCGCGTGCCTCTCGGTACTGGGTTCTATCTTTTACAATACAAAAGATAGTACAATGAAATTCAATGCAATACAAAAGAAGAATCCCTAATACAGATTTCTAATCCCAAGCTTTCGCTGCACACTCTAATACCAAAATATTGCACCACCTTCAGATACCTGTGGAGGGGAAAACATTTTGGAAAACGTGAGCCGAAGCTCAATGAAGGTCGTGCTAGTGGTGCCAGCGTCTGTAAAAATCATTTTCTTTGGAAAAATACTTTTATATAAAAAATAGCTCGTACAATGAGAAAACCATATATATACTCTTATTATAAGGGGCCTATTTCTGGAACAGTTGTTCAAGACTGTCGAGATCAGATTGACAATGGCATTTCAATAACATTAAATCACATTTAATACGGGCCCCAATCTAGACAAGATTCTAGAGGTGGCTCCCACCCTTTGCTGTAGCACGCAGTTCCTTCGATTAAATTCATTTAGGCCCGACTCAATATATTTAGAGTCTCGTAATGCCATGTCAATAATCTCAGGACAGATCTCGTTCAAGGTTCAGTAAAACATTTCATTTCCAAAAACATTAACAATAAGGCCCCAATTTTAGAAAACTATTTCATGGTGACAAATAAATGAAATCAGTGCATGTCATGAGTGGATCCAGATAATGAGTGCAATGTACAAATGAATACACAATATATATATATATATATATATATATAATTTTGTAATGGGGTGAACCACTCACCTGACTAGTTGACTTTCTTCAAATTCCAAATATATCCTAGAACAGAACTTCGCCATAATTTATTAATAGATCATACCTTCCAATAAACAAACTAGAATTTGGCACAAATGTAGAAATTACAAAATCATATGGTATAAAGAAGAAAATGAAGAAGATGAGAGATTTTTGAATGAAAATGAAATCAGGAAATATGAACTATTTATAGAAGAATGGAAGCTGCTGAGCAGCTACTTTAATTAAGTAGTTGCAAAGCAGAAGTTGATGTGCAATTCAAGCATCTGCAAATCAAAAGCTGCTGAGCAGCTGCAGCTGCTGAGCATCTGCAAGTCAAAAGCTGCTGAGCAGTTTAAGTAGATGCAAACCAAAAGATGCTGAGCAGCTGCGTAGTTCTAATCCATATTTTGAGATTTTTGTACACATGAGGTGCTTGAAAGACGGGTTGTTACAATCTCACCCCGTCCGCGCAATTCAAATCTCTTAGTTACAACACGATCAAACATATGGTTTACCAAATGTGACCTCAAATCGTCGTCAAGCCTAGTGGGTACCCTACCCAGTCCAGAATCTTACCGCTTTGATACCAATTGTGACCTTAAAATATATCAAAGACGTTCACGCCATATTCAAGCTTAGTGTACACACTACCCGCTCCAGAATCTTTTGCTCTGATACCAATTGTGACAATCCTACCCTCTCGGGTCGGGAATGCCGCGTGCCTCTCGGCACTGGGTTCTATCTTTTACAATACAAAAGATAGTACAATGAAATTCAATACAATACAAAAGAAGAATCCCTATTTACAGATTTCTAATCCCAAGGTTTCGCTGCGCACTATGATACCAAAATATTGCACCACCTTCAGATACCTGTGGAGGGGGAAAAACATTTTGGAAAACGTTAGCCGAAGCTCAGTGAAGGTCGTGCTAGTGGTGCCAGTGTCTGTAAAAAACATTTTCTTTGGAAAAATACTTTTATATCAAAAATAGCTCGCACAATGAGAAAACCATATATATACTCTTATAATAAGGGGCCCTGATTCTGAACAATTGTTCAAGACTCGCCGAGATCGAGTTGACAATGGCATTTCAATAACATTAAATCACATTTCATACGGGCCCCAATCTAGACATTTATTTACGAGGATTCGGAGGTGGCTCCCACCTCTTTGTCAGTACGCAGTTCCTTCGATTATATTCATTTAGGCCCGACTCAATATATTCACAGTCTCGTAATGCCATGTCAATAATCTCAGGACAGATCTCGTTCAAGGATCAGTAAAACATTTCATTTCCAAAAACATTAACAATAAGGCCCCAATTTTAGAAAACTATTTCATGATGACAAATAAATGAAATCAGTGCATGACATGAGTGGATCCAGATCATGAGTGCAATGTACAAATGAATACACAATATATATATATATATATATATATATATATATATAATTTTGTAATGGGGTGAACCACTCACTGACTAGTTGACTTTCTTCAAATTCCAAACGAGAAGGAAATGAAGAAGATGAGAGATTTTTGAATGAAAATAAAATCAGGAAATATGAACTATTTATAGAAGAATGGAAGCTGCTGAGCAGCTACAAAGCAGAAGCTGTTGTGCAGTTCAAGCAGCTGCAAATCAAAAGCTGCTGCAAGTCAAAAGCTGCTGAGCAGTTTAAGTAGCTGCAAATCAAAAGCTGTTGAGCAGTTTAAGTAGCTGCAAATCAAAAGCTGCTGAGCAACTGCGCAGTTATAATCCATATTTTGAGATTTTTGTACACATGAGGTGCTTGAAAGACGGGTTGTTACACCTCCGGCTACTCCTCAATGGAATGGTGTATCCGAAAGGAGAAATCGAACTCTATTAGATATGGTTCGATCAATGATGAGTCGCGCGAGCCTTCCAAATTCCTTTTGGGGATTTGCTTTGCAAGCAGTAGCTTTAACACTAAACAAAGTTTCATCTAAATCTGTTGAAACTGTTGATGAATTAGGTGTTGTCCCAAGCATTGTGAACCCATTGGACCTCTATTGTGATAGTACTGGTGCCATTTCACAAGCTAAGGAACCTAGATCTCACCAACGATCCAAACACATTCTCGAGCGTTTCCATCCGATTAGAGAGATCATCGACGGAGAGACGTTAGTATTTGCAAAGTTCATACAAACGACAACATTGCGAGATCCATTGACCAAGCCACTCCCACAGCCTAAACATGAGAGTCATACTAGGTCAATGGGATTGAGGATCATGTATGATTGGACCTAGGGCAAGTGGGAGATTGTTAGTAGTGCCCTAGGACCATTAGCACATGTTGTGCGTTTTATTGTCTTTTGAGCATTTAATTGAATAGTTAATTTTTGGTTTACCCCGAGGGGCACCCGATGTCCACCGCCTGCGTGGTGACTAATCCGGGCTCGACTTGAGGTTGGCTCGGAGCGTTACCGCTAGCAGGGGAGGACCTGGCCCATACTGCTCTTTTACACGGATCCATACCACCGTGGAAAAATCCCACAAGAGTCGCCCCCCAAGGGAATCGAACACTCGTCAACGGTGAGGAATGTAACAGCTCCAACCAGCTGTCCCAGAGCTCGGGGTTGAGATTGTTAGTAGTGCCCTAGGACCATTAGCACATGTTGTGCGTTTTATTATCTTTTGAGCATGTAATTGAATAGTTAATTTTGCTTTTGATTATCAAATGTGTGATTTGATAGTAAAACTCATTAGCTTATGTAATTACTATTCTAGAAGTCCCTGGTTTTATGTAATGCTTAATTACTATGAAATAAAACTAGTATGATTGTTGATTGATGATCTTGTTTTACTCGATCATGTGTAATGGATACAAATCACATCATAGATGCAATATATAGGGATACATTGTATCGACGTGATCCGTCGAGAAGTAATACTTCATGGTCTTAAGTCATAAGTATTACTTCCTCAATACTATTTTAGCATCCTTAGACCTTATGTCTTCATTGATTCTAGTATGAATGGAGCCACGCTTTTGACTCAGTCGGACGTTACTTGTAACGTAGTAATCAATACGACCGATGATCGGATGTAGTGTCCTATCATAGCTTGAATGTGAGAGACATTGTAAGGAATTTGTCCCTCTCTATTATTGAGAGAGATATCCATGGGCCCCTCGATAGGGAAAGACTGCTTTAAATGCATGGCCGTGCTCAAATGTATTTGATAAAGTGGTTATCAAATGCTATTTGTCAAACAGATCTACACGGAGATCGAGCATAAATACAATTAAGCTTAATAAGGGTGACGACCACCATGCTTTATGCTTAATTAGGATATCGCGAGACAAAGGGATTAAATAGTAGATTGATATTAGGTTCCGTTGTATATTCATTCACTTTGGGTAGTCACAATGTTCTGCTAGGGACCGCTTGTGATTTATGAACTCACACTACTACTAAGTGTGTTTTCATTGCCATTGTGATATGAACCTACAGGGTCACACGCATAGACGAGCTAACGAGCTTCATGTCCAGATTCAATGAATCTAGAATGTGTCTAGGTTCGTTGTATCTGACATTCACTTTTCTGAGAATAATAAAGTGTTATTATTCGAATTAGAGATAAGGGGCACTTTCGGTATAGCTGGAATTACGTGGGAGTTATTATCCGATAAAGACTCCACTACCAGCAGAAGTCTAGTGCACGTGGGAGTTATAGACTCCCACTGCCAAAAGAGGTTGATAGGACGTGGGAGTTCAGACTCCCACTGCTGAGAGAAGTGGAGGACGTGAGAGTTGGTTATGGGAACAAACTCTCACACTCTATATAATTAACTCTCAGCCGAAACCTTAGTTCTCCCCTGGCTTCAGCCGCAATTAAACATTTTTCCCGAAATCAGATTTCGGATTATTCTTGCCTCTCCCTTTTCTATCTAATTCCCGAATCTCAGAAAACGAAGAGCTAGCAATCGCTGCCCGTTTCGTCGCGTGGATACCGATGGAGTGACTTTTCGCAAAGGGAGATCAATCGGTAGCAGCATCCGATCCAAGAAACGTCATCCTCCATTTCTTGAATCCAAAACGTAAGTTTTTCTTGCTGTTTTTTGATTCGTTTTGTATGAGCGGATCCTTCAGGGGAGGGTCCATGGGTGTTTGGAACGAGTTTCCGCCAATGAATCCCTTCAGAAACGACACCATATCAGATATGGACTGGGAGGCGTCCTTGTCTTTCTTTCTTAAAGATTTGGGGTTGTGAGGCGTTTGTGAAGCGCCCATCTTTGGACAAGCTCAGTACAAAGTCGGTCAAGTGCACTTTTGTGGGGTATCCTAAGGAAACTAAAGGGTACTACTTCTACATCCCAAACGAGAACAAAGTGTTTGTTGCTCGTTACAAAGTTTTTCTTGAAAAATAATTTCTTTCTGGGAAAACCAGTAGGAGCCACATGGAATTTAATGAAATTCCACGACTTGGTGAAGTTCCAGGCACAAGTGACCAGATAGAATTTGAACAAGCTACACAAGCTGTTGAGGAGCCAGTTCTGTAAACAAAAGAATTGCGTAGGTCTAGTAGAGTACGTAGATCACTTGAAAATTTTGAATTTTTCGTAACAAAACATGGAGATATTATGTTTATTGATAATGATGAACCTACAACCTACAACCAAGCAATTACTAGTCCAGATTCTGAGAAATGGCTTGAGGCCATGAGATCTGAAATGGATTCCATGTACACTAACCAAGTATGAATCTTGGTAGATGCGCTTGAGGGGGTAACCCCAATATAGTGCAAGTGGGTTTTCAAATTGAAAACTAACAAGGAAGGAAATGTTCAAACGTACAAGCGGCGACTTGTCGCGAAAGATTTTAAACAGGTTCATGTTATTGACTATGATGAGACCTTTTTTTAAGAAGGGGCTATTTTGGTATTTGGTTTTCGCTGGGATTACGTGGGAGTTATTATGCGATAAAGACTCCCACTACCAGAAAAGGTTGACAAGACGTGGGAGTTGGTTTTCGGAACAAACTCTCACGCCTATATAATTTCTTTTGGATGAAACCCCAGGGTCAGACTTCTGAGAGCCGCAAAACCCCAATTCCCGAAATCAGATTTTCGCCCTCTCTTCTCTCTAGATTCCCGAAACTCATAAGCGAAGAGCTAGCACTCCATGCTCGTTTCGTCGCGTGGATACCAGTAGAGAGTAATTCTGCAAGGGAAGGCTATTGGTGGCAGCAACACAACATAAAAAATCAAAACCATTAACCGATAAGCGTAAGTATTTTTCGTTTGTTTTTTATTCCTATGGTATGATTGGATCCTTCAGGAGAGGATTCATGGGTGTTTAGAACGAGTTTCTGACTATGAATCCCTTCAGTGGTATCAGAGCCTTACTCATACTATTCAAATTCGATAATGTTAGTCACATCATAACACATATCAATTTTGATTTGGTATGTGTACTTGTGAAACAGAAAAGATTGTTTCTTTGATTATGATATATATGTTATATATATTAATCTGATTAATATTTCATAAACTGTAATCGCATGATTCAATTTGTAATTAATTCGATTAAATTATGCATAAACTGTTATCGTAAATCTGATTAGTATGATTAATTATGCATAAACTGTGATTGTATGCTTCCCGTTGTTAATCTGATTAATTAATGCATAAACTGTTTATGTAATTGATTCTATATGTTAGGCTATTGAAGATTAAATTGGGGCAGAAAACTCATTCGATGAGCAGTGGAAGAGGGGTATAATATGCCATGCTACTGTCCGCGGACCCCATCGGAGGCGCTGGACCTCGTCCGGGGGCAGCCCTAAGACTTTGTATTTGTACTCGTTACTTGATTTTATTATGCTTTATGTGAGTTTTAGCATGGTGAGTAGCATGGCATATTATACCCCTTCTTGCTTTACATTTATTGGGTTGTAATTTTATAATACGGTCTGCGAGCTGTTTTTCAATGTTGTAAAATTGTAATACGGTCTGCGAGCTGTTTTTCAATGTTGTAAAATTGTAATTGCTTTCTTAGATTAGTTTTATCGCTTTATCTTGAAGGCTGGGTATTCCCATGAAATTATGTAACAAGATTGGAGGACTCTGGATCGAAGACACTATCCATGAGATGGGTATTTACGGTTCCCACAAGGCTCATGGGAGTCATCATATGATTAGGCCATGCTATCTCACGTTTACATTTACGTTTTATATCTTGCATGTGATGCTTATATTCTTGTCTTATGGGGCCTAACAACATATTCGTCAAATTAAAAAATAATTGTTTTAATTAAGTCTTAAAATGCCTACCATTATCTAAGCACTTCTTAAGCTTGGATCATCATTTTGTCTGCTTGCCAAAGCAATAGATAAGTGGTTATATAGGCAAAAGGAGATGGGAAAATAATGATTTACATGAGCTTGTTCGACTTAACTAGGCTATCAAAATAGTTTTGAGCCTTGGGCATAACATGGGAAATAGCCGGGACATGTAGATGTCATTCCCATGGGATTGATTTACTTTAATTATGTATGATAAGCCAAAGCTTACTTATAACTATCGTAAAATGGTTTTCTCCACTATTTATCAAGTGTTGAAATGTGGAAAGCTTTTTCTCTCAAAAACTAATTAATGACTTTGCAAATAACTTTTAAAATAAATAATGACAACCAACACTTCACACAATTCATTGCGATCCATTCTTGGAAAATAAAAACTGAGTGTGTCTAATTTCCTTGATTGGGCCTGCAACTTAAGGATTGTCCTTAAGCATGAAAGAAAGCTATACGTTCTCGACACCAATATTCCTAAACAGCTTGCAAACATGGCCCCTAGAGCTGAGAAAGATGCACAGAAGAAGAATTATGATGATTCTAACGATGTGACTTGTCTCATTTAGCCATAATGAGCTCTGAGCTTCAAAACAGTTTGAAGAGGTTGAGGCTTTCCAGATGATGGGCCAACTCAAGGAAATGTTCCAAGAGCAAGCCTGTCAAGAAAGGTTCCTCACCACTAAGGCATTCAACAGTTGTAACGTGGCCCCTGGCACCTCTGTGAGTGCACATGTTCTTAAGATAAAGGGTTATCTTGACCAACTTGAGAAACTTGGGGCTCTCGTAGGTCATGACATAGCCATAGATATGATCTTGGGCTCACTCCCACCCGAGTATGACCAATTTGTCATGAACTTCAACATGCATGCCATGGAGAAATCCATACATGAGATACACGGGATGCTCAAACAGGCTGAACTGAACATTAAGAAGACCCCTGAAGTCTTAATGGTTCAAAAAAAGAATTTCAAGAAGAACAAAGGAAAGGAAAAGCCCATGGATAAGAAGGGCAAAGGCAATAACAAGCCCAAGAACAAGCCCAAACCCAAGGCCAAGGCACCAAAGGAAGGGGTTTGCTTCCATTGCAATGAACCAGATAATTGGAAACGGAATTGCAAACTTTACTTGGAAGAGAAGAAAAAGGAGAAAGCCAGTTTGACTATCTCTCCAGGTATTTATGTTATTGAAATTAACATGTCTGCTCCTACTTCATCGGTATTAGATACCGGTTGGGGATCTCACATTTGTGCAAATGTGCAAGGGTTCAAAATGAGTAGATCACTGGAAAAATGAGAAGTGGACCTGAGAGTAGCGAATGGAGCAAGAGTTGTTGCTATAGCTACAGAGACATTTAATTTAGTTTTTCCAAGTGGCCTTATTATTGAACTGAATAATTGTCTTTATGTTTCAACTTTGAGTAGGAATATTATTTCAGTTTCTTGTTTGGATATTGAAGGTTTTGAAAGAAATATTAAGAATAAAATTTGTACCCTTCATAAAGATGCTATCTTCTATGGAAATGCCTCTTCGATGAATGAGCTTTATATTCTTAACCTCGATGAATCCATTAAAAGGCCCATCTATAACATTAATACAAAGAGTGTTAGCCTTAAGGGCATATTCTATGTTGTTTTGATGATAACAAACCATTGCAAGTTCTAATGTTTGTGTGAGCATGTTCTTTGTAATAGGATCTTTAGCACTCACATCGACATTGATGAAAATGGTAAGTTAGCTTCTTGTGTAAACTAAGGTATGTATATTACACACAAGAATGCTATACGATGGAAGGAAGGAGGCAAGGAGGTTGGTTGGGTAAAAGGGCTCTTCAAAGAGTCCCTTATGAATATGGCAAAAGAAGTAATCCTACTAATGCTTTTAGCTTCCATGTTTAATTGGTTTATCTTATAAGCATTAGTCTTTGCTCTTACTTGTTCTTATATCCTTTTGCCATGCTTCCTTGTACTTTAAATTGTCCATATCCTATCTAATTACATCAAAGTTTGCCATAATCAAAAAGGGGGAGATTGTTAGCCCTAAGGGCAAACGAACTCGTTTTTGATGATGGACAAACACTTGATGTTTGTGTCTAATGTTTTCATCTATGTGATAGAATATTGGAACTCAATATGGAAGCTCTAAGTACTTCAATCAAGCCTTGATCAAGCTTCAAAGATATCATTCAAGACACATTTCGTCAAGCTTGAAGATTGAAGACTTAGGTTGGTTAGGTTAGCTTTGTTGAAAATGGTTTTTATCCTTAAGCTCTAACCAACGCTCTCTTGGACATAAGCTCTACACTATAGTCTTGCATTGCATGTTTTCATAAACACGTTTTTGAAAGGCTAAGTTTCAAATAGTGTTCGTATTTCAAAAGCCTTCGATTTCAAAGTATAAGTCTTGTAAAATGGTTTTCCAAAGTGCTCTTACTTGTTACATATTAAGAAAACATTTTAGATTTCAAAAAGATTTCAAAACGTGTGTTAAGACAACTCTCCGAATGCCCTCGAAAGTCGGTCAACCGAGATTATCTCGGATCAACCGGGAAGAAAGCAGAGAGTTGGTCCGTCTTGGTTCGGTCGACCAAGAAGTGGTTCGGTCGACCGAGATTGCTTGGTTCGGTCGACCGACTTTAGGTTCGGTCAACCGAAGTTTGGTTCAGCTCAACCGAGGTTGATTTTCGGTCAACCGAGGTGCACTGTTACTAGTCGTTATTTGACCGCTCTGCAGTCGTTTTTCAGCGAGATTTCAAATGGTATAAATACTCCAAAGCTTTAGAATGACTCTAACACTTACATAGACTTGTACATACAATAGAGATTGATTTCTTATCAAGTCTAAACACTTTCAAAGTAAAATGCACTTCATTGCAAAATCTAAATGATTCAAAAGTGCATTTCATAATAGCAACACAAAAGAGTGTGCTTCCTATGTTCAAAGAGCCAACAATTGATGAGCTTCAAATGTATGTATCTTTCACTTAGAAGAGTGAACAACTTTGTACTCTAAACCTTTCATCTTATTCCCTTTCTTAGTGATAGGGTTATTGTTGTATAAGTCCCTACTTAGTGTGGGCAATTGTTTATAGTGGTTGTTTGTAAAACTCTTGGTGAGTTAGCCACTAGTGTAAAGTCCTACTTTGTGTGGGCACATTCTTCTTAGTGAAGTTGGTGAAATCCTTGGGTGCGGCTCAAGGTAGTGGATGTAGATTCTTAGTGAATCGAACCACTCTAAATCTCTTGTCTTGTGATTTGCATTGGGTTTTGTTTTAGCTTTTGTTAAACTTGCACTATCATTGTTTAGATTGGAAATAGTTTGCAAGATTTATTAGAAACCCAATTCACCCCCCCTCTTGGGTTCCTTCAAAGAGGTTTAAATCAAATGACTTAAACCAAACCTACTTTTGGCATTGTCGTTTGGGCCACATCAACAAGAAATGCATATCAAAACTCCATCCATGTGGAATTTTGACATCATTTGACTTAGAGTCTTATGTGACATGTGATTCTTGCTTGTTAGGCAAAATGACTAAAGCTCCCATCACTGGACAAAGTGAGAGAGCTTCCGATTTATTGTGCCTCATTCATACAAATGTATGTAGACCAATAAACACAAGGGGCTAGAGGATAGTTTCAGTACTTCATCACATTTACAAATGATTTCAGTAGATATGGCTATGTCTATCTAATGAAACATAAATCCGAATCTTTTGGAAGATTCAAAGAATTCCAAAATGAAGTACAAAATCAACTTGGTAAAAGTATAAAAATACTTCGATCAGATCGAGGTGGGGAATACCTTAACCAAGAGTTTGACGAACATCTTAGAGGTTGTGGAATTGTTTCACAATTAACTCCCCTTGGCACACCACAATGGAATGGTGTGTCAAAACGAAGAAATTGCACCTTACTAGATATTGTTCGATCTATGATGAGTCAAACCAGTCTTCTAATTTTCTTTTGGGACTACGCCCAAGAATAGGTGCATTCATATTCAATAGAGTTCCTTCTAAAGAGGTTCAGAAAACTCCATATGAGATATGGACTGGGAAACAACCTAGTTTGTCATTTCTCAAAATTTGGGGATGCGAGGCGTATGTAAAACGCTTATTATCTGATAAACTCGCCCCTAAATATGACAAGTGTTTGTTTGTGTGATATCCTAAAGAACTAAATGATATTACTTCTACATTCCATCAGAGAACAAAGTGTTTGTTGCTCGAAATGGTTTATTCCTTGGAAGGGAATTTATTTCCAAAAGGGATAGTGGGAGTAAGATGCATCTTGAGGAAATTCAAGATCCCCAAACAACATCCGAACCATCTTTGGAACTTCAAGCAAGCTCACGTGCTTATACTAAGCTTCAATCTTTGACACAAGGCCTAAGGAGGTCAAGTCGGGTACATCAACATCCTGAGAGATATGGATTTCTCGTAACTGATGATCATCATATTGAACTGATTGATCAAGATGAACTCACTTCCTACAAAGAGGCAATCAGTAGTTCTGAGTTAGACAAGTGGCTAGCAGCTATGAAGTCTGAGATGCAATACATGTACGATAACCAAGTGTGAACTTTGGTTGATCCACTCGAAGGGTGTAAGGTCATTGATAACAAATGGTGTTTCAAAAAGAAAACCGACATGGATGGTAATGTACACACTTTTAAATCTCGACTAGTAGTAAAAGATTATAGTCAAATTCATGGTATAGACTATGATGAAACCTTTTGTCCTGTCGTTATGATAAAATCTATTAGGATTTTACTTGCCATAGCTGCATATTATGACTATGAGATATGGCAAATGGACGTTAAGAATGTGTTTCTTAATGGAAACATTCTCAAGGATGTGTGTATGACACAACCTAAGGGGTTTGTTGATCCATCAAATCTTAACAAAGTGTGTAAGCTTCAAATGTCCATTTATGGATTGAAGCAAGCATCTCAAAGCTGTAATCGTCGCTTTGATGAAGCAATTAAAAATTTTGGTTTCATAAAATACGAAGACGAGGCTTGTGTTTATAAGAAAGCAACTAATAATGCAGTAGTGTTTCTTGGGCTTTATGTGGACGACGTATTGCTTATTGGAAACGACATTCCCACATTACAAAGTGTAAAAGCTTGGTTGGGGAAGTGCTTTTCCATGAAAGACTTAGGCGAGGCTACATACATTTTAGGTATAAGAATCTAAAGAGATAGATCCAACAAAATGATTGGTCTAAGCCAGAGTGGATACATTGACAAGGTACTGAAATGGTTTAGTTTGCAAGATTCCAAAAAAGGATTCTTGCCCATGTCATATGGCATTAAACTGAGCAGAACTCAAGGACCTTCCACAAAGGAAGACCAAGAGCGCATGAGTAAGATTCCATATGCTTCAGCCATTGGGTCTATTATGTATGCCATGCTATGTACTCGCCAGATGTCTCATTCGCATTAAGTATGACTAGCAGATATCAATCTGATCCTGGAGAATCACATTGGACTGCAGTCAACAGCATTCTTAAGTACTTGAGAAGGACTAAAGATATGTTCTTATTTTACGGATGTCAGGAAGGAAGTCTGGTAGTAAATGGTTACACAAACGCAAGATTCCAAACCGACGTAGATGACTTTAGATCGCAATCTGGTTTTGTATTTTGTTTGAATAAATGTGTTATGGACTGGAAGAGCTCAAAGCAAGAAACCGTGGCCGACTCTACAACAGAAGCTGGGTATGTGGCTACCTCTGAAGCAACCAAAGAAGCTGTTTGGATAAGGAAATTTGTTGATAGATTAGGTGTCATCCCTAGCATTATGAACCTAGTGGACCTTTATTGTGATAATACTAGTGCCATTTCACAAGCTAAGGAACCTAGATCTCATCAACGATCCAAACACATTCTTAGGCATTTCTATCTGATTAGAGAGATCATTGATAGATGAGACGTTAAATTTTGCAAAGTTCATACAGACGACAACATTGCAGATCCATTGACCAAGCCACTCCCGTAACCTAAATATGAGAGTCATACTAGGTCAATGGGATTGAGGATCATGCATGATTTTACATAGGGCAAGTGGGAGATTGTTATTAGTGCCCTAGGACCATTAGCATATGTTGTACGTTTGATATATTAATATTGAGCATGTCATTTGAATAGTTAATTTTGCTTTTGAACATCAAATATGTGATTTGATAGTAAAACTCGTTAGCTTATGCAATTACTATTCTGATTGTCCCTAGTTTTATGTAACGTTCTTTAAAGTGAAATAAAATTAGTATCATGTTTGATTGATGATTATGTTTTACTGATCATGTGTAATGGATACAAATCATATCATAGATGCAATATATTGGGATATATTGTATAGGACGTGATCCGTTAGAGAAGTAATACTTCATGGTTCTTTAGTCATAAATATAACTTCCTCAATACTATTTGGAATCCTTAGACCATATGTCTTCATCGTTTCCAGCATGAATAGAGCGACGTTTTAACTTAGTGGAAACTCAGTGGTATTTCTGGTTTTGTATGTAGATGACATACTACTCGTAGGTAATGTCATTCCAACCTTAGAATCTGTAAAGGTCTGGTTGGGGTAATGTTTCTCTATGAAGGACTTAGGTGAAACAAGCTTCATCTTAGGATTCAAAATGTATAGAGATAGATCACGTAGACCTCTTGGACTAAGTTAGAGTACATATATAGAAAAAGTGCTAAATCGGTTTAGCATGCAAGAGTCCAAAAAGGGCCTTCGTCCTATAGCACTTGGTACGGTTCTTTCAAGACAACAGTGTACTAAGACATTGTATAAGAAAGAACGCATGAGTGAGATTCCATATGCTTCGGTGATTGGATCTATCATGTATTCCATGTTGTGTACTCGCCCAGATGTCTCGTATGCTTTGAGTATAACGAGCAGATACTAGTCAACACTGGATAGCCGTCAAGAACATCCTTAAGTACTTGCGAAAGACTAATGACACGTTCTTAATCTATGGTGGGGAAGACAAGCTCATTGTAAGTGGTTACACTAATGTTCGTTGTAAGTCATCTCTATCAGTTTGGAAACTAGCATCAGTGTAACCACTTACAATGAGCTCGTCTTCCCCACCATAGATTAAGAACGTGTCCTTAGTCCTTCGCAAGTACTTAATTAAGGGTGTTCTTGACGGCTATCCAATGACGTTCATCGTATGTAGACCGGTATCTGCTTGTTATACTCAAAGCATACGAGACATCTGGGCGAGTACACAACATGACATACATGATAGATCCAATTGCCGAAGCATATGGAATCTCACTCATGCGTTATTTCTCATCCAACGCCTTAGCACACTATTGTCTTGAAAGAACCGTACCAAGTGTTATGGGACAAATGCCCTTTTTGGACTCTTGCATGCTAAACCGATTTAGCACTTTGTCTATATATGTACTCTAACTTAGGCCAAGAGGTATATATGATCTATCTCTATACATTTTGACTCCTAAGATAAAGCTTGTTTCACCTAAGTCCTTCATAGAGAAACATTGCCCCAACCAGACCTTTACAAATTCTAAGGTTGGAATGTCATTCCCTATGAGTAGTATGTCATCTACATAAAAAACCAGAAATACCACCGAGTTTCCACTAAACTTCTTACAAACACAAGGTTCATCAACGTTCTTGATAAAACCGAACTCGCGTACGGTTTCGTCAAAACGTCGATTCCAGCTTCTAGAAGCTTGCTTTGTCCATAAATTGACTTCAATAACTTACATATTTTATTGGCATTATTTGGATCGACAAAATCTTCGGGATGTATTATATACACGTCCTCATCTAGGTTTCCGTTAAGGAAAGCTGTTTTGACATCCATTTGCCAGATTTCATAATTATAGTATGCAGCTATAACAAGCAAGATACAAATGGATTTGAACATAACTACAGGGGAAAAGGTCTCATCATAGTCAATACCATGAATCTATTTAAAACCTTTTGCGACAAGTCGCCCCTTGTACGTTTGAACATTCCCTTCCATATCAGTTTTCAATTTGAAGGGGTTACCCCCTCAGGCGCATCTACCAATATCCATACTTGGTTAATGTACATGGAATCCATTTCGGATCTCATGGCCACAAGTCATTTCTCTGAATCTGGACTAGTAATTGCTTGATTCTAGGTTGTAGGTTCATCGTGATCAATAAACATAACATCTCCATGTTCTGTTACAAAAAATCTAAATTTTTCGGGTGATCTACGAACTCTACTAGACCTACGCAATTCTTGTGTTTCTGGAACTGGCTCCACAACAGCTTGTGTAGCTTGTTCCAATTCCACCTGGTCACTTGTGCTTGGAACTTCACCAAGTTCCCTTGGAATTTTACCAAGCTGTAGAACTTCATTAAGTTCCATGTGGCTCCCACTTGCTTTCCCAGAAAGGAATTCCTCTTCTAGAAAAACTCTGTTACGAGCAACTAACACTTTATTCTCGTTCGGGATGTAGAAGTAGTACACTTTAGTTTCCTTAGGATACTCCCACAAAGATGCACTTGACTGACTTTGGACTGAGCTTGTCCAAAGGTTGACGTTTCACAAACACCTCACAACCCCAAACCTTTAAGAAATACATACTAGGACGCCTCCCAGACCATATTTGATATGGTGTCGTTTTTGTTAGTAGTGCCCTAGGAGCATTAGCATATGTTGTACATTTTACATCAACCCTTGGTGTCATCGCTGAAGCCTGCCCAGTAGTTGGAATAGGCATGGTGCACTGACTAACCACATGTCCCAGCTTCCTACATCTGAAACAAGTTCTGGTGTCCCAACGACATTCCCCCAAGTGTCTTCTACCACATTTGTTACATATCAGCACAACTTGGAATCCACTAGATGCTCCTGCAGCTCCCCCAATGTTAACCATGTTTGATCCAGTCCTTATCCCTGGCCTAAAAGTATTGGTAAGTCCCAATGATGCGGGACCATCTATGGGGCTGCCTCATATCAAGCATCCCTTATCAAACATACAAGGTCCAATGACTAGACAAAGAGCAAGGAGAGTAGATCAAGCCATCTCTACATTGATCCGAGATTTGAAGGCTAAAGAGGAAGCTAAATTACATCTAGAAGATGATATTCAAGTTCAACTCTTAAGTTTACAAGATATTCAAGTCGGCCCAAACAAGCAAAGAGGCTAATAGGGGCATTTTAGTCTTTTTGTACATTAAAGTCTATTCTAGACTGTAATTATATTTTCAGCTTTATTGTTTACTATTATTAGCCATGTTGGCCGAATAAAGATAATGCTAGCTAAATAACAGGACATGATGTCCATGATGTTAGGTAGTGCTTTTGTTTTAGGAAGTTTACTTAAGTTAGGATTCAAGAGTCTTACCTAAACTAGGACTCTTCCTTTATTATTGCTTGGAACCGAAATCTTCACTGTATTTAAGAGATATTTCAGCCAACATAATACTTACGTCAGATATATTGATATTTTGGTTAAGGTTATTCCTTAGATACTTGTGTTTGAACTTCTTATAGAATTCATTCATTCTTGAGTTATTGTATCAACAAGATAGTTTCGCTTGTTGTGGTGTTTCAGCCCCCATTGATAATTAGCCATCTTTAGAGTTGCGTTGATTATATTCCCCTTGGAAACTAGTTCGAGATAGAGAAAGATCCGTTTTAAACCTTTTAGTGTCGAATCTTGATAATCTTTATCACGGTTCCTCATCACCCGATGTGGGAGCAAACATCTTTCGAGCCAAAGATAAATTGGTGTTAGGACGTGAGCCTTGTCCTTGTGACATGGTAGCAAAGTTCCTCTTGCCTGTCCTCTCCAAATACGATCTCATGAATTTTGCCTCTATACTCAAACTTCGCTGATAAGCCTCATTGAAAGTGGTATGGTATGAGGGTTACCAGAAAGCCTTCCTCTGATCTTGGACAACAATCCCATAATAAATCGCTAAGTTCTCATCACCAGGTCTTGAATTATTGTAGCAGAGTACTTCCCCAAGGCATTGAATTGTCCTGCATACTCAGATACTGACATACTCTCTCCTTGCTTCATCTCAAAAAATTGGTTTTGCCTTTCCATTCTGAATGTGTGTGGAAAGTATTGATCCATAAAGGCATTCCTGAACAATACTCATGTGACGGGTTGTCCCCCTTGTTGGTAGATAGGGGAAACACCCATCCACCACTCTGTTGCCCTGCTATTGAGGGATGCCACAACCACATCAGCTTTGGCACCCTCGGGGTAGCCTTATTATTCTCAAGTTCTGCTCCATTTCTTCCAGCCATTCCTCAGCTTGATCTGCAGTCATAGTGCCATCGAATGATACCATCCTCATCTTCTTCAGACGTTCATAATAACTTCTAAGATCGGCTTCAACCCTTGGTGGCCTATCTTGCCCCATGTTCTGGTTGATCTGAGTCTATTGGGTCTGTAAAACTTGAGTTATGTTTTGTTGCGTCTGTTGCATGTTTTGTTGCGTCTATTGAACCATCTGCGCAAGAAGGTGGAATACAGCCTCAAAATATAATGGCATACGAGGATTTATCGGTGGTGGTGGTGGTATAAATTCTGGCCCAGTCTTGTAGTCCCCAGCCTGTTGCTGGCTCGATGAACCCGTAAACTGACGTCGACTGCCCCTAGGACCCTAACTGCCCAACTCAGCAATCGAGATATTCATATCGTCGTCGTTGTCGTTGTTGACTTGGTTTCGGTCCATCATTCCCCACATAATACCCACAATTTATGGTAAGCGATAAATTCACATAGTATGCTCAACAAATTGAAAACATAACATGGTATAACATATACAACACATAACATATATAACAATCAAACAATCTGATGCGAAACCGTTGTACGAATACCAAGGTTCGGCTAAAGATTCGATCTTTCTCTATCTCGAACAGTTTATGAGGGAATATAATCAATAATCCTCCCGTAAGGTTGATTATCAATGGGGGATGAAACACCACAATAAGTATAAACCAAATGTATTGATACAGTAACTCAAAAGATGAGTGAATTCTACATAGAGAATCAAACTCAAAGTAACTAAGGAATAACCTTAAAATATCATATCAAGTCTAATAATAACATGGCTGAAATCCCCTCTTAAATAGAGTGGAATTTCGTCCAAAAAGAACCCCACAAATAAGAGTCCTTTAAAGATTAGGACTCTACAACTCCTAGATAACTAAAAACACTACCTAACATCAAGGACAACATGTCCTATTATTTAGCTAGCTTATTTTGGCCAACATGGCTAATTAAAATAAACAATAAAGCTAAAAATATAATTAAAATCTTTAATAGACTTTAATTTACAAGTTTCCTAAAATACCCCTTCTACCGTTTTCCTTCCAATTATGTATCTTTCCTTCAAATGATATTCGATGGCTTTTATCCTTGTGTCTAGCTTTCTTTGAAGGTTTCTTTGCCTCTTGAACCTTTAGATTAGAGACTTTAAACACTTGGAACAAAGGCTTGACTTTGAAGCTCGTATTTGTGATGTATGAGTTAAGGATGAGGTCATTTATCCAAATGACCTCTCCAAGCTTCATGTTTGGTACCGTATCACAATCACATAATATTCAGCAACAAAGCATAAAGTAGTAAGTAAACAAGTACACCCTATTCCAGAGTCTCTACCCATCACACATCTCACATGTTATCTACCAAGTTCATTTTATATTCATTCTAGGTTTTATCTCAAAGGTTCGACCTGCTCTGATACCACTTATGTTATACCCCGAAACCGGATGATGATCTGGCAGCACCTCAAATGTCAATGAGGCACAGAACCAAAGCAGAATAGTAAAGTCCCTTATACTATTATTGTTGGAAGCATTAACCATTATATTAATTATCAAAGTAAACATGATCTAGTAAAAGTAAAGTGAGTTACTATTATTTATTACATGACAAGTCTAAGTACTTAAAACAAAGTTCATCTATTACATCAAGACATATTATGTGTCACTCAAAGTCCTCCCCATCCCATGGATCCACATAAGCACCATCATCAGGTATATCTTCATCTGCAAGTAAAGAAAAATAAAGACATGAGCTATAAAGCCCAGTAATCATCAACACCATTGGTATGAAACATCAAATGAGACTTAAAACACCTTTTCCCAATTCCCAAATCAAGTTTGAAAACCTCACCAACAACCTTTAGGAAAACACTAGAAGGAACCAAGACAGTCAGAAAACATAAAAGCCTCCACTCCGGTCGACCTGGACACTTCCACCGGTCGACCGAATGGTCTTCAGAAAATAATAAACACACTGACCAAATTCAGGTTAACCAGTACCACCGACCGGTCGACCGACTTGACCTTCGTTCGAGGGGTTTACTAACCCGGTCGACCTACTCAAACTCTTCCATCGTCCGTTTGCTCCCAGTATTTTGAGTCGGGTGATTGGTTGAAGCTTCGGTCGACATATATTCAGTCAGTCACTTTTCCAGTGCAAATTTGTGAAGGAAAAGTGCATTTCCGCACAGTCCAAATTCCAACCCCAAAAGGACCAGTTTTTATGCATACGAACATATAAATGACAAAGACAAACACATAAGCAAGTAAGATAAACCGTACTTGTTAAATCCAACATTTGCACATCGGAAATGTGACACAAGCTCCATGCTTTCACTTATCCCAACATACGGACATACACAATATTGGATCATTCGAATACGACTCATGCTATGACACAACATTCACAAGGAAAAGCTCGGTTGTCTAATCACAACTCTAAAGAAATTCCTACAATGGTCCCTAACTTTTAAGTTCAGAATGGGAAGTTTTCAATGCAAACACGGGTTCAATTTCTCCCCCAAAGAAGGGCTGGAAATTTAAGGATTCATTCGTATTGTGATATTGCCCATCCTTGTGGACTCCATGAAGACCACTGCAGTCCCTAACACCTCTCTCGGTTAGGAACAGGTACTCACCAACACTCAATTCACTCTTGTTGCGAACTCATGGGTTCAACGACAATCACTCAATTATGCACATTCGAAAGAATCATGCAATAAGGTCGTTCCTAAACAAGAGCTCAACCAGTGATGATTCTATAGAACACATAACATTTAAGACCCCCCCCAAAAAAAAAGTAACAAACATACTCAAATGATGACAATTTAACA
Source organism: Vinca minor (assembly GCA_026122235.1). Taxonomy (NCBI): domain Eukaryota; kingdom Viridiplantae; phylum Streptophyta; class Magnoliopsida; order Gentianales; family Apocynaceae; genus Vinca; species Vinca minor. The sequence continues at coordinate 3,733,726 of JAOCZM010000230.1, forward strand.
TGCACAATCAAATTCCATAATCAACACACAAGTATGGCAATTCAACGCTTCATCCTATGCAGGAAATAATGAGTTTTAAATACTTCCAATGCACAGTTCCATAAGTGTAAAGTATACATTTCATGAATTTTAGGATTAAAAATACAAGGGTGTATAGTCTTAGTTGAAATCAAAGCAAGCAATAAACAAACCAAAATTCAGCACACAAGCAGTAACTTCAAACAAGAAAATCCGTTCACTTGGAACTCGAAATCCATCCCTGTTTCTTCTAACGCATAACCTTATGAGTTAGCTTCGATTAGCAACAAGAATTACTAAAGTCGGAGTCCGATTGCTACTTCAATTATGATTTCTCCCTCAAGCACTATGTTTTTGCAGATTTTCCTTTCTTTTCTTTGTCTCTCTTTTCTTTTCTTCTCTTCTCTCTAACCTCTCCTAGCTTCTAACTCCTAAAAACTTCTTGCACCAACAACCCTAGAGACACATCTTTTCAAAAGGTGTCAAACCACTCCACAAGTTCCAAATATTTCCAATACACACTTCCATAAGTGTAAAGTATACATTTCATGAATTTTAGGACTTAAAATACAAGGGTGAAAAGTCTTACTTGGAATCAAAGCAAGCAATTCACAAACTAGAATTCAGCACATAGCAGTAACTTCAAATAAGAAAATCCATTCGTTGGGAACTCGTAATCTATGCCCAGTTTCTTCTCACGTGTAACCTTATGAGTTAGGTTCGATTAGCAACAAGAATTACTAAATTCGGAGTCCGATTGCTACTTCAATTATGATTTTCCCTCAAGCACTATGTTTTTGCAGATTTTCCTTTCTTTTCGTTTCTCTCTTTTCTTCTCTTTTCTTCTCTCTAACCTTTCCTTACTTCTAACTCCTAAAAATACCTACAACAACCACCCTAGAGACACACATTTTCAAAAGGTGTCAAACCACTCCACAAGTTCCAACTAGTCTACACTTAAGTCCCTTAAGTTAGGTTCATTTTAATAGGCCACCCTAAACAATTGTACACAAAATTAACACATAATAAACACTTAGACATAAATTCAATTATGCATGTTATATTTAAATGTCAAAAAGTTCATATTTTCACATCCTTCCCCCTTACTGAAGTTTCGTCCCGGAAACTTACTTACCTCGGGATTCAAATAGTTGTGGGTACTTCCGGCGAGCTTCTTCCTCAAGTTCCCAAATGGCTTCCCTTTTATTTTGATTTTACCATTGTATCTTAATGTTAGGAATGGTGCGTCGCCTCAGAATCTGATCCTTACGGTACTTCTTGATAGGACAAGTATTCCCGAAGCTCCAAAGGTTCCACTTCCAAAACATGGCTAGGATCTGGCACGTAACGCCTTAGCTGTGACACGTGGAATACATTGTGTATTCGTGACAGTGTTGGAAGTAATGCCAAATGATAGGCAAGATCCTCAACATTTTCCAATATTTCATATGGTCCTACATACCTTGGACTTAGCTTTCTACTTAGTACTGAAATGGAAATAGTTCTAACATTACAAAGTAAAATATGTTCTAATGAAGTAAACGAAAAGAAAACTAAGTGTTCAACTATTAGTTCCACTATTACATAAATAGATTATGATCACTCTTCATATACCCCTCCCAAGCATCCTCCTCATAACAAGGTTCAGCTCCATCATCATCTGCAAATAAGAAAAGGAAAGGACTGAGCCGTGAAGCCAAGTAAGGATCAAATGACCATAAGATAAAGTATCAGATAAGACACAAAAGAGTTTCTAATTTCCCAAAATCCCCTTTTTAAAATACAGTGACACAACGTATTTAACACGATAATAACACTGGAAATACACTACACAATACTCACAATACATTAGACATGAACACGGAAAGAAACGAAGTATAAAAAATAACAGCACAGGCCCCGAACGAAGCATAGTCCGCGGTATCGTCTGCAGAAAAAGTACTAAAAGGCTGGACGAAGCAATCGTCCGCACCAACCATCCGCAGGTAGCCGCAGACCAACCAATCATCCGCATGTCCGTCCGCAACAAGACAGTAGCTCCCACTAGTTGCGCGATGAATAGATGGACGAAGACATGATGAAGCATTCGTTAGCGAGCTCCAAAAACAAGTTTTCAACTGCAAATTTGTACATAAAAGTTCCATTTCTGCACCAAATCATTCCCAACCCAAAATACATATTTTTAGACTCAAAACCAATTAACAAATATGACCAAAACAAGAACAAATACATAAACAACAACTTAGTCGAATAACCATCCTCTTCACATCACAACGCTATACTTCGGAATGTACTACAAGTACCATTCTCCACTATAAGGCACAACAGAAATACACGTAGTTCGACATTACGAGAATGTATACTGCTAAGATATGCACACACACTTCCCACAATTCGAGCTCAATTATCTATTCACGACTTTACGACAATAACTGTAACGTCTAACACCCAGCCTAGTTAGGAAGGCCCATGAATTTCATACACATGGGTTCAGTACGATCCTCTGAACGAACGAGTCCAAGCTTTAAGGATCCATCATACATTGTATCATCATACATCACCATAGTCCACATCGGGTTAATGCCCAAGAATTTCCACACGTCACATGATCTACCGGGATCAAGACATCACATTATATTTCGAATGAATCTTGCCATATAGCAATTTCTAGACAAGAGCTCAAACAGGACTACGACTCGGTCGACCAATACCAAATAGACGACGACTACGACAATACCAAATAGACCACAATCAAATGACCCAAGCATCAATTAAGGCTAGCAACTAACAAGTAAGTAAATAACCTTTGAAGAACGATGTCTCCGGTGGAGCTGCTGATCGTGTTCCTCGTGATTTTCTCTGGCATCGTTTTCATAGTTCCAGCACACCGGAGCTGAACTAGCTAGATAAAGCTTCTCTATGATTTTATCTCTCCGATCTCTCAATTCCTGGCCATAATCCAACGACGACATCGTAATTTCCGTCTCAATCAACACCCAAACATCCACTTTGGATTTGGATAACATCACTCTAAACTCATCCAAATCCATTCTCTTTCTCTCGTGGACTCCAATATCCAATTCCAAAATTTCAACCAAAAAAATTCAAAAACTATATATATAAATATATGTCTGAAGTGAATCGAAATTGGAATAATTTACAATTACATCACAAAAATCGAAGATGAATCTTTAGTAGACGTGAGAATATGAAAATCGGCATAGTGGAAAAGTCTGAAACAGAGAAGAGGTACGATATGCCATTTTGGCGTCAACGACTGGAGAAGGATCAGATCTGGTACTGGCGGTTTGTGATAGACCGGTAGGCTGTGCAGTGAAAAGAATGAAAGATGATAAGTTTCTGAGAAAATTTGAGTTTTTTTTTCTTTCTAATTTATGTAATTTTCTACTTTTTCTTTTAAATTAATTTGGGGCAAATGAATTGAAGGGTTGGCAATCCACTCAAAGTATATGATTTGGATTCCCCTTCTTCATATTCAGCGGGTTTTTTATGGTGGGGTTTGGTTTGTTTGGACAATTTTGCCCTTAGTTCCGATGTCACATGCTTGGCAGTGACTTTTTTTTGTCTAAAAAGTTAACGGAATCCTTAATTGAACATAATTGGTTGCCCAGTAAATAGTTCATGCTATTTATAACTTAATAAATAGTTTGTGCTAAAAATCGAAGTTAGTAAATAGTTATGTTATATAAATAACGATTTTCTCTTTAATGATTCTCCCACTATTTTCTTCAAATGAATAACCCTCAAGTATTCGTTCAGAAAGTTCAAAAACTTTCTAGTAGGACCAAGATCCATATTTCATAATTCTCAAGGCAGCTTTGGCAACTATACTCAAGAAGACGCTTCAGGTAAGCAACACTTGCAAATCAGAATAATTATGTGACTCTTGGTTGGTTAAGTAGGTAATGATTACCCTCAGTACATAACTGCACATCTCAACCCTTTTACCTCCAGATTCTCAACCATTGAGGTAATCCGGTTAAGTATGACCCAAGATTGTATAGGCGGATATCACTAATTTATCCTTCGCGCCTCACCTAGATAGACAGACGCTTATTCCACTCGGAAGTTCACACTAGTGTCAATCTAGGCCTTGACGAGGGCCAATCATGGAAGGCATAAACTTAATATTTAAAAATTGAGGGTTTTTAATTGTCTCACCAAACGGTGTATATTCTGATTATACGACCGTAACACATGTTTTAAAGCTGTAAAACATGCACCATGCGTCTCATGCAAACACAGTAAATAAAACCTTGACATAGTAATAACCCCTATATGGATTTTCTGAGCCTATGGAAAACCTAAGTCAGTCTAAAGGTGTACAAAGGTAAATAATTCTATGACATGCATTATCCGACTACTAAAAACGCAATAACATATAAACAAAGTAATTGGGTTCTCGTGATAAGCTCTGATACCACTGAAATGAAAAATTCGGAATCCCCACATAAAAAGCAGTGTAAAGTAAAATGGGATTCCGTTATTTTAGAGGATCTATTCACGAGAAAGAACCAGTAGCTTGTGATAGAAATTATACATTTTCGACTTATCGAAATAGTTCGAATTCTGTTACTTTAAATCACCAACAGTAGCCTTCGAACTCCCGTCTTTATAGGTATCCACACGATCACCCTTGAGCTTGTTCGTTGAGCCTATGACAATTGTTGAAGTTTACATTTGATATAGGTGCTCAAATAGATTGGGCAGGCTCAATTGGATTAGACGTTCGATTGGATTGGGCAAAATTGGACCCGGTCGACCGAGAACTGTCTCGAGTCGACCGAACCAGTTGGACCAGGTAAAAAACGGCACATGTCTTGTGTGAGAAAGTGTATGTATGTTAAGGGGGTAGTGGAGAGAGGAATGTGTGAGTGTGGAGTTAGTGGGTGGTTCCACTAACACCACTTGATGAAATGTTCATCAAACTCACAATTCACTCCCATTCCATTACACACCTAGTTAGCCGAAAACTAGAGAAGAAATTCTTTGAAATTTGACTCTCACAAACACACTCTCAAGAACACAAAAAGAGAAAGAAAAATTATTTTTCTTGTCTCCTTTTACCAAGTTTTGATTTTCCACTTTCAATATCAATAAAGCTCTCGAAGATCGTCTTCAACGTTCGTAGCTCTCGTGACTAGCATCAGAGGCTCAATTAGATCGAAAAAGGTATAATTTCTATCACAATGTACTGGTTATTTCTCGTGAATAGATCCTCTAGAGGAACGGAATACCACTTTACTTTCCGCTGCTTTTATGTGGGGATTCCGATTTTTTCCTTTCATTTACATGTACTAAAAAATATAAATTATTCATATCATCATCCTCCTTACCTTCTTGATTTCAGTACACTGAGATTTGGAGAACAAATTACCTCCAGTTATCGAAATGCTCGAAGATGACCCAAGTATTGGAGTAAAATCCTCTTTAATCACTCCAAATTCAAACTTAAGGTTCTCGAACTCATTGGCTCCTTCCCTTTTCTATCAGCCAGATCCTTCATTGGAGAGTGATAATTGTGAAAGGAATAGATGGAATTTGGTATATGTAAGATCTAAGGGCTAATGTGATCAATCTAGTTTTGATGATAACAAATCAATGAGTAGTTCTCATGTTTGAAGATAGGATCTATATACTCACACTTACATTGATGAAATGGAAAGAAAAGCTTCTATGTACCTCAAAGATGCAATCCTACTACATTGAAGATGCTAAAGTAAAAATCATTCAAGAAGAAGCTACATTGCAAGACTCCATGGCACAAGCTTGAAATGGACTATACATTGCCTCAGAAGTGTCTGCAATACAAGGAAGGAAGATCAAGTATTAAGAGCTACTCAATATCACATTGAAAATCATCATCAAGCAGGATCTTAACATTGAAGTGATGAAGTCCATGGTGCAACACCTTAGAAAACTACAAAGGATTTCATCACAAGAAGCACTACAAGAAAACTGCGTAACAGGGACGGACATTTCCGTCGCTAAACTCAGTTTAGCGACCGAATGACGTGGCCGTGTATTGTTCGTCGCTAAGCAAAATACCGACCGAATATCGACGGAAAGTTTATCGACCGAATATTCGATCGCTATTTACCGACTAAATGGTCAACATTGCTGACTTCGACTTTCACTGGTTAACAACCGAATACCGACGAAAAGTCTAGGGACCGAATATTCGGTTGCTATTTACCGATCGAATGGTCAACATTGTTGACTTTCGACTTTGACTGGTTAACGACCGAATACCGACGGAAAGTCTAGGGACCGAATATTCGGTCGCTATTTACCGACCGCATACCGACCGAATGATCAACATTATTGACCTTTAACTTTGACTGGTTAACGACCGAATACCGACGGACAATCTACCGACCGAATATGAGGTCGCTATTTTCCGACCGAATACCGACCGTAGCCACAACATTGTTGACCTTTGACTTTGACTGGTTAACGACCGAATACCGACGGACAGTCTACCAACCGAATATGAGGTCGCTATTTTTTTACCGAATATCGACTGAATGGTCAACATTGTTGACTTTTGACTTTGACTGTTTCGGTCGTTATTCCGTTGCTAAATTGTTTTTAATTTTAAAAAATAAATCTGAAATTTAATTAAACCCCTATTATAAAAAAACAGCAATACGCCCAAAAATACAAACCAGAAACAGTATTATTAATAAGATAACAAATAGCAAAAATAATCAATAAACCCAAAAATAACATTACATAGCCAATTATCTTACTAAAAAACACAAGTTTACATTTCTCATTTACATTACAACACTCACAATCAAAGTGTGCACTTCTCATTACATTACAACACTCACAATCAAGTCCACACTTTGCATTACAACACTCACAATTAAAATGCGCACTTCTCATTACATTAAATACTCACAATCAAAGTGCAAACTTCGAATTACAACACTCACAATCAAAGTGCACACTTTGAATTACAACATTCACAATCAAAGTGTGCACATTACATTACAACACTCACAATCAAAGTGCACACTTTGAATTATCAAAACTCACAATCAAAGTGTGCACTTCTCATAAACTCCTTGATGTCATTCATATGTATATCCTTGGAAATGCATGAGTTGCAATTTGAAAATTCAAGAATCAAATTATTTTATGACAATAAAATTACTACTTTGAATTATGTTAAAAAGTTATACAATATGACAATTAATTTATGGTAATAAAGTATTAAAAAAACCAGCAAATATTACTCTCCTTCAATATGTGGAATTCCAAGAAGCGAGAAAAGATTAATCATTCTAAATCATCATCCGACATAAATTCATCCTCTTCTTCAGAATTGTCATCACCCGACATAATTTCATCATCATCATCATCATCGTCATCATCTTCATGAACACGGCTCGTACCGGCCACAAGTACAACTTCAATTTTCCCTGACTGGTGTGCAAGTTGACCAACTTCAGTAATAGTTGGATCAATGCGACTGGTCTCCTCCTCGCGTACTTCGTCCTGATATGGTACCTGAACACCAGGAACGTCAAATAGACGTGGTTTGGAATGACATACAGCCAACCAATCAGCCCTAGATGTTGTCTTACTACCGGAATAAGGTGTGTAGTAGACTTGTTGACATTGGGAAGCAAATACAAATGGATCGTAACCCTGGTAGGTTCTTTTCCTATGGATTTTTACAAGTTTATATTGAGGATGCACTCTTAAACCTCGAGTTGGAGTAGAATCAAACCAGTCGCATTTGAAAAGAATTATTTTTTGGTCAGGTAGTCCAGCAAGTTGAACCTCAATTGCTTGCTTCAACTCACCGTAATAATCTCCTTTAACCCATACCCCGCTGTTTGTCGTTCCTTTTCCATCGCTGTGGGCTTTTGTGTGAAATCTATAACCGTTAACAAAGTAACCGGTGTATGACATCACTCTCCTTGACGGGCCCCAAGACAGATTTTTCAACAAACTTTCGGAATGTTCCTGAAGCCAATGTATCTGTTGAGAACAACAAAAGTTAAATTACTTTAATTATGCATTCTCAAGACAAGTACATTTCTACACAATACCAACTTACATGAGTTCCAAACCATTTGGAAAAATCATTATAAACCCGGCTTTGAAGTTCTTCCTCCGTTATCTGCGGGGTTTGGTCATGTACTTCACTGACAAATTTCATGAGTTACAAATTAAATGACAATATTATTATTTGGCCACTTTTAATTATATAAAAAAATTGAAGCAATAGATAGGTTTACTTACTGAAGATATGGCTCGACCTCTTCACAATTCATTAAGATATAATTCATGGCTGTTTTATAATCTTTATCAGATAATAGAATCTTTTCTTTTTTTCCAAATGATCTTCCGGGTAAGTTGCAAATTGATAATACATCTGGTCCGCTAATCTCGTATTCACCATCATTTCGCCCAATGGTTGTAACTCTCGTTTTCAGGTGGGGTTCGAAATAATAGCTAAAGAATGTAGCAACTTCTTCAACCAAGTATGCATTGCAAATTGACCCCTCAACTCTGGCCTTGTTCTTTATCTTCTTTTTCAGATGGTGCAAGTATCTAATTAAAGCATATGTAGTTAATCACATTGTAAATACGTACATGAAAAAAAAATGAAGTTGAGATACCTTAAGACATTGGTTGTTACCTCTTGAACGGGTACATCCACCTAAACTGTACCGAGCCACCAACCTTGGCTTCGTACGAAAGGTGAATCGGCAAGTGTTCCATCACATCAAAAAATCCCGGAGGAAATATTCTCTCTAACTTGCACAATAAAATAGCGATAGTGTCCTCCAATTTTTGCATATGCGCCACACTCAACTTTGGGGAGCACAAATCTCTATAGAACAGTACTAAGTTCAGCCCAAGTGGTCCCCAAACATTTGTCGGTAGTACTTTCTCTAAGTGCTATAGTGGATAAGTCTCGTCCCATGAATACATGAGAATCGTGACTCTTCATTCCAGACATTTTCAACTCTTTCATATCAACGCATCGCGCCAAATTCGATGCATATCCATCTGGGAGCCTTAATTCTTTAACCCACTGCAAAACCATCTCTTTTTGTGCCTTGGTAAGAGTGAAAAATGCCTTCAGTTTCATTGCTTTACCTCGGCCATCGTGTTTAATATTCAATTCCGGACGACTGTAATACCTTTCAACATCCGCTCTAGCTTTAATATTGTCTTTAGTTTTACCTTTCACGTCCAACACGGTGTTAAAGACATTATCAAACACATTTTTTTCATTACGCATGACATCAATGTTGTGTCTTATCAAAAGTGTCCGCCAATAAGGTAAGTCCCAAAATATACTACGTTTGGCCCAACTATGATCCCAACCCCTGCCTTGCTCTTTAACGATCTCTTCAGCTGTATCGGTGTTAGCCTTAAGGGCGATCAAACTCGGTTTTTGATAATGGACAAACACTTGATGTTGTGTCTAATGATCTTAATCTTTGTGATAGAATATCGGAACTCATAATGGAAGCTCTAAGTACTTCAATCAAGCCATGATCAAGATTCAAAGTCATATTATTCAAGGCTCATCTTTCAAGATTGAGGATTGAAGACTTAGGTTTGGTTAGATTAGCTTTGTCATTATAAGTCGTTATCTTATAAGCTCTAACCATTGCTCTTCATGAACATAAGCTCTACACTCAAGTCTTGCATGTTTTCATAAACACGTTTTCAAAAGGCTAAAGTTTCAAAATGATTCTCATATGTGTTCATATCTCAAAAGCCTTTGATTTTAAAGTATAAGTCTTTTAAAATGGTTTTCTAAATGCTCTTACTTGTTACATATTGAGAAAACCTTTTAGACTTCAATAGATTTTAAAACGTGTGAAAAATCAACATCTCTCAAAGCTCTGAAGGTCGGATCATCCGAGCTTTCCTCGGATCAACCGAAGAGAAACAGAGAGGTTTGATGATTTGGTTCGGTCGACCAAAGGGGTAGGTCGGTCGAGGTTCGGCTCAACCGAGGCTGATTTCGGTCATCCGAGGTGCTTTGTTCGGTCAACCGAACTCTGCGATTTCTAGCCGTTATATGACCGTTGGAGACTCGATTTTCAGCATATTTTGAAATGTATATATACTCCAAAGCTAGAGAATGATAGAAGGACTTGCACTTACAATTTACATTGATTTCTTATCAAGTCTAAACACTCACAAAGCAAATACTCTTCATTTCTATGATCTAAATCATTCAAGAGTGTTCTTTCAAAAGCAAGACAAAGAGTGTGCATCAAATGTTCTAAGAGCTTAACATTCTTGTACTTCAAAGGTATATATTTCTCACTTAGAAGAGTGAATTATCTTTCTCTTTAAACATTCTTATTCCCTTTCTAAGTGATTGGGTTATTGTTGTAAAAGTCCTACTTTGTGTGGGAAATTGATAAGTCCTACTTAGTGTGGGCAATTGACTCTTAGTGAGTTTGTATTGTGGTTGTGTTGTAAAACTCTTAGTGAGTTAGCCACAAGTGTAAAAAGATCTTCTTAGTGAAATTGTTAAAATCCTTGGGTGCGGCTCAAGGTAGTGGATGTAGATTCTGAGTGAATCGAACCACTATAAATCCTTTGTCTTGTTGTTGGGTTTCGTATTGCTTTTAATCATCTTGCTCAAACCTACACTAGCATTGCTTAGATTCGGAAAAGTTTGCAAGATCGACTAAAACCCAATTCACCCCCCCTCCCCCTCTTGTGTTTTACAATCGGTAATTTTTTGATAATCTCTAACTCTAACCAACATTTCATCACCTAGTAAGGCGAGATGGTGGGTCTGCTCTCTCTTGTCGCCGGTCCTTTCCGAATCCCTTTGCATCTCTTCTAAAAGGATGATCAGGTGACAAGAAGCATCTGTGGCAATCGAACCACGATTGTTTCCCGCTAGACTGCAAATGGAACGCTTGTGTTTCCTCCATACAATATGGACAAGAATGAATGCCAGGTGTATTCCATCCACTCAGCATTCCATATGCTGGGAAATCACTAATTGTCCAAAGTAATGAAACCCTTAATCTCTTTTTGTCGTGTATTTTTTATTTCTTTTTCTTAATGTATCTAGCATGGCCACAAAACTTGCATTCTCTACTCTCAACATCATCTTTCCAATACAACATACAACCGTTAACACAAACATCAATCTTTTGCACCGGTAATCCAAGGCCTTTAACCAATTTCTTCATTTGGTAAAAGTCGTCTAAAGCATTATTTTGTGGAGGAAGCGCCTCTTTCATCAACTGCGCAAATTTATCTATTGTAGTTTTAGATAAGTTGTCTTCGGACTTAATGCTCAACATCCTAGCAGTCATTGAAAGCTGTGAATGGTTTGTACAACCATTGTACAGTGGGCTATCAACAGCCTTCAACATGCATAGAACATTTGTGCCTCTGGATTGGGAGGTTCTTCCACGTCCCTATGTTGCTGCTCATTAAAACTTGGTCCCGCAGCATCAATAACCATATCTCGATAATTGTTCGGTATCGTATGTCTTTTATAATTATCCATTTCATGAACAAACGGGATTTGAGGCATGGGAATGAGTGCCTCACCATGACATGTCCAATTATAATAGTTAGACACGAATCCGTTCATAACAAGATGATACTTCACAGTATCAAGCATATGAAAATACTTATTCTTACAAACCCCACAAGGACACCTAATCCCATCAATTTGGACATTAGCAGACGTACTAATTGCGAAATTCACAAATCGTTTCAATCCCGCTATAAATTCTTGACTATGACGAGGTCCACCATTCGTTGTCAAATCCATATACATCCAACTACGGTCCTCCATTACAAACACAATATATGCGTATATCAAGTCTTAATAATAATATGCATATTAACTTTGGATCTTATTTTGATGATTTCTCACCCTTATTTTCCAAGTAATTATTAACGTGTGATAATGGCATATTGTCTACTATTTTAAATGGCATTTTTTCAACTATTTCGATGATTTTCAACATTATTTTGTTTGTTGCAAGATAATACAAAGATATAAAATCATAGGAGATAATACAAAGACAGAAAATCATGGGAGATAATACAAAGATAGAAAATAATGAGAGATAATACAAAGATAGAAAATCATGAGAGATAATACAAAGAAAGAAAATCATGGGAGATAATACCAAAAAAGAAAATCATGGGAGATATTACAAAGAAGCATAAAACGGGGAGATATATAAATACAAAGATTCAAAAATTCGGCAAGATAATACAAAGAAAGATGTTAACAACCGGGGGATAATACTAAGATGCAAGCAACCGGGGAGATAATACAATGAAGGTCTTCATGGCAGGTCCCATCAATACAACGCAGTTGAAACACACATTTCATGTGCAAACTAGCAATTGGGTGATCGGAAACTGCTCAAAAAATAAATATTGGTCAAATGTGACAATTTTCTAAGTGTGCATTAACAAAATTTCAATGTGAGAATAAAGCTGAAATTTTACACCCTAAACTAAAGGTAAAAAGCTAGTAAACTTAGAAAATTTTGCCACATTGATATCATCATTTATTATGCAAAGAAAAAGAGTCAAATTCTTAGCTTTAAAATAATTAGAGCAAAATTTGATTCTCATATTTACCATGGCATATCATCAAACACCTTGCCTTCAACCCAAACCCAAAAAATAAAATGTATGCCGTAAATCTAACCCTAAAATTTGATTCTTTGTGAACAAGTTTTGCTCTCATTCTTTTATTGTGATCCCTTGTACCACATGTGATTAAGCTAAAGAATAAATGGTACAAGAGCATTAATATTGACATTAATAACATTATAATAAATAGAAAAGACAAGATTCTCACCGAAAACCCAACTGAAATCGGAGGTGGTGGGAAGTCTTGCGGGTACCGGAGGTGGTGGCACCGTCTTGGAGTTGCTGGAGGGGGTGGTGATGGGAGGAGGGAGGGGTTTCACGGTGGATTTGGGAAGAAATCACTAGAAGAGGTGGTGGTGGAGGTAGAAATCGCGGTTGTGTGCAGAATGAGTAAAGGGGGAGGGTTTCTGGTCATATATATTTTTAGAAAAATAAAACGCAGAAAACGATGCCGTTTAGGCATTTAACCATACCGACCGATAGAAATTCGGTCGCTATTCGGTCGCCCAACAGAATGTCTGAACACTTGTACAATTTTCAAAATAATGAACCCGCGCACTGGACAAGACGACACTGTTTCGGCATTTAACATTGGCGACCGAATAGCGACCGCCAGGGCATATTCGGTCGCCCAGCAGAATGTCTAAACACTTGTACACTTTTTCAAAATAATGAACCCGCGCACTAGACAAGACGACACCGTTTCGGCATCTGTAATCCAACAATTAAAGCCTCCAATTCCGCCTCAATACTAGTTCGCAAAGGACCAATGTAGCAAGAAAAGGCACTAATAAATTAACCATTTGAGCGCCGAAGAATTCCTCCTATACCAGAACACCCCGGATTACCTTTGGAAGCACCATCAATGTTCAAAATAGCATATCCGCAATGGGTGTCTGGTCCCCAGCGTAACACCATAGTTCGCCGAGGCCGAAATATCTTGGGAGTTGGCATTAAGTTCTTGGCTTGCATCAACATTCCAACATAATCCCTGAACTGAGCCAATATAGCTGATGTGGAAGTGAATTTTGACTCATGCACAAAATGACATCGAGCCTTCCAAAGGATCCAACATACCGAACAAGCTAGTAACACCAACAATTTAATATTACTTGCAGAACCCGCAAACCACTAAAATGAGAGCAATTCAGGAAGAGTACAAACCCTATGTATATCCACTACCAAACCGGCCCTAACAAACGCAGTCTGCCATATACATCGTGCTAAAGGGCAGTGTACAAAAATATGATCATAGGTATCAGTACCCCCCAAACAACTACAACGAGAACCTAAGTGAACCCCAAACCGCATGCGATCCTCATCAAGGGCTAAGAATCTATTGAGCAATTTCCACATAAAAAGAGAGAGTGATAGGGAAGAACCTTATTCCAAATGCACCGGCGAGAATGTTGAGCAACTCCAGAGGTCCGCAAACCAGCAATGGCTGAGGATAATGAGAATTTTCCGTGGGAAGTAGGCATCCAGATTAACCGATCCTTCTGCCGAGTGTGATCCAGAAAAATATCCGGGAGCCGAGCGATAACTGATAAAGGAACATTTAAGCAAAGTGCCTCCCAATCCCATTTTCCAGAATGACAAAAATCTAATACCCGAGCATGACGAGTGATTACACTTGGTTGTAGAAAAATAGAATCCATGGAACCTGTCAAAGAAAAAAAAATTTTCGTAAAGAAAGCTAGCATCTCCACCCCGCAAAAGACAAGCAATATTAGACTTAACCGTGTCCTTAACCATCATCATCCGACGCCAACTAGGGAGAACAACCCGGAACAGCCATGCTCAATTTGACATGATCCAGACCAGCACAATATTTTGCACATATAAAACTAGTCCATAGAGATGTCTCAGTGCGAAATTTCCACCATAATTTCCAAGAAAAGGCATCATAAAAGGTAAGTAACGAAATAACTCCGATACCATTACATGCCACCTCTCTAGACATATTTTTCCATGACATCCAATGTTTTTTTCCACCCCATCCGTTTGTCCCCAAACAAATCTCGAGAACATACGCTCCAAGGTTAACAAGAAAAAACGAGGAACATTACAAGAGGCCAAAATATGCATAGGAATGGAGTTAAGGACCGAACGTACCAAAACTAGGCGGCCACCCATGCTAAGTAAATTCCTTTTCCATCCATCCCTCTATGCGAGCACCAATAGCATCTATCATTGGCTGAAAATATTGCACCTTAGAACGTCCAGGAAAAATGGGACACCCAAGATATTTCATTGGAAAATCCCCTTCAACGAAGCCAGTGACTGTCTGAATCATGTCCTTGGAAGAATTTGTCATACGACCCGGAGCATAAAAGGAGAATTTCCCTATATTAATACGTTTACCAGAAGAGGCCTCATATAATCGCAAAAATTCCATTAAAGTGATAATATTTTGCTTATGACCATTCGTGAAGATGAGAATATCATCAGCAAAAGCAAGATGTGAAATGAGAAGAGATTGTTTAGGAATGTGATACGGTTCCAGAAACCTATGGAGGTTAAATTGTTCAGACCCCGAGAAAGGCATTCAGCCGCCAAAACAAACAGCAAAGGAGAATGAGGGTCACCCTGTTTGACCCCTCTTTTGGCATTGCAATAACCATAGGATGCCCCCATTAACCATGACAGAAAACCATTTGGATTGTAATCATTCTGAATAAGATTGAGAAAATGATTATGAAATCCAAAACGCCGCAATATAAGAATAAGGAAAGTGTGTGAAACCCTGTCAAAAGCTTTTTGCATATCTAGTTTTATCACAAATTACCACCCCTCACCTTATGATTAATAGAATATACCATCTCCATTGCCAATAACACATTATCAGATATAGAACGCCCCTTAATAAAACCCGATTATTAGCACAAATAAGAAAAGGTAAAAGAATGCCAAGTAGAGATGACATTACCTTTGTGATCACTTTATTGGCAAAATTGCAGAGCGAGATGGGGCGAAATTCCCTAAAATGAGAAGGATTGGAGACTTTCGGCAAAAGCACAATAGTAGTGCTCGCGATGGCTTTTGAAAGTGGTAGACCAGACCAAAAGTCACAAACCGCCAGTAAAACATCATGTTGGACTATGGTCCAACAATCTTGAAAAAAAAACCCAGAATAACCATCGGGTCCCGCAGCACTATTACGATCCAAAGAAAATACAGCCGTATGAACTTCCTCCAAAGTAGGCAATTTTGATAGTTCGCGATTGAAATCCTCAGTCACCAAACAAGGAATAAGGCTTAGAAGATCCACTGAGGTTGTGGCAGTAGCATCCTCGGAAAAAAGAGATTAAAAGAATCTCTCGGCCTCTGCTCCAATAGCTTTATCATTTGTTAACCAATCACCAGACGCCGCTTGAATTTTGGAGATACACATTCGCCGCCTTTTGTTTTACCATAATGTGTGAAAATATTTGGTGTTCGCAACCCCCTCTTGTAACCACTTTATTCTAGCTTTCTGTCTCCAAAAAGTCTCCTCCGCCCCTAAATAAAATTGGTAAGACCGTTTCGCAGCTGTCATTGTATCCAATAGAACGTCAATGGGGTCGAGGTCATAATTGTACTCAGCAGTTTTGACCAGAGCCTCGGCTTCCTTAAGTTTGGTGGGTAAATAGCCGAAAGTAGCTTTGTTCCAAGAATACAAGACTCTCTTCAACCGTTTTAATTTCTTAGCCAGAATTACCAAGCCATTACCTCCTTGAATGTAGAGTGACTACACCACATATTCTGATACCGAAAAGGGGCAATTGTAAAGACCCCATCTCTGCTTAATGTGACATATAATGGACAATGATCAGATAAGGATCTATGGAGATGTTCAAGAGTAATATGAGTAAAAAAAATCATTCAACTGTGCATTAACCATAACCCTGTCTAAACGTCAAAGCAAAGGTGGCGAATTCCTTCCCCAAGTATAAGGACTGCCAATATACGGAATATCTTGTAAAGCACAATCCCCAGAAGCCTCTACAAACTCAGACATAGAGAGTGAAGCAGGAATGGAGCCCAAACTTTCTGAAATATCCTTAACCACATTAAAATCTCCACCTACCAACCAAGGTACATCATGAGAGGAATGAAAATGACGTAACTCATCGCATAAGTCCCTGCGCTTGGTGTAAGCACATTTAGCGTAAATAAAAGAAAAATACAAAGGGGAACCCGCATAATTGTTCATCAAGACAGTTAAAACTTGTTCAGAATTTCCAACCACCCGAAGATCAAGATCCCCAGACCAAAATAACCAAATATGACCCGAAATATTACAAAAACCATCATCAAAGCCTAATCGGTGAATATAAGTAGACAATTCAGACTCCCCGAGCATAGGTTCCAACACAGCAAACAAAGTAGTGCGATGATCTTTTTTTAATTGACGAACACGAGCAAGTGACTCAGCATTACCAATACTACGAATATTCCAAATAACTAAATTAAGCATATTCATTAAAAATATGAAAGAATTAAAGTAAAAGTTCACATTACTGGGTTGTACCGACAGATTTCTCCAACAACCGAGTCGATTTCCTAGAAGCGGTGCCAGGTTGCTTTCGACCCCGTTGTTAGTAGTGCCCTAGGACCATTAGCACATGTTGTGCGTTTTATTATCTTTTGAGCATGTAATTGAATAGTTAATTTTGCTTTTGATTATCAAATGTGTGATTTGATAGTAAAACTCATTAGCTTATGTAATTACTATTCTAGAAGTCCCTAGTTTTATGTAATGCTTAATTACTATGAAATAAAACTAGTATGATTGTTGATTGATGATCTTGTTTTACTGATCATGTGTAATGGATACAAATCACATCATAGATGCAATATATAGGGATACATTGTATCGACGTGATCCGCCGTAGAAGTAATACTTCATGGTCTTAAGTCATAAGTATTACTTCCTCAATACTATTTTAGCATCCTTAGACCTTATGTCTTCATTGATTCTAGTATGAATGCGAGCCACGCTTTTGACTCGACTCGGACGTTACTTGTAACAGAGTAATCAATACGACCGATGATCGGATGTAGTGTCCTATCATAGCTTGAATGTGAGAGACATTGTAAGGAATTTGTCCCGTCTCTATTATTAGAGAGAGATATCCATGGGCCCCTCGATAGGGAAAGACTGTTTAAATGCATGGCCGTGCTCAAATGTATTTGATAAAGTGGTTATCAAATGCTATTTGTCGAAAACAGATCTACCCGGAGATCGAGCATAAATACAATTAAGCTTAATAAGGGTGACGACCACCATGCTTTATGCTTAATTAGGATATCGCGAGACAAAGGGATTAAATAGTAGATTGATATTAGGTTCCGTTGTATATTCATTCACTTTGGGTAGTCACAATGTCCCCGCTAGGGGACCGCTTGTGATTTATGAACTCACACTACTACTAAGTGTGTTTTCATTGCCATTGTGATATGAACCTACGGTGGTCACACGCATAGACGAGCTAACGAAGCTTCATGTCCAGATTCAATGAATCTAGAATGTGTCTAGGTTCGTTGTATCTGACATTCACTTTTCTGAGAATAATAAAGTGTTATTATTCGAATTAGAGATAAGGGGCACTTTCGGTATAGCTGGAATTACGTGGGAGTTATTATCCGATAAAGACTCCCACTACCAGCAGAAGTCTAGTGCACGTGGGAGTTATAGACTCCCACTGCCAAAAGAGGTTGATAGGACGTGGGAGTTCAGACTCCCACTGCTGGGAGAAGTGGAGGACGTGAGAGTTGGTTATGGGAACAAACTCTCACACCCTATATAATTAACTCTCAGCCGAAACCCTAGTCCTTCCTTGCTTCAGCCGCAATTAAACAATTCACCCGAAATCAGATTTCGGATTTTTCTGCCTCTCCCTTTTCTCTCTAATTCCCGAATCTCAGAAAAACCAAGAGCTAGCTATCGCTGCCCGTTTCGTCGCGTGGATACCGGTAGAGGGACTTTCCGCAAAGGGAATTCCGTTGGTGGCAGATTAGTATCCAAGAAACGTCATCCTCCATTCAAGAAGTAGCTTCTTGAATCCAAGAAACGCAAGTTTTTCATTGCTTTTACCGAATCGAATTTGTATGAGCGGATCCTTCAGGGGAGGACTCATGGGTGTTTGGAACGAGTTTCCGCCCATGAATCCCTTCACCCGTCCCCTAGTAGGTTTCTCAGTGTGCACAATAGGGGGATAACGGAGATGGTGTCTGGTACTGGAATGGCCGTAGAAATAGAATCATCCATTGATTCGGGTAGAGCCGAACAACCGTCAGCACCCACATCAGATAGAGGCTCAAGCTCATCCGGGTACTCCGGGTCTTCGTCATCCGTCTCGGTTCCCACTTCCACTTCAGTTTAAACAATGAAAAAATAGTTTACTATCTAGTATAATCTAAACCTAAGGGAAACATTAAGCACCTTGAGATCTAATGTGAGAACACCAGGACGGGGTTGGCGTCGATTAAAGGGGGACGGGATGGTGGTGGCCGGAGATGGCGATGGCGACAGCGACAGCGACATGGGAGGTCTACAAAAGGGCTCTAAACCATTTAGTAAGAAATGAAGTATTAAACTGCAAAAAAAGAAGAAAAAAAAACTCAATGAAATTAGAACCAGCTGAAATGGTAATGAAAACATCAACGCATTTGCACATATAAGAGGTAGAGGTGGCGGCGGCATGGCGGCGGAGGTGGCGCTGATTGATTGGGATTGGTGGTGGACAGCTTCTTCAAATTGAGGACATTGGTGGCCGGAGATGGTGACGATTACAGATTTTGGGGATAGTGGTGGCCGGAGATGGCGACGGGGAATGAGCAACTTCGAAGGATGAGGGGGGATTTCGAATGAGGGGTATTCAAAATTAGGGATTTTTTTTTTTGCTAAGTTTTTGGGATTTGCTGATGGGGGAAGAAAACACTTCGCGATTTAGGAGACACTTAAAAGATCAAAACGACGTCGTTTTGAGGTAGTGGTGCGCATTGCACGGACTTGTATTCCGTCGGAATTCGGTCGTTAATGGAAACAAAACGACGTCATTTTAGGAACTTCATTTATAACTTGATAAAAATATGCCGTTATGTATTCCGTCGGTAATCGGTCATTAAATACCGTCGGTATTCGGTCGTTAACGAAATACAAAACGACGTCATTTTAATTTGGTCAACAGGACCGATATGGCCGACGAAATAGAGACGGAATAGCGACCGTTATTTTTTCAGTTTCCATTCAGTCAGTATTCGGTCGTTAAAGGCGTGACCGAAAATATGGGTAGCTAAGTTCAGTCGCTATTTAACTGTTTTCTTGTAGTGAAGAAGTTAATAAAGGTCTCAAGCCCAGCTCAAAATTTCTACACATCTAGAAGACTTGAAGACATTGAAGATTAGTCATATGCTACATAGGTATATCTCTTGTGATTAATCTTATTTGAGAGCCAAACAGGATCATTTGAATTCCAATTCTAATTCAAAGATTTTAATGACAACCAAACAAAAAAATTGAAATTGAAAATCACTTCCATTTCTAAGGCTCTAATTACATGAAAACAAATCCACCCTTAAAGTTCTATTTCCTTTGGAATTGTAAATTTTCAATTCCAAGAAACAGATACAACCTATCAGAGAAAGTTGAAAAAGAATTGCTTCACCATAAGATCCAAACAAATTTTTTTGACGGGTCTATTTCATTGCCCCTACTTTCTTTGTTGACACTTTCTCCCCTCATTTGCAAAACCACCTTATCTCTCTAAAACTAAAGGCTATCTCTAGAATTCTTTTTTTATTAAACGGAGAGGAGAACTATCTATTATAAAAAAAACAGTTAATTTAAAAGTAAGAAGAGTGATTCAAACTCATTAATCTACGTTATAAGGACTCATCCTTCTTACAATTCTTCAAACAAGAGTAATTTACCGAAATCAGTGAATTCATCACATCTATTACTAGAGGTGTGTATTCGGTATTCAGAAGAAAAAAAATCGGTATTCAGTTCGATTTTGTAATGTTTTATGAAACCAAACCGCACCAAAATTTTATAGAAACTTAATACCGAAATTATTTTGGTATGGTTTGGTTCGGTTTGTACCAAAATTTCATTTTTTTTCCTTGTGGAGGCTCAACTTAATAAAAATTAGACAAAAGATAAAATTATAATGCACAATTAAAATAAAAACAATAAACTAAAAATTAAGAATAAAAATACAATTCTAAGTGATAATAATAATAAGTATAATACAAATTATTTTCAATAATAATAAAAATAAATTGGTCTATTCGTTATTTCAGTAATTCGATTTCTAAAAACTAAAAAATCGAATGCCGAATTGAATTATTTAGACTTTTTCAAAATCGAACCGTATAAACTGAAATATCGAATAAATGAATCGTATAGCGAAATTTGGTTTTGTTCAGTTCAGTACGAATAATAAACACCCTATCTATTACTATTTTAATTACAAATTTTCAACTTTATCATTACTAAAATCCTAAAAGTGAAAATCATAAACTAAATGCAAGAATAATACAAGAAAAAACTATCAAGAAAAAGAAAATGTGTGTACTGTTGTGGATGAATAGTACACCGCGTACATTGTTCACGCAGAGGTAAGGTTCATCCACAGTGCACTCAAGTCATTTATTTTTTTAAATTCTTGCATTTTGATTGCATTTTGTTTTTGTATTGTTCTTGCATTTAGTTCATATTTTCTTTTGCAAAATCCCTCCAGATTTTGTATTTTGGTGTAAATAAAATTGAAACTTAGAGAAAGAAATATGAGTAGAGAGAGAAAGAAATGTTACTAGGAGAGGAAGGTGTCAACAATAAAATATGAGTGTGCAAATATTTTGTCCTTCTTTGTTTTTTAAAGGGAAAATATGTCACGCCTCGTAACCGGGTGATGACCAAAATACATTTTAGGAAGTTTATATCAAGTTTTAGAAGTAAGGAGGGCTTTAAAAATGACTTTGAAACACTGCTGTTACAAGATCATCGGGCGATGCCCTCGGACGAAGCATCATCCGCCCATACAGACAATATCGTGGACGAGGCAGAAGGTCCCAGTATCTCTGCGGACGAAACACATCGTCCGCGGACCTCGAACAATGTACATCATCTTAGATAATCACTCCCTCGTTCGAGATATGGGCAGAAGCTCCCATTATCTTTGCGAACGAATGTCAGAACGAAACTTCGTCCGCGTGATTTAGAAAATGACATTTTTCAGTACACATTTTCAAAGGAAAAAACATTTTCTACATTCAAAACAACCCCTTTCCCAAAACCCAGACTTTACCAACTCAAAACACACAAACTTCATACTTTTACATAACATATATATCAAATCTTGTGCTCCGAACACCATTCTTTACTCATTTTAAATCAGACAAATGTACATAATTTCAAGTGTTATGAGCACCGTTCTTTTCTCACTTCAGACACACACACACACACACACACACACACACACATCACATAATTCATACAATCGAGCTCAATTATCCATTCCAGACTCTATAATACATGCTAACAACCCTTAACTGCCTAACCAGCTAGAGGAGGGCCTCACTTATCATATCATTTGATCCAAGTATTATACCCCCGAACGATGGGGCCAGAAGTTAAGGATACATCATGTTACATCATCATTCACTTTGAAGAGTTCCACAACTACTGTTAGCAGCTCTAACTACTATACCCACAAGGGAAGTACCTCACTTATCAGACATATCATCGCGAACTCTCGGGCTCCGTGGTACAAAATTTGGGACATATCCTACTATATATTCATTCGCATACAAGAGCTCAAAATTGGGAATGTACTCTTTCAAACTTTACAGAATATCCATATCAGAACATTTACTCAAATATCAAATGCAGGAATCTGAAAACAATAAAATGCAATTAATGCAACTCACAGATTACAACACTTCATCCAATTTTGATGCATTTAAAATAGTGCAGAAATCATTTCAGAAAAATTTACAAGTTGACAGAAGTTCCATTTTCGTGATTTTGATAGAAAATACAAGAATGACCTTAAACGCTTAATCTCATACTCAATAATCATTCCACCATCTTCTATGTCAAATTCTCCTTCTTCATTTCTTGACAAATATAACAGTATTCTGATGACGAATACTCAAAGACTAACCGTTGAAATCCAATCATCAGAATGTAGGCTTAGATTTCTTCTATTCTCAGTTAAAATTTGAGACCGATCGGAGCACAAATGATCACCCTATCGTATGTCCGAAAACCGTTGCGCAGGAAAAAACAGCCTAGCAGTTTTTCTACTTTTTCTTTCTCTCTTTCTTTCTTTCTTTCTTTCTTTCTTTTTCCTCTCTTGGTTCGCTCTACAAAAACTGCAGAAACTAACTATCAAAACCTTTCCAAACTTCCTACTTCTTAAGCTCCTAACTCACATCTTCCTAACTTAACTAACTATATTAACACTTAGGTCCCTGAACTTCCAAAACATACCCAAAAACACTTCAAGCATAAAGGATAAAACAAATAAATTAAAATAAAAAAGTCACGTGTATTACAAAAGTAATTACTACCTAGATCCAAACAATACATTAACAAAATTTCCAAACCAAATGCATAACATATCCTTTCCCCCTCCTTCTAAAAGCACTAGCAAGAGGCTCTCAAGTCAACGTGAAAGTTTAAAGCGAGAGTTATGCACGAGTCGATAGAGGCATATAGAAAAGAGCAAGTGAGAAAGGAATTTAAATCGAGAAAGATCGTAATAGGGGAGAGTCAAAGAGATAAAATTCAAGAGGTACGAATTGTAGTTGTCGTAGGCTGATAAGTAGGAATGACAATGTGGGCGGGTAGGGCGGAGATCATAGTCTCCAACCCCAGCCCCGCTTCCTCCATATCATCTCCATCCCCTGCCCAGCTCCGCCTTTGAGGATCAGATAAGGATCTCATCCCCGGGACCAGGCAGGTACCCATCCATAATTGGGGAAAAGCGGGAATTTGTTTTTTCCAAATCTTTTCTTTAGGCCTAGTTTTGACTAGGGAAAGTCAGAGAACTTTTGACAATACCTTTTAAAAGAAAATATAATTGTAAATTAATACATGTTAAACAAAATAACACCATCTAAAAAAAATACTAATTTGCTAGGGTTCTTCAAGGTTTACAAGAGGGAGGAGTCTCCAAAGAGTTTGTAAATTATCGATGTCTTTCCAACTTTGAACTTTTTTTTTGTATTTTTAAATATTTCACGTGTTTTTCTTTTGTATTTAGTATTTTAGGCGGGACATACGCAATGAACCGAGCCAAGACAAGTCAACATGGGATCAGGACATCATGTCTCTCCTTCCTCCGACCTTTGATAGCAAAGGAAGAATTCATCCCCACCTCACCTCGCCTTCAACTTAAATTGGAAAAACTCTGCGCCAATTGAACAAGAACAAACTGAGCATCTGATTCGCCCGAGTTCATTGTCATATAAAGCCCCGTAACAGACTTTTTAGTTCGCCTAATGCCTTGAGGTCTAAAAGTTTTTTTAGGCTCAATTTGGATTTGAGGAGAGATTCTGTTAGATTGAAAATTGTAGAATGTTTGTTTGAGTAGAGAAAATGTGATTTTCATTGTTTTGAAAATGTATTACATGCATGTACTGACACAGTCGACTATTACAATAAACTACCTAACACTATTCACACCGAACAAACACATTTTTTTTTAATACAAAAGAAAAAAAATATTACAAAAGTAAACAAAACGTTTTTTCAATATTAAAAAAACATATATTACAATATCAATAAGAGATAATCACTATTTATACCCCTGAGTTATCTTTCAAAAGCAACTGTTATCCCTAAGGAATATATCGTGCTATTTTTGTCCCCAACTAGTTACGGGGTACCATTTATGCCCAAAAGTGGCGGCGACCGACCAAGAGAGGCAGTGTTGCACATGTGCGAACCACACATGTGAAATCCCAGGGGTAATCTTGTCATTTGCTACCAGTTCCTTTCTTCCTACAGTGTCATCTTCTTCAATTCGAAAATGGAGATCTTCTTCTCCATTTTTTGATGCCATATTTTCGAAACCCATCAACATTTCCCCCCTCCACCGCCACTTGAAGGCTTCGCCAGCCCCTCCACCACCACTGGAAATCCACTTTCGAAATCCATCAACATCTGCAAAAATCACCAGAAAACAGCCCCAACTACTCATCCACCGCAAACCCATCATCCCTTCATACTCATCAAATGCTCTATACCTAAAATCAATCAATAATAAAAAAAAATTATATAAAAAACCCAAATCAGAAATCAAATCTATTAACAACCCTCTTTCCTAACACCCCTCAAATTTAACATAAAAAGATTCAAAATTTGAAGAAATCTAAAGATGGGAATTTTGGGAATCTATGTAAAACTCTCCATTAATGGCAAAAAAGGGATCTGTGTAAAAAAAAATTATTTCTTACAATTTTTGAAATGGGTTTTGATATATTGAATCTTGAATTATGCAATTTTTGTGAGCAATTGGAAAGTTGTGATGTGGGTGGTGGTGGAGGAGAATGATGGGGATGAAGATGGAGAAGGGTGGGTGTTGCAGGTGGCGGTGGTCGGTCGGTGGTGGTGGAAAATGGTGGTTGAGGAACATGGAGATGAGAAAATGGGTTCTTCATTTTACTAGCTATTTGCCTGGAAGTAGCCAATATCCATCCACCTGGAAGTAGCTAAAATCAGTAAGGGAAAAGCCAAAAATCGCCTAGAAGTAGCAAAAATCCACTGGAAATAGTAAAAATCTGCTTGAAAGTAGCCCTAACTCGCCTGGAAATAGCAAAACGTCACCATCTTCTCCCTTTTCCTCTTCCTCCCTGTCTCTCCTCTCCCTCTCATCTCCATCTTCTTTTCTCTTCCTTACGATTCCGATTAACCGATATCGTCGTCAAAGAAAACGCAAAATGGCCCAATGATGGTGAGTAGACTTGCAGAGAGTGGATGAAATGGGGAGGTGGAAGAGCAAACGGAAATCTCCAAAAAACATGGTGGGTGGTGGTGGGGAGAAGGGTGGTGGGGATGAAGATGAAATTAGTTTTTTTTAATAAAATTGTCATGACTATTATACCCCTCAAAATGTGCTTGTGCGTTTCGCACATGTACTACGCTGCTCCCTCTTGCCGGATTTCGCCAGTTTTGGGCATAAATGGTAACCCCGTAACTAGTTGGGGACAAAAATGGCACGATATATTCCTTAGGGAGTAGCAGTTGCTTTTGAAAGATAACTCGAGGCATAAATAGTGATTATCTCTATCAATAATAAACTTATTTGGACAGCCCTTCATTTTACCTTCAAATTGGATTAGAATTAAGAATTGGGGATTAAAATGGCTGTCCATCTGGAGTCTTAATTATCCTTATTAGCTACGGTTACTGCATAATTCTACAAAACCACGACAGAAAATCGCCACCGTGCACCGCCACAGCCCAAAGCTTCCGACTGCCTAGTTTGCGTTCGAAACCATTACCAAAGAGCTTCAAATATTGATTGAGAATGGATAAGGATAAGAAGTACGGTTTACAACTTAGGGTTAAGCCCGATAAGAATAAGAAACCCGTCACTAAACCTCCCCTTTCTAAACCTGCGCTCGGTTTTGGTGGCGACGACGACGATGATGATGTTGAAAGAGAAATCTCTCGCCAGGCTTTCAAAAACAAGTCTAACAAAGATGTAAGCATAATTGAGGAAGAAAAAAATTGAAAATTTTATCCCTTTTTTTCCTTCTTAAATCTGTTAAATTTTAATTTTTTTTTTGGTTGATGAATGAATAATTGAATATAGGTTGAAGAGCAGCATAAGAAGGCATTAGAGGAGGATCCATCAGCCTTTGATTATGATGGAGTCTATGATGAAATGAAGCAGAAAGTGGTTCGTCCAGTTTTGAATGATCGGCAAGAAAGAAAGGTTTGCATTTTTTAAATTAGTTTGATTTTCTACTTATTTTTTTGGTTGAATTGTGTTTGTAAACTAAATACTGTGATTGAATTCTACTATGAATATTGTTTAGTTTTGAACTTTAGTCTTAATATGTTGATGATTATTCGTTTTTGCAAGAAAGATTGCTTTGTCTTAGTTGGATGCTTGTTTGTCGACATTAAAGCATATTTTTCTTAGTGTTATCAATAGTGGGGCTATAGCGGAATAGAGGAGCGGAGCGGCCATATACCTCTACAGACCCATCCATAGCGGAGCGCATTAGTGTTGCGGGAATAGCAGCCGCTATTGTGGCTAAACTATCGGGAATAGAGACACTGTTTGGATAAGAGCTTAAAAAAACCCCTTTTGCCCCTTACAATTGTCAAAAACTTATGGGTAAATTAGGGATTTCTTAAATTTAATGGCTTTGGTTATGTTTTTATCTTGGATTTAATGACTTAGGTTATGTTTTTTGTCTTGTTTTAATGATTTTGATTACGACTTTGTTTTCCTTGTTGTCTTGATTTTTTCTTAATAATTTATATTAAATTTCAAATAGCGCCGCTACCGCTATAGCATTTTTAGGGTCGGTCGCTACGCGACACTATCCGGGATTGACAACACTGATTTGTCTATGAATAACAAGTTAGTAACTTAGTATCCTGGGTTCTTTTATTTTAATATTTAAACAATGAGACTGATGGATGGGTAAAGGGGGAAGTTTAAGTATCCTGAGTTCTCTTCTCTGAATATACAAAGAAAGAATTTTTACAATGCTGTTCTCATATTTATTCGAAAGAGATATAGGAATGAAGAGATAAAAGAAGAAGAAAAAGAATGACCTACAAGTAAGTTTAAGGAGAACATAAATTTGATTATTAGCAAATAAGTTGGTTTCGATCTGGGGTCTTATGGTATGAGGGAATTCTTGAAAGAGCTTGCTTTCTTGTTAATTTATATTGTCCATATATTTCTTTAATTTATCACTGCTATGGAAGTAGACAAATTCTTTGACACTTGTATTTATTGATTATGCACTTGTATAATATGTGATGACTTATTTAATAGAAACCTTTTTGGGGAATCTACTCATTAATTATTTTACATGGTGTTTTTTCTTTTATAATATATGATGACTTATTTGGCTTGACTTTGTTTGTAAAATTTATTAATTAATTAATTATTAAATTCTCTATGACATTCTTTGCCTTTTACAATGCAAAATATCTCTATGATGTTCACGCTTAATATATAAAAATAGGGAAAAATCTTATGTTATAATTTCCACCAAAGAATTTTAAATGCTATAGATATTGTAAGTTGTCGGGGTTTAACCCCTAGTCTCCATAACTATCGGTTAGACACTCGACCACAAGCTATTATCTTATTGGTAATGATATAGATATTCTTTTGCTTTATTTGCTGTATATTTTTAGTGAAACCCCAAACAAAGAGTTTTTTTTAATACAAAATCGATATTGTACTTTTTTTTTTTGCGTCTCATTTCTATATGTTGGCAACTTCTAATCTTCAAGTTTCTGTTTTATAAATTCTTTTCATTTTATAATATGACTTATTATCCTAATTTGTCATATTTATTTTTTAGGAAAAATTTCGATATGGACGAGTGGCTATAGGTAGGGGCTGCTCACTTGGCCAAAGACCGCCACGTCGCCTCTCGATCACGATTAAAATACAAAAAGATTGTTCTGATATGGACACAGTTAAAAGTAAAAAATTGTCTCTCTCCTCATTTTATAGTGATGTGACAAATTTGTACAATTTTTTTACTTTTAACTGTGTCCATATCAGAACAATCTTTTTTGTATTTTAAATCAGTAAATCGATTGGGAGGGGGGGCGACGTGGCCAGTTGCTGGCCAAGTGGACCAGGGCCCTACCTATGGCCCTGGTCCATATCAGAATTGTCCTTATTTTTATGATAAGCCTAATTTAGTTCAACTTTGTTTAGAAAAGTCATTAATTAAGTTGGAATACTATTAAATTGTCTTTTTAGCCTTTTAGTATTAGAATAAAACATGTTTACTTATGCTTTATTTTTTCATTTTTTTGAAAACATTGTTTTATGAAACTTTTTTCCTTTTTTGGCAACTTCTTATCTTTTGGGATTTTGGACATTTGATATATGTATAATGTATAATGTTCTAATACAATCCTATTATTTTTATAATATACCTTATTTATTTCAATTGACGAATTCACGTTCTTTGGTCTGAGTCTTTATTATTTTGTTCAACTTTGTTTGTAAATATTTTTAAAAGTGTCATGCATTATCATTTTGCATTCTGATAATCCCCATTGATGTCATGTTTCCCCCTTCAATTGAGGAGGAAGAACTGAACTGAGAATATTGAATTTTTTTTATAGGAGTTTTTTAAACTTTTGAATGGGATTGAAATACCCTAGAAAGGATGGAAGGTTGGATAATGGGTCCTTTTAGTTTATGGATAGGGGCCCAGGTTGTCTACTTGGGATGAGGATTTAGGTTATAGATAGTGTTAGAATGTCGAATAAAGTTCCCATATAGGAAATTCTTTGGAGATTTGCCTTGCAATTAGTAGCATCAAGGAGTAAGGTTTCTGATAAAAAGTTTTTTGAGTTTGGAGTTTGAGAAGGAAATATAGAGGATCACTCTTTGTTAAGTTTTTTTGTGAGTGATTGGCGGGACTCTTCAATTCAACTGGCAGTGTCGTTGGTAATGGAAGTATTGCTTAGGTTTGTAGCTTTTTGATTTGAGGTGAAATTTAATCACCAATTCAACATTATCATTCTTTTACCTCCAATTTTTTGTATTTCTTACCCTAAAATTAGGTTTCTTTTTTAACTCGCTCTTGGTTTTCTTCTTGCAGCCAAAGTATATTCAAGCTCTACTGGATAAGACAATACAAAGAGAACGGGAGCGTGAAATTGTTTTCGAGAGAAAAATTGCCAAAGAGAGAACCAAAGATGATCATCTCTATTCTGACAAAGACAAATATGTTACAAGTGCCTACAAAAAGAAACTTGCAGAGATGGCTAAGTGGAAGGAGGAAGACCGTTTACGGGAACTGCGGGAGGAGAGAGATGACGTATGTTTAGCTTCTTTTCTCTTATTTCATCAGACTTCATTACGAATCGATCCAAAATTGTTTGCTTATGAGTCTACTGTCTGCTCTCTTTCTTTTGCATCATTCCACTTAGAGTGTGGGGGTCTTCAATTGCATGTTTTATTATTTATTTTTGGTAGCTATTGCACTTTTCTATATTATGTTGTGGGCACTGATATAATAACATAATGAGGACATATACATAATGGATGTACAAATGGATTTTTCTGGGTTTATGTTATATATGTATACATGTCTATGAACAATGGGGTTTTTTCGCCGACCTAAATGTTATTTTTCCATCTCTATTTGACAAGACAACCATCTCCATATGTTACCTTTTGAGCACTAAAAGAAAAGGAAAATGATAGAAAGAGAAGATTGACCTTCTCCTCCAATCTGTGTATGTGTCTTCTCCTTTGGTGTCATAACTCTCCCATGAATGATTGGCATCCAAGAAAAATGGAATAAAATAAAAGGGGATTTTCAGACCATAGGCATTCATGAAAACCTTCTTTTTTTCTGTCTTTTCAAAAGTAGTTTTTTCATTTGGTCAAATGGCTCCCTTTTGTAGCCATGCAAGCCTAAGAACATACGTAGATGTCCTTTTCTCTTTTTTTTTTTTCTTTTTTGGTCTTTAGATTTAGCTCACAAAATGGTTGATATCAATGTTATCTACCTAAAACGATTCTGCTGGTGAGAATCATTACTCATTAGGGGAGGTTGACCATTTGATGAGGTATATTTGTGTCTTAGTGTAATCTGATATGCCTACTAACTTGATTTACTATAGTTCTGCGTTTTATTTTGATGGCATGGTTCTCTGTCAGCAAATTGGCAAAGCCCTATTCTTTATAATCTGTGATGTATGTTGGCAGAACAAGCTGAATACACATATAAATATAACATGAACATTTGTATATAACATTGAGGATTAGCTAATGAATATTTATGTATCACATTTGGCACTTGTATTTGACTTTTTTCTGTTAGATTGTGCTATTCTTTATTCTTCAAGGAAATAATATTGAAGCTCTTCCTTTTACAAGCGCCATTTTGTCACAACTTTTATCATAATTGCAGGATTTAGTCATTTATTAATTTCGTGCTTGGTTGTTATTGTTTCTTATGCTAGCTTTTTAGTACTTAGGATCAGTGTGGTCAATAGAGGCCCGTAGCGGTGGAGCGGAGCAGGCTATGGCCGCTATGGGAAACTAAATAGCGTTGCGGATAGATGTAGCGGAAATAGCGGCCTCTATTGCGGCTAAAATAGCGATAAATAGCGCGCAATAGCGGCACTATTTGGATATGGGTTAAAAAAACCCATTTTGCCCTCAACATCAATCATGATCTTTCATATTAGTCAAAATTTTAAGGGTAAATTGTGGATTCCACCTAATTAATCGCGACACAATCACCGGCGACCCGAAAACCCCTTGTATCTTCAACAATTCTTCACCAAACAAATTCCTTCCTCTTAAAAACAAAATCAAATAGCGCCGCTCCGCTATCCCGCTATAGCGTTTTTGCAGGTCGGCCGCTCTGCGACGCTATCCGGGATTAACAACACTGCCTAGGATCTGACATTAGCTGACTTTCTAGTAACCAATTTATTGAACTAGTAATTAGCTTCCTATATAACCCTTCCCAAGCACATGGATGAAGCAGTATTTACGTTTCTCATATTCAGCAGGTACCCCCGGGAGAAAAAAAGGGAAAAAGAAAAAGTTCAAATTGTTAAATCTTCTCCCAGAGTATGGTTCCTTCCAGCCATACATCAAGAGTTGCGTAATTCAGGTCATTGTTGGGCTTGGCTGATTTTCTAGTAACAAATGTATTGAACTAGTAATTAGCTTTGTATATGATTATTACCTTTCCTAAATTCATGGATGAAGCAGTATTTAAATTTCTCAGATTAAGGAAACTAGAAAAGAATAATAATCCCTCCGTCCTAAATTAGGTGTTCCAAATGTCACTTTGTTTTTGGTCCAGTTTTAGTTGTCCTTGCCACATTTGCCCTTATTTATTTTTTACAGCTCCAAGTCAGAATTAGTTATCATGTTTAATTCCAATGCAACACCAACCCCAACCATTCAATGTTAATATAAGGGTATTTGAGTCTTTTACATTTTTTATTGCTTGAAATTTAGCAAATTCTTAATCCCCGCGCTTTTAGATTTGGGACAACTAATTTAGGATGGAGGGGTAACAATATAGTGGAATAGCGGAGCGGCTATATGCCGCTACAGACCCATCCATAGGGGAGCGCATTAGTGTTGCGAGATAGCGGGAATATCGGCTCCATTTGGATAAGAGCTTAAAAACCCTCTTTTGCCCTTTACAATTGTTAAAAACTTATGGGTAAATTGTGGATTTCTTGAAATGGCTTTGGTTATGTTTTTATCTTGGATTTAATGACTTAGGTTATGTTTTTTTTATCTTGGTTTTAATGATTCTAGTTACGACTTTGTTTTCCTTGTTGTCTTGAATTTTTCTTAATTATTTATAGTTGGTTTCAAATAGCGCCGCTATCGCTATCCGCTATCCCGCTATACCATTTTTAGGGTCGGCCGCTATGTGAGGCTATCCGGGATCGACAACACTGACACACAGATCCTGCAGCTTAAGTTTCTCTAGCCGTGCCAGTGATGATATGACGTGATAATATTATACTGCTAGAATAGTTTGAAGTTTTTTCTGGAATTTGTTGTGTTGTTTCTCTTATGGAATTTGAAAAACCTTAGGATCTTCCTAATAATTGTAATTGACAGAGCACAAATTGGTCCATGCCACACTAACATAAAACAGATTTTAGTCTGGTCTTGTTTTTATTTTAGAGAAATATTATGCTTCACTAAAGTTCCTTTATATCACCTTCCCTTTTTAGAACCGAATCTTTATCTATTTATCTAGTTCTTGAGTTCTTGATTTTCGTTTTCTGTTTGGCTCAGGATGTCAATATCTGAATATCTCTGGACATTCTGTGTTTACTTTCTGGCTTAGCCTTTTATGAAGGGGTACAAACAATATTGTGATGCATGGAATGTCTTGCTAATTTTTTTGCACAGATGTTTAATCCCTTTTGTTAGACTTAAGTCTTTGATTAAGGGAGCGATTATGGTCTTCTTTTCTCGTTAGCATCTTATTTTGTCACATTCCAAATGAAATGAGTATGCAAATTTCGGTCTTTTCTACACCTGCATTCTTGCAAATCTTGCTCTTGTTGCTATGCTTGGAAATCTTCTTGGCTTTACTATTGTTTATTGGACACTCAGTAACCTTGATTCATTTTCATTCCTCCAGGTAACGAAAAAGGCCGACATTACTGATTTCTACTTCAACCTTTCAAAAAATGTTGCCTTTGGTGCTAGAGAAGCTGAGTTGAGAAAGGCTGAGGAGTCGCGTGAAGAACCAGTGGCTAAGTCACCAGAGAAAACCCCTTCCTCAAGAAATGCATTCCCCGAGACATCCAATGTGATGAAAAGACAAGAAAGTGAGGCTTCTCTTTCTCCCAGAACAAAATCTGAAGAACCAGAGGCCAAGCCTGCTTCTGATCCTTCTCCAGAACAGAAAGATATTAATGATCCGAAAGTGAGCGAGCAAACAAAAGGTGACCATCACAAAAGAACTCAGGATGCAGTAGCTGCAGCCAAAGAACGCTTTCTGGCACGAAAGAAGGCAAAGCAACAATAGCTCTACATATGGAACGGTTAGGTCATTTCTGATAACCCTCAACTTCTGCTGAGTTGATATTGGCTTCATTTTTCCTGCACACTCAAACTGAAACAGGAATCATGTTGTTGCATAATCAAACTAGTCAATATAATAGACTATGACATGTATATTAGAACTTCTAAAGGCCTTATTAATTGCTTTCCCCATCCTTTCTCTCTCGCAGTGTTCTTCTTTCCTCATCCTTTCTTTTGAGATTTTCCAATCTTTTGTCTTCTCCCATATGTCAGTGATAAGCTGATGTCTATATGAATAGAAACGAAAACTATTAATGGCTCTTTGGCTGCCTGCAGTTTGCCTACTATATAGCTTTGAAATTGTGTCAAATTTAATGATAAAGAATAGGAAAATTTCGGTAGCAGGACTTGAAAAAGACGGAAACTTGGATTTAGTCCTGGAAAAGAAAACTTATTATATATTGTTTAGGACTAATAATAGCAGACGAGACAAAGAAGGCTCCCATAGGTATGGGGTACTATCATAGTACCTTCAAAACTCGTGACCAATATCAGTAAACTGTTATGATGTGTGAGAGTGTGAGGCTCCTAAATCTTCCCTCAAAGCTGTCTTTCTTCCGTTGATTAGGTTTCAGGAAAGTTTGTTAATGGGGTGTAAGTAGTTGTGTAAGATTCTTTGTTTTTCACACACTTGGTAATTGATCATTTTCGGAAATTGTAAAACAGAATGTGAAAAAGATCATATTCGTATTGTTGCATTTATTTAGTGAAAGAAAGAATCATCTTGAAAAGAAGATGTTGTGTTTGTAATTTTATGTCTTCTTCCTATGTTTTTTGTTTGGTTCGAAATCTTTGTTTACAACTGTTGCATGGATTCACATAGGGTGGAGGAGAGTTGAGCCGGCTCGTGAGTACCTCACGATTCATTTCGATATTCAACTCGACGAGCTCACTTCATAAGTTAAATGAGTTATACACGAGCCAAGATATAATTCGACTCATGAGTTCTCTCTCTCTCTCTCTCTCTCTATATATATATATATATATATATATAACAAAATAGCCGGACATACCCTAAAAAATAGACGCACATCTTCTCAAAGAACATAAATCAAGAAAACACTATAAGTCGCTTATAATTTTCTCATCTCCTCAAGGTGCAAGCAGGGATGATTCTAGGGGGAGGGGGTGGGGATGGGGGAGGGGTGGCAGTAGTCCCCGAGATTTTTAAAAGAGCGATTTGCCTATTTTAGACCTAAACAATTTATGCTTTTCGCCTTTTAGACTTAAACTTTGTTTTCGACTGTTTATAGACTTAAACAATTTACGGGTACCCCGATATGGATTTTTTTTAAATTTCCGTCAAAAAACCCCCGCATGCAAAATGACGTCGTTTTTTACAGGGACAATAGCGTCTTTTTAACTCTACAATCCGGGTGACCCACTTTGCCCAATTTTGCCTCTATGCCCTTCTTTAGCTCCCTCAACACCTACCCGCCTAATCACCCCACCCGCCTCAACACCTACCCCTGCAAGTACCCACCTAAGCACCCCATCACCTCCCTCCACCCCAGCCCTATCCGTCCCCCACTCCCACCCCACCCCGTCACAAACACAGACCGCCCCACAACTTTTTCGACTCAATCATCTTCTTTCTCCAAATCTTTCATATTCCACTCTTAACATCTTTTTTTTCCTCTTAAGATTCGCCTTTTGTTTCTTGTTTGTGGGTTTTTGTTCAATTTTGACTTTTTTTTGTTGTTTTCTTAGATTTAAAATTGTGCTGTGTTTTTTTCCTTATGGGTTTCTTAAATTCATTAGTATTCTTGATTTATTTTGGAGTTTTTAACTTTTTGTATGAATTGTTCAAGAACTTCAAGAATTTTCAAAATTCTTGGATTTCATAACTATGCAATTTTCACAGTTTAATTTGATGAATTTGGTTCATGGATTTCTTGAATTCGTTAGTATTTATAATTTGCGTTTTGGAGTTCATTCATTAGTGTTGAATTTGATGAATTTGGAGTTATAAATTCTTGGATTTCATAACTATGCAATTTTCACAGTTTAATTTGATGAATTTGGTTCATGGATTTCTTGAATTCGTTAGTATTTATAATTTGCGTTTTGGAGTTCATTCATTAGTGTTGAATTTGATGAATTTGGAGTTATGAGGTTAATTTTGTTTGAATTTCCCAAGAACTCCAAGATTTCTCAAAATTATCTGGTTCTGGATTTTAAAATTATCCATGGCTGCGGGTGGTGGAGGATACGGAGGGGTGCGCGGGAGTGGGGTGGGTTGTGGTTGTAGATGATGAATGAGGGAGATGAAGAAGGAAGAGGGTAGAGTATGGGTGGGTCACCTATGCCCTTCTTTAGCTAAAATTGGGCAAAGTGGGTCAACCGGGTTGTAGAGTTAAAAAGACGTTCTTGCCCCTGTAAAAAACGACGTCGTTTTGCATGTCGGGGGTTTTTTGACGGAAATTTTAAAAAAATTCATATCGGGGTATCCGTAAATTGTTTAACTCTATAAACAGTCGAAAACAAAGTTTAAGTCTAAAAGGCGAAAAGCATAAATTGTTTACGTTTAAAATAGGCAAATCGCTCTTTTTAAAAATACTATTAGATATAATAATTTTTATATGTAGTTCGAAATTTTTTATTAAGTTTGTCACCACAATTTTTATATGTAGGTCGACATACTGTTACAGTTTTTCGCCCACCAAAAGACAATTCCTAGCTTTATCCCTGGGTGCAAGAGTTATTGATACATATCGAGTTTCTTTGCCAAAAAATAGTTCAAGCATTGATTTGTGAAGGAGATTATCTTCGAGTCACTTGTGACATTAAGAAGAAACCCATTGCATATTATTACTTGTCTTTTATTACTGGTGATCATCACTTATTAGTTTACAAAATACTCTTTTGTAAGACAATACTATATTTTCATCTTTTGAGGTAGAAGAACATGCCACATAATTAAATTTCTTATATAAGAAGGTTTTACAAGATTTTTGTTGGCTTAGGTTAGTTTAATTTTATATTTTGTTAAGATTTATTTTTTTCCTGAAGTCTTTACATATTAGAATTAGTAGAGAGATATTAAACTTCTATTATATGATATTGTGCTGAGATAATCTCTTGATTTATTTTGTATCAATTTGATATTAAACTCATATTATAAGTCAATGTCTTTTTTCTAAAATATTTATCGATAAATGGGCTGAGAAAATTAACTCACATAAAATATGAGATGAGCTGAACAAAATTAGTGTGAACTGAGTCAGCTCAGCTCAACCCAACTCAACTCAACTCAACTCAACTCATTTCCACCCCTAGATTCACTCACTCACTTGGAAACTGGTTTGCCGTTGTCAGTGCGCAATCTTGTGACAGCAATCTCGGGTTTTCCCCGTAGAAACTACATTTAGGGCGGCGGTCATTTTAAAAGGAAAAAACCCGAGATAATTTATCTCAGGCTATGTTTAAATTGAGGGAAAGGAAAGAAAAATAGTGAGAGTAGTGAGGGGAAAGAAAGAAGAGCAGAGGAGATGACTGAGAGTGTCTCTTTGGGTAATTAGTAAGACGGAAATGAGAGATGTGTCATTACTTTTCATATGTATCTGTATTTTTATGTGAACATAAGGATAATTTGTAAGAATACATTCATTAAAGTAGTTTAATCTCTCCATCTCCTCCCATCGTCTTGTTTCCTTCAATTCAAATTGTGCCTTACTGTTCTGAAAACACCAAGTACTAGACAAAGTGAGCTGTGGCTCGACTTTTGTCACACCCCGTAACTCGGGTGATGACATGACAGTGTCTCATTGGTCGATGAGATACCAAAGCCCATAATACATAGTTACTAAAAGGAAATTCGCTATGATAATATAATCCAAAATAAGAGTTGAACTGCGGAATTAAAGTACTACAACTGAAATAATATAAGTGTTACATAAATGGGAATACTCTAAGTGTAAATGAAATAAAAGAAATATATAAAATCTCTAAATCATAGCTGATTATGGATCACTCGTCATATTCCCCGTCATCATAGATAGGATCCACATCTACATCACCTGCACAGTAAGAAAGCGGATGGATCGAGCTCCAGGGCACAATAAGGACCAATAAAATAACATAAGTAAATAAATAACAAGACACAACAGAGTCCCGTTTCCCAAAATATCCCTTTCTGAAAATAATACATGACAAGACACTTCACAAGTCCCATAGGACTCTAATGCAATGCGAACATATCGGATCATAACGTAACCCGACCTCATCTGTGACCCTCCTAGTCGACCTGGTGGTCTTCCGTAACCCAATGCATGTAAGACAGAGGTTTCGGTCGACCTCGATACCCAAACCGGTCGACCGAAGGTACCCGCAGAAGAAAGGAATTGTCGGCGGTAAGGCAGTAACTACTGTCTTCCTACGGACAAACCCTAGGACGAAGGGTAGGACGATCGTCCGTGACCTACGAAAAACAGAAAAACAAGTGTAAAACTTGTACACAAGTGTACTATTTTGCATCGAATCAAACCCAACCCAAAAATACCAGTTTAAAGACTCAAAACAAAGTATCAAAGAGGACCAAAACAAGATCAAACAAGTGAAAAACAACAATTAAGCAAGATAGCCACATTCTTCGCATCTAAACGCTTTCACAACCGAATATACGACAAGTACCACGCATTGCCTATACGGTACACATGATCACAACATCGTTTAGACACTAAGAACATCACTACTGCTATGACACAATATCCCAAATTGTCCAATCACTTCTAATCAACAATAACAGTAATGGTCACAGTTATAATCCAAACTAGGACGACCCACAAAATCCAACACGTGGTTCGGTACAATCCCCCAAACTACGGGCTCAAGGTTTAAGAATCTATTCATTACATTGTATCATCATCCCTACCAGGGACTCCACAAAATCATTACCGTCCCAATGAGATCCTCACCAGGTTAAGGCCCACAAAGTCCACATTGCAAGACCCCTCGGAATCTGCACATCCACATTTATCCAATCGAACGAATCTTGTTAACTAGTTGTTCCTAGACAAGAGCTCAATAGGGGGCGACGACGACTCGGTCGACCAAAAACACATAGGACTGAAACGATGACCACCAAATAGGACGACCCAAATAATGACAACATTTACGAAAAAGGGAAAATTCAGTAATAATCAGCAACGACCCACAATTCAAAACACTTATACAAGTTTATATATATATATATATATATATATATATATATATATATCACAAATAGAGTACATTAATTGAATTCAGATTATAGCAGTAGGTACAATTTAAGGCGTAATCCAATTAACAAGATTATAAATACAATACGTGCAATTGATTCAGTAAATCTAACAATTTGTGCAATAATTGCGTATAATCAAATCTTAAACAATCACGAATCAATACCCAATATATATATATATATATATATATATATATATATATATATATATATATATATATATATATAAATCACAATCCGTGCAGAAAATAATATAAAATAGGGGTCCTTACCTCTTACGATAACTTTCTACCCCGTACTTCGAATCACAATCCGTCTGTGCTCACTCGTAGGTATCTTGAACGTCGTCGATTTGATATACTGTGTGTCAAAACCGGGCATTGATACCCCACTCAATTACCCTCACAAAGCTGCCCAAAAATATAAGTCTCACAATTTTCTTTCCTCCCTGTTTCTCTCTTTCTTTTTTATTTTATTTATTTTAATTTCCTTAACCACTTATCCCCCAATCAATTAATTCATTTCCTTTTATATTTCTTTTGAGAACAAAAACGAAAAAGTTAAGACTTTTAGTCTTTGTCTTTTTCCTTTTAAATCTTTTTCTCATAGTAATAATAATTTTATTCGGTGATTTCTCAGGCGAACTGAGGAGCTTTCGAGGTGATCGAATTCGGTGTGCGCCATTGCAGATCTGGACCGTCTTATCCTGCAAGGAGTTTCGCTGGTCCCTTTCGCACGGTAAGTGGGGCGAATATTCTCTTGAAGGCAAACCAGTTTCAACTGATGATTCAGTTGGTTACCAGATACGATTTGGTTTTTATGTATCTGGAATTTCTATCTTCTGTTACATGTATTTTCCTAAATTTCCTGTTTCTGTATTATAAACTGATACAGTGTTATTTTTCTATTTATGACTGGTTTACTGTTTTGGATTTATTTCGCCTTGTCGATTTAACTGTTATTGATAATTAAATTCTGTTAGTGTCCCTGTTTGGGAATAGGATTATGTGTTTAATTCTAACGAATTTAACTGCAACAAACTTATCCTTTTCTAACAATTAGCACTACTTTACTCATAGTAAATTTTTCAGTTGAGCTATTGGGGAGAGATATGAATATTAAAGCACTGTTTTGCTACATTGTGGACTTTGATGCAAGCAAATCATTTTATGCATTATTGTACATTAATTTGTCTGTTAATGACCAAAACAATATGGCATCTTTTTTAAAGTTGATAGCTACTCATAAAAGCAGAGAAGTTGGAGAATATGCACCATTTCTCTCTTTAGTAGAGAGTTCTGGGTAAAGTATCTTTCTAGTCTTCCTAGAGTATATATAAAAAATATTCTTGTATTTTAAACCGCAGTTTTGGTTACTCTGAAAGTATGATTTTATCTATTCTTTTAAGCAATTGATATAGCGAATTTTCAATTTTCCATTTTTAAAATTTTGATAACTAGTTTGATTGTCCCATTCTGAAAGTGACATTCTAGACCGATCTCTGCATCCCCCTTCCCTTAAAAAAAACAAGAAGAAAAAAAGGAATAGTTTGTGCATCTTCTCTCATTAATTATAATTAGCTAATTAAGGCCAAACTTATTAACAATTAGCTCTGTCACATCCCGTATCCGGGTGATGACGTGACAGTACCTCATATGCTAATGAGGCACATAACCAAAAGCAGAAATGATTAAATTCGTTAAACCATTACTAAAAGGAGACTATCAGTCTTATATATTATCAGAGTAATATAAAGTCCAACATAAAGTAAAGTGTGAGTGATCACTAGTTGAGATTACAACTACAAGTTCAAAGGAAATAACTAGTCCATCTATTACATCATAATCATATTATGATCACTCGTCAAAATCCCCGTCCCAAGCTTCATCATATGCCTCATCATCTGCAAATAAAGAAAAGTAAAGACGTGAGCTATGATGCCCAGTAAGCATCAACACCCTTGGGATGAAACATCAAATAAGACACAAATTCATTTTTCCCAACTTCCCAAAATAGAGTGAGAAAACATGCAAGTCTAAGTTTCATCGTACTCCACAATAAACATATTAAAAACTTCACAAGATAAGCTTTAGAAAACACAAGAAGGAACCAAGACAGAACACGATTTAAAATGACCAAAATGCCCCTCCAATCGACCTAAACAAAGGTCCGATCAACCGAATGCCACACGAGACCAAGACAAAAATATTGTCCAAAAGTCAGGTCGACCACACAGAGCACACCGGTCGACCAGCAGTAGCTCCGGACGAAGGAGTTTCGAATCCGGTCACCCAAAATCCACAATTGGTCCACAGTAGTTTGGCCCAGACGATGGCCAAATGACTCGGTCGACCGAGCCGGTCATCCGAGATGTAGTCAGACTCATTTTCAGTGTAAATTTGTGAAGAAAAAGTGAATTTCTGCTTTCGAATCCCAGCCCCAAAATACTCAATTTTGACATATATGTACATAACAACAATACCAAAAACAAGAACAAGTAAGCTATGAATCATACTCGTCGAAATCCAACATCTACACATCGAAAATGAGACACAAACACCATGTGTTGTTTATACCCATAAAACGGACATACACAACGTTAGACTCTTTGAGTACGACTCATGCTACGACTCAACAAATCACACGACCGGGCTCAATCGTTTATTGACAACTCTAAAGCAATTACTACAATGGTCCCCAACTTATAGCCAAGAAGGGAAAGACATCAGCATGCAATACATGGGTCCAGTATATCTCCTGAATGGAGAGCTCAATGTTTAAGGATCCATTTGTATTGTGGACTCCACAACGACCATTTGCAGTCCCTAATTTGTATCCCAGATAGGAGAGGGCTCAGTGACAGTGACACATATCGAGAACTCTTGGGTTCAACAACAACACACACTAGGGGTGTTCATGGTTTGGTTTGGTTCGGTTTTATACATTTTTCAAACTAAACCGAAATATTCGGTTTGGA
This sequence comes from Vinca minor, assembly GCA_026122235.1. Taxonomy (NCBI): domain Eukaryota; kingdom Viridiplantae; phylum Streptophyta; class Magnoliopsida; order Gentianales; family Apocynaceae; genus Vinca; species Vinca minor. The sequence continues at coordinate 3,775,400 of JAOCZM010000230.1, forward strand.
AATTTTGAAACCAATCCAAACCATTTAAAATCTCAAACCGATGCATTCGGTTTGGTTTGGTTTGGATTGGTTTGGTTGCTCGGTTTTGCGAGACACAAAAATATTGATTATAAAGTTTAAAAAAACTTTATTTAATTAGTTAGTTGCTAAAAAGATTTAAAAAAAACATGCCTATTATTTTTCTCAAGGTAAACACAATAAAGAAAACAAAATAATAAAACATAAATTCTTAGTCTTGATCCTTGCACTTTAAACAAATTACTTAAAAATCATCCTACAAGAAAAAAGAAAAACACAAAATTACATAATTATTAGTTCAAAATAGTGAAATACAATAAAATCTTTTGGTAAATCTAAAATCGCATACCAAATGATGACTTTTTAATCTCTTGGTTTAACACTTGAAGAACTTGCACTTGAAAATTTTAGAATGAGATACAAAAGTTAGCAATTATACTAGAAATCATTTTAAGGAAAAATATATTTTATTGCAAAAAAGTCCTTTAATATATATTATATATATTCGGTTTGGTTTAGAATTTTTTTTAAACCAAACCAAAAATTCGGTTTTAATTTAGCTCAAACCGAAACCAGTCCAACGCACCGCTCAAACCGAAAATTCGGTTTGGATTGGTCGGTTTCGGTTTTTCTTGAACACCCCTAACACACACAATGCAAAATAATGAATCCTTACAATGAAATCGATTCTAGACGAGAGATCAAAACCGGTGACGACTCCAATTAACATATTATCATATATGACTTCCAAATGCAGTAATACTCGACAACAACAACATCAAGATGCATAGTGCAATTAACATACGCATTTAGATTCAATGATATCAACATAAAAAAAAATGGATAATTCAACATTTCATCCAATGCATTAAAACATGATATAAAATCCTTTCAACATAGATTTCCAGAACTTAAAACAATGCATTTCATGGATTTTAGTAACGAAAAGACAAGGGTGAAGATCCTTACTTTAAATTCTTAGTAAGCAAACACAAATGCAGAAATCCCAAAAAAGTTAAGCAACTTCAAATAAAAATTCCAGTCTGCTGGAAATTCGAAATGCACCCCCGTCACTTCTCACGTGTAGCTCTTCCAGTAAGCTTCGAAACGCACTAAAGAACACTTGAAACGAAGTTTGTTTACTATTTCAATTATGAATTACGCTCATAACATTCTCGGTTTTCCAGATTTTATTCTTCTTCTCTCTTCTTTTTCTCTAACTTATTTTCCTCTCAACCTCTCTACTTTTTCAGCTATAACCACCCAAAATGAAAACTATTCAAAATGTGTTAAAACAGTCCCTAAGGTTTCTAGTTCAATTATTTAAGTCCTCTAACTTACAACTACAACAAAGCAACCGTCAACATAAAATTTACACACAACTAACATTAAATAACGTAAAACACATAAAATTCAATTAACATGCTTTAATTAAATTGCAAAAAGTTTAGGTTATCACAACTCTTTTAACTAATTTGCTCTCATTTATATATCACATGATGTCGAATCTAATTAATAATAATATTGTAATTAATTATGATGTGACATCTAACTAATAATCGTACTATTAATTTTTTTTTTCAATGTGGGGTGGGCCAAACAAGGGTTGTAGTGTAACGCCCAAGCGACCCGTAAGAATTCGAATAGCAAGCTATTCAATGATCTCTACCACATAAAAAATAGAGTTAATATTGTGTGATCCAATGGGCCACATATCATATATTGTTAATTATAACAATTTACAAACAAAGTTGAATTGAGTTTATGCATCTAATTAGTAGACGATTTAACAAAAAGTTGCATCTAACTAAATTTAGGTATATAATAGTATTCTAAATAATTAATAATAGTACTATCAAAACGGGTATGTCCGTCGGGCCCGCCCCATCATGGGCATGACTTAAATAGGGAATGGGCGGGCATGCCCACTTTTTTAACGGGCCATCAAAAGGGATGTCCGTACCTGCCCGCCGAATGCCCGTGGGCAGATGGGTATGCCCGCGACCCTTATTAATTTATTTATTTTAAAAAAAAGATCAAATCCGGAAAAATCAACATAATGAAGTTCTTTCTCATTTACTTACAATTTACAGTTCTATAGAGAGAAATAAAAATCCAAAATAGTTCAAAAACAATCAAATCAAATTCCACAATATCCAAAATAGTTTAAAAAAAAAAAATCAAATCAAAGTCCACAATTTCAAGAATAATTCAAGATCAACTGTCCAAAATTAACAAAGATATTGCTGAAGTTAAAGCAACAATATATATATATATATATATATATATATATATATTTTTTTTTTTAATATCCTTCATCTATTTATCTAGATCATGAACACTAGAAGTATTAATTGACATATAAAACACACATATTAAGAAGTTAAAACATTATAAATGGTAAATGATAAATTATAAGTTAGAACATAATTTGGTTACCATGAAACCATGAATGCAATTGCGTACACATATTTGAGCTTGTACATTTCTAGGTAGAAGATGACTCATGTATTTGGTAACAACGCGTGCAAGAAGATATTGGAGATATATGACTATTGTTCAGTTTTCAGAAGACTGAAGAACCTTATTAATCCCTACCCAAAATTAATAAAAAAAAAAAAACAAACCAAAGCGGGCATGCCCGGTTGCAATCCGCCCATATCCTCACGGGTATGCTCGTTGATACCCGCATTTAAATGGGTATAGAATTCATAGCCCCATACCCACACATTAATCTCACGGGGCGGGCATATGCCCATTTTGACAGCTCTAATTAATAATTTCTAAACAAAGTTGAAATATATATATATATATATATATTTTAATATACTTCATCTATTTATCTAGATCATGAACACTAGAAGTATTAATTGACATATAAAACACACATATTAAGAAGTTAAAACATTATAAATGGTAAATGATAAATTATAAGTTAGAACATAATTTGGTTACCATGAATGTAATTGCGAACACATATTTGAGCTTGTACATTTCTAGGTAGAAGATGACTCATTTATTTGGTAACAACGCGTGCAAGAAGATATTGGAGATATATGATTATTGTTCAGTTTGCAGAAGACTGAAGAACCTTATTAATCCCTACCCAAAATTAATAATAAAAAAAAACAAAACAAAGCGGGCATGCCCGGTTGCAATCCGCCCATATCCTCACGGGTATGCCCGTTGATACCCGCACATTAATCTCACGGGGCGGGCATATGCCCATTTTGACGACTCTAATTAATAATTTCTAAATAAAGTTGAAATATATATATATATATATATATATATATATATATATATATATATATATATATATAAGCCCTAAGGGCGTAACAAACTCGCTTTTTGATATTGGACAAACTTTTGATGTTGTGTCTAATGATCTTAATCTTTGTGTTAGAATATCGGAACTCATTATGGAAGCTCTAAGTACTTCAATCAAGCCATTGGTATTGCTCATTTATCAAGATTGAAGATTGAAGACTTAGGTTTGGTTAGTTTAGCTTTGTCGTCATAAGTAGTTATCTTATAAAGCTCTAACCAAAGCTCTCATGAACATAAGCTCTACACTCTAGTCTTGCATGCATCATAAACACGTTTTCAAAAGGCTAAGTTTCAAAACGTTCCTTACATGAGTTCATATCTCAAAAGCCTTTTTTTTTCAAAGTCTAAGTACTTTAAAATGGTTTTCCAAATGTTCTTACTTGTTACCTTTTGGGAAAACCTTTTAGACTTCAAAAGATTTTAAAACGTGTGAAAAATCAACATCTCTCAGGCTCAGAAAAGTTCGGTCAACCGAGCTCAAGCTCGGATCAACCGAAGAGAAACAGAGAGTTGTAGCTCTTGAAAAATGATGGTTCGGTCGACCTAAGGGTCTGGTCGGTCGACCGGCCTTGTCTTCGGCTCAACCGAGGTTGGCTTCGGTCATCCGAGGTGCTTTGTTCGGTCAACCGAACTCTGCGATTTCTAGCCGTTATATGACCGTTATAGAGTCGTTTTTCAGCCTATTTTGAAATATATAAATACTTCAAAGCTAGAGAATGACTCTAAGACTTGCACATAACATTTACATTGATTTCTTATCAAGTCTAAACACTCTCAAAGCAAATACACTTCATCCTTATGATCTAAATTATTGAAGAGTGTTCTTTCAAAAGCAAGACAAAGTGTGTGCTACTTATGTTCAAAGAGCTTATCATTGTTGTACTTCAAAGGTAATATCTTTCACTTAGAAGAGTGAACAATCTTTGTATTAAACATTCTTATTACCTTTCTTAGTGATTGGGTAGTTGTTGTAAAAGTCCTACTTAGTGTGGGCAAGCTCTTAGTGAGTTTTTCTTGTGTGGTTGTGTTGTAAAACTCTTAGTGAGTTAGCCACAAGTGTAAACATTCTTCTTAGTGAAGTTGTTTAAAATCCTTGGGTGCGGCTCAAGGTAGTGGATGTAGATTCTGAGTGAGTCGAACCACTATAAATCCTTTGTCTTGTTGTTGGGTTTTGCATTGCTTTTATTCATCTTGCTCAAACTTACACTAGCATTGCAAAGAATAGAAAAAGTTTCCAAGATTGATTAAAACCCAATTCACCCCCCTCCTCTTGTGTTTTACAATTGGTATCAGAGCCTCGTCTTCATCTTTAGCTTAATCGCTTGAAGAAAAGATTAATGGCCGGTTATTCCGCTTTAGCCTACCAAGAGGGATCTTCCACAAATAGACCACCTCTCTTTGATGGAAATAATTTCAATGCTTGGAAAGACCGTTTCAAAATCTATGTGTGCTCTATAGACTACTCCTTATGGAAGATTTTTGAAGAAGGTCCTTATGTTCCTTTGAAAGAGGTAGATGGTGTTCAAGTTCCAAAATTGGACAATGAGTTTAATCAAGATGAGTCCAAGAAAATGACTCTCAATTATCGAGCTATGAACATCATTAGTTGTGCTCTTAATCCGGATGAGTACAATCGGGTACGTGGAAGCAAATCCGCTCACAAGATGTGGAAATCCTTAGAAGTCACCCATGAGGGGACTAATCAAGTCAAAGAATCAAAGCTCAACATGCTTGTGAGGGAATATGAGCTTTTCTCTATGAAGACAAATGAAACTATAAATGAGATGAACACTAGGTTCACAAATGTTGTCAATGGGTTGAGATCTTATGGAAAGGAATACACTATGGGTGAAATGAATAGGAAGATTCTCAACTCACTTCCTAAAAGTTGGGAAGGAAAAGCTCTTGTTATTGAAGAAGCAAAGAACTTGAAGACTTATCCCACGGAGGAGCTCATCGGTTCTCTTCTCACTTATGAGCTCACACACAAAAAAGGATGAGCATCTTGAAAAGGCAAAAATGAGTAGTGCTTTAAAGGCTATTCTTGATCTTGATGAATCCAATGATTCAAGTGATGAAGAAGACATCAACTTTGATGATGAGACCATGGATTTGGTGATAAAACGCATGAAGAAAATGTTTTCCGGGAAAGGGAAGAAAATTCTTCCAAAATAGAAGAAAACAAAATCCTCATGGGATGAGATGTGATGAATGTGGAAGTGACCAACATCTCATAAGAGAGTGCCCCGTCACCAAAGAAAAAGAGCTCAAGGAAAACAAAAAGAAAAAATTCTTTAAACCAAAGAATTTCAAGGGCATGCTAAGCACATGGGATCAAGAAGGGAGTGGTGATGAAGAAGAAGATGAAAATGCAAATGTTTGCTTCATGGCTTTTGGTAATGAGGTACATATTTCTCCCTCCCCTTCAAATTCTTATAATGATAATGATGATGATGATGAGGATGATCCTAATGAACTCTTATGTGATATGTATGATCAATTGAAAAATTGTGCAAAGCAAAACAAAGCTATGAAGCTTAAAATTGAATCTTTGCTTGTTGATAACAAAAAGCTTTGTGATGAGGTTGATTGCTTGAAAATCGAAAATGAAAAGCTTATTGCTACATGCAACACTTCCTCATTAAAGTATATAGAAGCCTATGATAAATTGTCTTCTCTTGAATGCAAACTTGTTGAGTTTGATGGCTTAAAAACAAAAGTTGTTGATCTCACCTCTCTTGTTGATAAGTTCTCCAAAGGAACAAAAAATCTTGATCAACTTCTTTTTGTGCAACGTGCTTCAAATGTTAAACATTGATTAGGTTATATTGCTAATCATGTTGCTATTGCTAGATCTTCTAAGGCACCTAGAAATCAATTTGTGCATGCTAGCACTTCACATAAGCAAAATAAATATCATGAGCATATTCATAAATTTGCTAAGCCATCTACTTGTTGCACATATTGTGGTAAATTTGGTCACACAAGTGTTAGATGCTTTGTAAAGAAGAAGATTGAAAGGGGAGTTAAAACCATTTGGAGAGTTAAGCGTATTTTAACTAACCCCCATGGACCCAAACAAAAGTGGGTACCAAAAGTTACTCTTCCCTTGCTCTTATAGGTTCTTGTTAGTTAAAGGGAAACTCTGGCTCTATGATGTTTCAATGTGTATGATTTTATCACATAACCGGAGAAGAAGAAGTGCTTATGAAAGGTGTCAAATCTCTTTGTAATGGAAATATCACTTTGGTGATAAAGCTAAAGATGAGTATGATAAAGAAGATTAAGAAGCTCAAAGAACTCATTGAAGGAACTCAAAGTGCAAAAGCATTCATCAAATTCAATGAGATATTACTAAACTCAATCTCTTTCATTTCCTTGTACAATTATTGATCTTACTCTTTCCATATAATGTTCAATTGTTCTTGAAATGGGCACCTTGGAGATTTTATAACATGTTTTGCTCTTCATATGTTTTGATTGTTTTTGAGCATGTTATTAGAGAGCTTAATGATTTGATCTTTGTGATGAAATCTCCTTTTAACAACCCCCTCCCCTCTTTTATTTAGTGCCTTATGCTTTGGGGGAGTTTGTATATGCTATGTTTAGTTTTTACTTGATCTTTATTGCATATATGGGTGTTGGTGTGTTTATATTCAAGTCTATAGCATTAATCTTATGTGGTTGATCGTCTAGATGCTTGACTTAGGATGTAAACTCTATATGTGATGTATGCTCAATTGTCTTATTTTACATCATCACATCACTTGTTGGCTTGCCTTTCATCTTTTATATCTTATAGCCAACTTGTGTAAGTTATTTTGGAAGTTATATGTGTTATAAATGTTTATGTCTTTAATTGGTATCACATATACTCTCCCTTAATAACTTTGAGATCATATTCTTCAGTTTCTTATCCATTGTGATCTCATTATAGTTTTTGGTTAGTATCACTTTAAGAGTTGCTACACTCATTTAGCTAACCATTAACTTGTTAGAGGAATGTACTCAAAGTGTTATCTTACACTTCCTCTACTTCTTTTGGTTGTGATACATGTGCTTAACTTATGAATTCATGGTATCACTTCCACTAGTACTTTGTTAGCTATATTTTCAAACGTGTGTTACAATTGGCCTTATTTACAATTGGTATCATGTTTTACAATTGGTCAATTGGTATCAAACTTGGTTTTATCTCAAATAGCTAACATCGTATGTTTTATAAACGGGGAGATTGTGCTTAAAGGTTATATTCCTTATCTCCTTTGTTTTTAGCTTAGGTTGATATTCTTTTTGAGCCATATATAACTATCTTTATATTTATGTGTCATTATGGACTCTTTGTATTTTGAAATCAACCAAGCTTATTCAAAAAGATCATTCTTCAGAAAATTGGTGTATTAACTTTGCTTGTGCTATGAACTGTTTATGTTTTTGCAAGTACACCCTTATATCTTTGGAGTTTGAAGTCTTTTTGATTATGCCAAAGGGGGAGAAAAATAGTGTATTAATCTTGCTAAAATGGTGTATTAATCTTGGTGTATTAATCATGTTTTTTATCCTTTCTAGCATGTTTTGAGGGGGAGCTTTTTTTATATCTTATGTCTCAAAACATATTAAATGGAAGGAATGAGGAAAGGAGGTTGGTTGGGAAATAGGGCTCTTCTAAGAGTCCCTAGATTATATGGCAAAAAGAAGTTATCATGACTAAGTGCTTTTGTCTTCATTGGTTTTATCTTTTAAAGCACTAGTCATTGCTCTTAATTGATCTTTAACTTTTTGCCATCCTTCCTTGTTCTTAATTTTGTCCATATTCTATCTTATTACATAAAAGTTTGTCATAATCAAAAAGGGGGAGATTGTAAGCCCTAAGGGCGAACAAACTCAGTTTTTGATATTGGACAAACTTTTGATGTTGTGTCTAATGATCTTAATCTTTGTGTTAGAATATCGGAACTCATTATGGAAGCTCTAAGTACTTCAATCAAGCCATTGGTATTGCTCATTTATCAAGATTGAAGATTGAAGACTTAGGTTTGGTTAGTTTAGCTTTGTCGTCATACGTAGTTATCTTATAAAGCTCTAACCAAAGCTCTCATGAACATAAGCTCTACACTCTAGTCTTGCATGCATCATAAACACGTTTTCAAAAGGCTAAGTTTCAAAACGTTCCTTACATGAGTTCATATCTCAAAAGCCTTTTTTTTTTCAAAGTCTAAGTACTTTAAAATGGTTTTCCAAATGTTCTTACTTGTTACCTTTTGGGAAAACCTTTTAGACTTCAAAAGATTTTAAAACGTGTGAAAAATCAACATCTCTCAAGCTCAGAAAAGTTCGGTCAACCGAGCTCAAGCTCGGATCAACCGAAGAGAAACAGAGAGTTGTAGCTCTTGAAAAATGATGGTTCGGTCGACCGACCTTGTCTTCGGCTCAACCGAGGTTGGCTTCGGTCATTCGAGGTGCTTTGTTCGGTCAACCGAACTCTGCGATTTCTAGCCGTTATATGACCGTTGTAGAGTCGTTTTTCAGCCTATTTTGAAATATATAAATACTTCAAAGCTAGAGAATGACTCTAAGACTTGCACATAACATTTACATTGATTTCTTATCAAGTCTAAACACTCTCAAAGCAAATACACTTCATCCTTATGATCTAAATCATTGAAGAGTGTTCTTTCAAAAGCAAGACAAAGTGTGTGCTACTTATGTTCAAAGAGCTTATCATTGTTGTACTTCAAAGGTAATATCTTTCACTTAGAAGAGTGAACAATCTTTGTATTAAACATTCTTATTCCCTTTCTTAGTGATTGGGTAATTGTTGTAAAAGTCCTACTTAGTGTGGGCAAGCTCTTAGTGAGTTTTTCTTGTGTGGTTGTGTTGTAAAACTCTTAGTGAGTTAGCCACAAGTGTAAACGTTCTTCTTAGTGAAGTTGTTTAAAATCCTTGGGTGCGGCTCAAGGTAGTGGATGTAGATTCTGAGTGAGTCGAACCACTATAAATCCTTTGTCTTGTTGTTGGGTTTTGCATTGCTTTTATTCATCTTGCTCAAACTTACACTAGCATTGCAAAGAATAGAAAAAGTTTCCAAGATTGATTAAATCCCAATTCACCCCCCTCTTGTGTTTTACAATATATATATATATATATATATATATATATATATATATATATATATATATATATATATATATATATTTTAATATCCTCCATCTATTTATCTAGAAAATGAACACTAGAAGTATTAATTGACATATAAAACACACATATTAAGAAGTTAAAACATTATAAATGGTAAATGATAAATTATAAGTTAGAACATAATTTGGTTACCATGAATGTAATTGCGTACACATATTTGAGCTTGTACATTTCTAGGTAGAAGATGACTCTTGTATTTGGTAACAACGCGTGCAAGAAGATATTGGAGATATATGACTATTGTTCAGTTTGCAGAAGACTGAAGAGCCTTATTAATCCCTACCCAAAATTAATAAAAAAAACAAAACAAAGCGGGCCCGGTTGCAATCCGCCCATATCCCCACATCCCGTTATCCGCACGGGTATGCCCGTTGATACCCGCATTTAAATTGGTATAGAATTCATAGCCCACATACCCGCACATTAATCTCGCGGGGCGGGCATGCCCGCGGGCATATGCCCATTTTGACAGCTCTAATTAATAATTTCTAAACAAAGTTGAAATAAATTTGACATCTAATTAATAGACGACAAATAAAAGGCATCTATTTTTTTTTTTTATAGAAAGGGTGGGAACATAATAAGAGGAAAGTGGGGTTTGAATTCAAGACATTTACCTCTTGAAGCCTCAACCTTGAATCTAATTAATTAATGATTTTCAAATAAAGTTAAATTAAATTAGACATATCGTGAAAATAAAAAAATTTATTAGTATAAATCATATTATAAAAATCAAAGTATCTATTAAATAAAAATCACAAAGATAAAAAAAACAATATCAATAAATTGTGAATTAAATTAGGTATATCGTAAAAAGAAAAGATTTATTAGTATAAGTCGTATTATAAAAATGAAAGTTTCTATTAAATAAAAGCCACATATTAAATAAAATCCACAAAGATAAAACACAATAGCAATCAATCGTGTAAAGAGATTTAGATCGAAAAGAGTAATTGTTGTTAGCTTACATTTATAAAGTGTTTAATTAGTTGTAACTAGAAGATAATTTCCAAAATAATTATTTGGTTTAATGAGTGTTTCAAGAATATAAAATTACTATAATGTGTATGCTAAGAGAATCTAGAGTAAAAAGAAATTCACTTCAAGTTATTGTAAAAAGCTCTTAGAGTTACAATACCGAAATCGAGCTTGAAGTTTATTATTTCAAGATAATCTTAGTTGATCGAACTTAAGGTTCATTATTTCAATTTATAATTTTGATTATCATTTTTATTCTTTCAAGACAACTAATTGTCACATTCTAAATGTCACAAATTATATCTGACATTTCATTAGGCATTCCTAAGTTTATATGGTACAATATTGGTTTTTGATTGGAAAAAAAAAAAAAAATAAGTTAGTCCATAGGACCCACTCTAAAAAAAGAGTTGGATATAAATATTAATTTTTAATTTGGAAAAAAATAAGTCTCTCCCTAAAAAAAAGAGTTGGTAATAGAAAGAAAAAAAGCGTCTAACATCTATAATTAGAAATCAAAACTACCACCAACGTATATTATCAACGTGTTCAAGATAATACTACAAAAGGTTAGTACCATTGCAAAGCTGATGTAGCAAAACACTAAGTAGTGTTTTCACTATCAAAAGACTTGACATACAACCCATATTTTCATACCACAACTGTCCACTTTCTTTGAAGAGAAGCATTCTTCCAATGGAGAATGGTTCCTTTAATTTAAGTAGTTAAAGTGGGATGAAGGAGCTTTGTGAATCAAAAGGGAAATCAAAGAAAAGTTGTGCAAAAATACAAACTAGTGGTTTGTTCCAAACTTCAAAATTAAAAAGGTTTTGATGCAAGAAGACAAGACCTACTATAGTAAGCAATTTTATGCAAAGAACATGAATTGTTTTCAATAAAATTTACAATAAAAGACATATTACTTTATTATTTAACCAAACATAAAAATATTGTCAAAAGTAATATTTTCATTGGTGACATCCACAACATTTAGACAAAACTTGCAATTCCATGTGAGAAATAATCTTTTTAGTACCTAACACACAATCCCCTCCTCTCTCATCACATCAAATCCCAAACCATAATTTGCTTAAACAACAAAGGTGAAAGGCTACATTTGAACAATTTGAAAAGAAATGCGAGCCCACAAAAAGCTGAAGTAAATCTTTTTGTGCTATAAAAAGTATGCGATTCACACAAAAACAAGAAGGAAAATTTTGCTTCACGAATTACCTTTATAAATTTTATGTATCTCGAATTATTTATATAAAGATTTTTTTTTTTAGTTTTAATAACATGATTTCTCGACTATATTTATGTATATTTAAATGTTATTTTCCTCTATTAACATCACATATTTCTTTAATAGTGTTTGGTGAAAATCCGAAATCAACCATAGTTAGCAAACAAAGAGGCAAATCAACATCAACATGGAGTTGAGTAATTATTGTCCCAAAATTGATGCTTTCTTGTAGTGATAGTCTATTTATCAAAAAAAAAGATAAGTCTATTTATCAAAGAAACTTCCTGATCATTTATGATTGTATTTTTAAGAAAGCAGCATCAGATCACAAGTTTGTATACCGACAGAGACTAAAAACATTAAAAAATGTGATGTTGAAGTTTGACATCATATTCTTGTTGGAGTACATTTAATCTAAGGTGCGCCAATTCGATTGGGCCGGGCCGGGTTTGGATTGGCATATTGGGCCGACCAACCCATTTGGGACCGACCTTATGGCTGGAAAATTGGATATGTTTTCAGCTCTTATCTCTTAGAAGGAGGTTGAAGTGGTGGAGAATGTGGAGGAGTGGTTTCCTCCATGATCTCTCACTTCCCCCTTTCTCTCTTCCCACTCTCCCTTGAATGACTAAGAAAAATGTTGATTTTTCTTAGCATTCTAAGTCATTATTCTCCATCTTTTGAAAGCTAAGAATAGAGAGAAAAAGAGATAGCATTCAATAGAGATTGAATAGAAAGAAAAGACATCTTTTCTATATACTTATTTTCTAGCTTCGGCTAATAGAAAAGAAGTAAGAAAACTGTTTCTTGTTCTTCTTTTAGGTCCTATATCCACCATATATATATATATATATACTACATCTTGAAGAGTGTCTTCAAGACTTCTACGAGGCGTTGGCTAGCACCAAGCGGTAGAGGACCATCCCCGGAAGATCGAGTGGATATTGGGAGAGGCGGAGCCTGCGTTGGTGGTGTTCCGTTCGTGACAACTGAAACATTTTCAGACGATTTCCGCACTTCGAAAGGTATAATGCTATCCCGTAGTCTAAGGTTCTTACTCGTGAAAGATCCTATTAGAGGCGGGTCGTTTTATTTCCGCTGCATAACCTGTTTTAGACCCGGTTATTCCTCTAATAGTGGTATCAGAGCCACTCACGAGTACCCTATAGACTTATTGTGCTATAGTATTTTAATATGGATTATGAATCTATATTTTGCATGCCTTAGGATTGCTAGAAATGTTGTATATCATGTATGACATGTTTTTCCATCATTTTGTATGTATGAGAGTCGAGAATTTTGGTCGACCGCAATGCATGTTTTGGTCAACCGAGTACTCTCAGTACTTTGTTCGGACGATTGGGAGATATGTCGATTCATCCGACTGGTTACCAGGTCGACCGAGCGTGGTGGCCGGTCCACCGAACTGAAACAGAATAAGAAATGTTCATTTTGCTGGTTGCTCATTTTTCATAAATTGTTATGTTAGTTGAGCATGATGCATAGTAATCGCCTTTACCCTGTTGGTTTATTTTATAAATACGATCTGCGTATCGTGCCTATCTCTTTTTATCAAAAGTTGTAATTCTCTTCTCATCAATTTCCCCTCGAATGTAACTCGAGTTTTCCTTAGAATTATGTAATTCTAGATTAGGAGAAGGTACAGCTGTGATGATGATTTGGAGACAACCACCTGAAAGGTCAAGACGGTGTAAAATAGAATGTTTTCTTTTCACACCCTTAGATTGACTTCACAGTTTTTCCATTGGCTTGGAAAAACCGAATAGGATATGGCGATTACTATTGCATTTTTACTTTTATGTATTGGATGCATATGTATATAAGCATAAACTGTTTTATTTATGCTTTTCTGGTGAGATTGTTAAAAAAAACAAAAACAAAACAAAACCCCTCAATTAAATATTAATTAGTGCCTTCCTAAGTTTGGCCCTCGTCAAGGCCTAGATCGACATTAGTATAGGACATGCCAAAGCTGTACATACGTGTCTATCCGGGTGAGGCGCGAAGGGTAATTTGTGATATCCGCCGGCAAAAACTTAGGGTCCTAGTTAACCTGGATTATCTCGAGTAAATGGATTGAGGATCTAGAGGCAAAAGAGTTGAGAAAAGTGTATAATGATACGCTTGAATAAATGTTATTCACTCAACTAACCAAGAATTACATAATTTGATGTAATTGGCAAACGTTGCCTACCTAAATAACTAAGTTTTGGGCGATCAGCCCAAAGTCGACTCGTAACGAGGTGAAATATGGATCTTGGCCCGCTAGAAAGTTAACTGAACTTTACGAGTTGATAATGAGGGTTATTCACTCGAAGAAAATAGTGGGAGAAATCATTAAAAAAGATAAAAGACCTAATAATGATTTTTATCGGTACTTACTTTGCATATGTATTTTGTTGTAGAAAAAATGGCAAATTCAAATCAAACACTATCACTGCGTTCTGTCCTTGAGAAGGACAAATTTGAGGGAGTTAACTTCCTTGACTGATTCAGGAACTTGAGAATCGTTCTCAAGCATGAAAGAAAGCTGTATGTTCTAGAACAGCCTATTCTTGATACACCAGAGGCTCGCTCTTCGACCGCTGAAAGAAGTGCTTATCAGAAGCATTGTAGTGATGCTTTAGATGTGACTAGCCTCATGCTTGTCACCATGAATTCTGAGCTTCAGAAGTAACATGAGGACATGGGGGCTTATGAGATGCTGGCTCACCTGAAGCAACTATATCAGGGACAAGCACGCCAGGAGAGATTCGACGTATCGAAATCTCTTTTTCAATGCAAAATGTCTGAAGGAATGCCAGTAGGAACTCACGTTCTTAAGATGATAGGTTATGTTCAGAACCTTGAAAAACTGGGATTTCCTTTGGGGCAAGAGCTGTCGACTGATTTGATCTTGCAATCGTTGCCTAAGTCATTCAGTCAGTTCATTCTGAATTATCACATGAATGAAATTGACAAGCCATTGCCTGAGTTGTTGAACATGCTGAGGACTGCCGAGAAGGAAATAGGCAAGTCCAAGCCCAACACCATACTGATGGTGCAAAAGGGCAAAGACAAAGGTTTTGTGAAATCCAAAGGCAAACCGAAAGGTAAGCCCAAGGGCAAGCAAACCACTTTCAACAATGCATTGAAATCTAAGGGTGGTGTAGCCAAAGACTCTATCCGTCATCACTGTGGTGAAAAGGGTCACTGGAAAAGGAACTGCAAAAGCTATATTGCAGGGAAAATGCTGGAAAAGGAGAAAGCAAATGTTGCTTCGGGCTCAGGTATTTATGTTGTTGATATTAATATGATTGATATCAATTTAAATACAACTACTTCTTGGGTACTTGATACCGGATGTGGTTCTCACATTTGTACTAATATGCAAGGACTGCAAAGGAGTAGAGAGTTGGCAAAGGGTGAAGTGGAACTACGAGTTGGCAACGGAGCACGTGTTGCAGCCCTAGCTGTAGGGACTTGTACTTTTACTTTACCTTCAGGGCTTGTTTTGGGTTTAGAAAACTGTTTATATGTACCAAGTTTAACTAAGATTATTATTTCAGTTTCTTGTTTGGACAAGAAAGGTTTTGAGATTTCAATCAAAAACCAACGATTGTCGTTATTTTTGGATAATATTTTTAATGCAAGCGCCTCTTTGATTAATGGTCTATATATTTTAGACCTTGATTTGCCAATTTTAAATATAAATACTAAAAGGATTAAGACTAATGATTCTAATCCGACATACCTCTGGCATTGTCGCTTAGGCCACATAAACGAAGACCGCATATCCAAGCTCCATAAAGATGGGCTGTTGGAATCATTTGACTTCATGTCTTATGATCGATGTGAAACTTGTTTGTTGGGTAAGATGACAGCATCACCTTTCACTAAGCTAGGTGAGAGAGCCGATGCTTTATTAGGACTAATACATAGTGATGTATGTGGCCCTTTTAATATACATGCAAGGGGTGGTTACCTCTACTTCATTACCTTTACCGATGACTTCAGTAGGGTATGGATATATGTTCTTGATGAAACACAACCGAAGCATTTGCTAAGTTTAAAGAGTTTAAACTAGAAGTAGAAAACCAACTTGGCAAGAGTATTAAGGTTCTTCAATCTGATCGAGGAGGAGAATACTTGAGTCAAGAATTTCCGTGACTATCTATAGGATTGTGGAATCGTTTCACAAATTTCTCCTCCAGCCTACTCCACAATGGAATGGTGTATCCGAAAGGAGGTACGTAACCTTATTAGATATGGTTCGTTCTATGATGAGTCACACGAGCCTCGCCCAATTCTTTTTGGGGACACGCACTAGAGACAAAGCAGCTTTAACACTTAACCGCTGCTCCATCTAAATCAGTTGCAAAGACGCCATACGAGTGGGAGTAGCGTAGAACTTAATGAAGTTCCAGACACTCAAACTAGCACTAATGATAAGATGGAAATTGAACGGACTCCTCAAGTTGTTGTGCAAAGAAAATGCCACAAACAGATTGTACATGACCCAAAGACTAGTTCAAGAAACACAAGAATTGCGTAGGGTCCGGTAGAGTTCGTCGTCCCACCTCTCGGAAAAAATTTCGTTTTTTTCATAACGTAACATGGTGATGTTATGTTTGTGGAGCACGATGAACCTTCAACCTACAAACAGTGCAATTAATAGCCCTAGATTTTGAGAAATGGCTTGAGGCCATGAGATTCGAAATGGACTCCATGTACACAAACCAAGTCTCGGATCTTGGTTGATCCACCTGAAGGGGTAACTCCCATAGGGTGCAAATGGGTTTTTATGATTAAAACCGACATGGAAGAGAATGTACAAACGTACAAGGGGCGACTGGTCGCGAAAGGTTTCAAACAAGTTCATGGTATTGACTATGATGAGACCTTTTCCCCTATAGTTATGTTCAAGTCCATTCGGATTTTGCTTGCTATTGCAGCTTACTATGACTATGAAATCTGGCAAATAGATGTCAAAACTGCTTTCCTTAATGGAAAACTTGAAGAGGGTGTGTATATGACACAACCTGAAGGTTTTGTCACTCCAGAGAATGCTGGAAAAGTATGTAAGCTTCAGAGATCCATTTATGGACTCAAGAAGGCTTCTCGAAGCTGGAACATTCGTTTTAATGATGTCGTCCGTGAGTTTGGCTTCATTCGAAATAAGGATGAGCCTTGTGTTTACAAGAAGGTTAGTGGGAGCTCAATCGTATTCCTGGTTTTGTATGTAGATGACATACTACTCATTGGAAACGACATACCAACCTTAAAGTCTGTAAAGGCTTGGTTGAGTACGTGTTTCTCTATGAAAGACTTAGGCGATGCTAGCTATATTCTAGGGGAGTCAAGATCTATAGAGATAGATCCAGGAGACTTATTGGCCTAAGTCAGAGTACATATATAGACAAGGTGCTAAAGCGGTTTAGCATGCAAGAGTCTAAGTAGGGCCTTTGTCCTATGGCACATGGTACTGTTTTGTCGAACAAACAGTGTTCTAAAACGCCTGCCGAATTAGAACGCATGAAAGAGATCCCTTATGCTTCTGCCATAGGATCCATCATGTACGTCATGTTATGTACTCGCCCAGATGTCTCGTTTGCCTTAAGCCTTACGAGCAGATACCAGTCTAATTACGGTGAACGTCACTAGATCTCAGTCAAGAATATCCTCAAGTACTTACGAAGGACTAAGGATACATTCTTGATTTATGGAGGGGCGGATGAGCTCGTTGTAAGTGGTTACACCGATGCTAGTTTCCAAACCGATAGAGATGATTTCCGATCGCAATCGGGATATGTGTTTAACTTGAATGGAGGTGCTGTGAGCTGGTGCAGTTCAAAGCAATCGACCATCGCAGATTCTACGACAGAGGCCGAGTACATAGCAGCTTGTGAAGCAGCTAAGGAGGCAGTTTGGATCAGGAAATTTATTTCCGACCTCGATGTGGTTCCTAGTATTGCAAACCCGATAGACCTCTATTGTGACAACAATGGGGCTATTTCACAATCTAGGGAACCCAGATCTCACCAGAGGTCCAAACATGTACTACGGCGTTTTCACCTAATCCGCGAGATTATAGAAAGAGGTGATGTGCATATATGTAGAGTAGATTCGGCAGACAATGTCGCCGATCCACTGACGAAGCCACTGTCGCAGCAGCAGCATGATCGTCACACTAGCTCCATGGGTATCCGATATCTGGAGGGCTGATCTTTTCTTTAGAGACAGTCATTAGTATGCCCTTAAAGACCAATCAGTAGATGATTTTGGGTCTTTAGTTCAAGTGGGAGATTATTGTATCGTATTTATGTAATTTTCATTTTGATGAATAAAAAGGCATAAATTCCAGTATTATTTCAATATGTTTCTGCGTTCTTAAAAACATAATGAAATAATATGTCCTTAGAATAGTATTCATAATTGTTATGATTCTGAAACGTCCCTAGTGGAACATTATTATGGAATCTTCGAGGACAATAATAATGCGTAAGACTAGTATGTGCAGTGATTGATATAAGATATCGGATCGTCACATGGGTATATATGATTAGAGAATCATTATACTGGACAGACCCGACATGAGAAACACACCATGGGTTGTTATATAATAGTCAATCGGTGTTTCTCAATTTTTGACTCAGGGTTGTATATGAGATCCTTCGACTTGAGGTCTCACAAGAGTTCTTGCATGGCTAGTGTTATGCTTTGATAATGTTAAACGCTATCCGTAACAGGGTGAGCAATAAAGGCATTTATTGGGTATATCACGAATCTTGTTCATGATGAATGGGATGCAGAAAGGATTTGTCCCTCCTATATAGCCGGAGCGATATCTTGGGCCCCTTTGATGGAGTCTGACTAATTCATGGCCATGAACAAATGAATCAGTATATGATATTGATGTCATTTGATTAGTCTACTCACGAATCAAGAAACTAAAAGATTGGACAATACAAGTGTGACTTTTTCCATGACTTGTGTTCAATCTAGATATCAAGGACAAAAGGATTTAAATACAAATGTCAAATGGTGTGATTATGATAGTCACCAGATATTTATGAATTGGGGGTAATGATGCGTTGCTAGATACCTCTCATTACCTGTGACATATGATGTCACGGCCAACATCATAGATACCTCTTGGGTCGCACTCATAGATCAACTGGATTGGTCTTGTTGGAGTACATTTAATCTAAGGTGCGCCAATTCGATTGGGCCGGGCCGGGATTGGATTGGGCCCTTAATCGGGTTGGGCCGACCAACTAGGGATGGCAATTTGACCCGTGACCCGTCGATCCGCCCTGCCCCGACGTCTTTTAGGGGCAGCCCGCCCTCGCCCCAGTAGAGAGAGCAGGGCGAGATCGCCCGCCCAGCGCACGAGGCGGGATCGGGGCATGGTATTTTTTTTCGCCCCGCCCCGCCCTGCTCTACCCCTAGGCCCAGCTCCCAGCCCAGCTGACCCTAGTGCCCTCGACTCCCCAGAGTTATATTATTACCCTAAACCTAATAATTCTCTTTAAACCCTCCCTCTTTCTCTCACTATTTTTCCCTACTCTTTCCTCTCTTCTTCTCCTTTCTTCAAGATTTAATATTTCAAGTTTTTTCTCACTCTATTGTTAGTACTACTTTGAAATGGAAGATTTAAAGTTTCGATTTTTCTCACTCAAGATTTAATAAAGTTTCAATTTTTTATTTATTTTTAGTACTACTTGCTGTTTTTTGAACCAAATGGAAGAAAAAGATTTGATTTTTGTTTAGTTTTAGTACTACTTTGGTATTTTCTTGACAAAGATTCAAATTTTTTTAAGTTTTAGTAGTACTTTGCTGTTTTTTGGCAAAATGGAAGACAGTTTTGATTTTTTGTTTATTTTTGGTGATACTTGCTGTTTTTTGAACCAAATGGAAGAAAAAAGATTTGATTTTTGTTTAGTTTTAGTTCTACTTTGGTATTTTCTTGACAAATGGAAGACAAAGATTCAATTTTTTGTTTAGTTTTAGTGGTACTTTGCTGTTTTTTGGCAAAATGGAAGACAAAGTTTTGATTTTTTGTTTTTTGTTTTGTGCTACTTAATGTTTTTTGAACCAAATGGAAGAAAAAATATTTGATTTTTGTTTAGTTTTAGTACTACTTTGGTTTTTTCTTGACAAATGGAAGACAAAGATTCAATTTTTTGTTTAGTTTTAGTAGTACTTTGCTGTTTTTTGGCAAAATGGAAGACAAAGTTTTGATTTTTTGTTTATTTTTGGTGCAACTTGATGTTTTTTGAACCAAAGGGAAGAACAAATATTTGATTTTTGTTTAGTTTTAGTACTACTTTGGTATTTTCTTGACCAAATGGAAGACAAAGATTCAACTATTTTTGTTCTTGAATGATAATGAAAAATGGTAATTGGATGCAAACTGTAATGAATTAAGGAAATTACTATAACTGATCCATACTACTGAATTGATAATGATAATGGTCATTGTATGCAAACTGGATGAACTGGATGAAAATGGTCAATGGATGCAACAATATGGACAAATCTTCTCTACCAAAACTGAATCTTACTGCTGAATTGAGGAAATTACTAAAAAAAATAAAATAAATTAATGTAAAAATTAACGATTTTTTTTTAAAAAAATAGGATGGGGCGGGGCGGGGCGGGGCACGGGGCGCAATTTTCTGATCTGCGGCGGGGCAACAGATCAAGAGGGCGGGGCGGGGCTGGTATTTGAGTTACCCGCCCCGATCTGCCCCATTGCCATCCCTACGACCAACCCATTTGGACCGACCTTATGGCTGGAAAATTGGATATATTTTCAGCTCTTATCTCTTAGAAGGAGGTTGAAGTTGTGGAGAATGTGGAGGAGTGGTTTCCTCCATGATCTCCCACTTACCCCTTTCTCTCTCCCCACTCTCCCTTGAATGACTAAGAAAAATGCTGATTTTTCTTAGCATTCTAATTAAGTCATTATTCTCCAGCTTTTGAAAGCTAAAAATAGAGAGAAAAAGAGAGAGCATTCAATAGAGATTGAATAGAAAGAAAAGACAGCTTTTCTATATACTTGTTTTCTAGCTTTGGCTAATAGAAAAGAAGTAAGAAAACTGTTTCTTGTTCTTCTTTTAGGTCCTATATCCACCATATATATATACTCCATTTGAAGAGTGTCTTCAAGACTTCTAGGAGGCGTTGGCTAGCACCAAGCGGTAGAGGACCATCCCCGGAAGATCGAGTGGATATTGGGAGAGGCGGAGCCTGCGTTGGTGGCGTTCCGTTCGTGACAACTGAAACCGTTTCAGACGATTTCCGCACTTCGAAAGGTATAATGCTATCCCGTAGTCTAAAGTTCTTACTCGTGAAAGATCCTATTAGAGGCGGGTCGTTTTATTTCCGGTGTATAACCTGTTTTAGACCCGGTTATTCCTCTAACAATTCTATCCCCCCAGGGAAAAATAATAAAAAAGGGGTTTGGCATTATAGTACTGAGTACTTACTTTGATGTATTAATTCAATGCAAATTGGACTCTCACCTTTTATAATCATCAATATCAAGCTAATAATAATTTAGCAAAAAAAGAAGAAACATATCAAGCTAAATAATTCAACGAAAAAAAATTAATTTATCACTCAATGGGTTAGGGTGGAACTAGCTGGGTACAATTTCTGTTAAAATTTTATTTTTATTTTGAACAATTTGTAAAAGAATATACGAAAACTTGAAACTTCACCTTAATGTTGGAAAGAAATACTCCCTCAATTCCCTATTAATTGTCGTTTAGGAGATATCTAGGTTTCCAAATTAATTGTCATTTAAGGTTCTTTTATTAGTTGTCAACAATTTATTCTAATTATACCCTCAACATTTTCCTGTCTTTATGACGTAGAAGTGAGACAGGGAGGGTGGGGGGTAATATTGAAAGTTTAGGTAAAAATGACAACTTCCTTAATTTTCTCAAATTGTCTAAAAAGTCTTATATTTAGGAATGGAGGGAGTACTATCTAAGCACACTCTACCTAGTGTTTGTAATTTGGAACTTTTATTATTCATACCAGGGGCTAGGAGGAGAGACCTGTATGTATGTGCAGATTTGAGGATTCCGTTAAGGTGATATCTATGTTGTTTCTCTTTGATGCAATTTTAATTTTAATTGTTAATTTTTTATTTAATAATTGAATATTCTCTTAACGAAAATAGTTTTTTTATAATAGTAACGGGATTATTATTGAATGATATAAATAATTATATGTGGTAAGAGAAAATTTCGAGGATCTTCAAATCATTGATGATAGGATCTAGTCCTTGTAACAAAATTTTGTTAAGGCGTCAATAGCTGTTTTACATGACCTATGGAAATAAAAAGATTTGAGAAATAAATTCCAAGCTCATTTTAACAACGCTGACAATGTGACCAATAAGGAATAAGTCTTCACCAACAAGATCGACTCTATTCACAAAAGGTTGACAATCACTCTCCATGAAATGGTTATTTATACCCACGGATTGGACAAATCTTGGACTCTCAAGAGCTACTTGCGCTTATGCGAGGGTATTATCCATTTTTTAAATTTAGTTGTTAGATCAACTATCAATAATAAATCAGCAAATACTGGAGAAAAAATATATGCATCAACAGCTTTAGGCCTAGTTTGATTGATGTAGGAAGAGTAAGTAAATGAGGAGGGGAAGTAAATATGGAGGTAAATGAGCTATTTACTTTGTTTGGTTGGAAGGAGAAGTAAATGTGGAGGGGGAGAAGTACCCTCCACGTTAGCATTTATCCTCTCCAATTTTAGAGGGGTTAGAATGTAAAAATAAGATTGTAAAACCACTTTTCAATACAATTGAACACTTCTCTTACCAAACAAAATAGGAGTAAATGGTACTACTTACTCTCCCTTAATTGAAGTATATGATGTCAATCCCCATTGCCTTTGTTATACCTGTAACCTTTTGATGTGTGTTTTTATTTGTTTATGTGTTCTTAATTGTTTGTTTGATAAGTTTTAGGGGGCATAATGACATAAATAGGAAGTATGAGGACATAAGTGCTAAATCTAGGAAAGTTTGTTAGTTAATAGTTTTATTAGAATGATGGAAGATTGGGGTTTGAAGAGGTGTGTAAGGAAAATAAGTGCTGCAACTTTTAGAAAAACACAGATAAAAGAAAGACTAGAAAGTAAGAGAAAGAAAGAAAGATAGAATAAGGCATAGGCTGAAAATCCTGTGCAACAAACTTGAAACTTTCGGCAGACAGAGCAATAGTGCTCTGATCATTCCAAAAATTTAATCAAGGATATAAGGCTTCTAAAACTAAAATCTGAACGGTGGAGATTGAATTCAAATGACTAGTTTCAGAGTTGTCATCGACGGAGTAGAGTGTTGAGAGTTCTGTGAAAAATAGTAGAAGTATAATCTTGTGAAGTTTGTGTTAAGCAATCAAGGTAAGGTTTTTACACTCTTGTATTTTTCTGTCCAAAAACATGAAAATGATATTTCTACTGAGTTGTGAATTGTGATGAAATGGATTTCAACAGGTGGTTTATTGTATCAAATCAGATGAAGTGTTGTGAATTATAATTTGCATGACTCGTTGGTTGTCTTCATATTTCTGCGTTTGTAAATGATTATGTGTTGTGGCGTGATGTTCTATGAATTGTGTTAGTGTACATTTCCTAATCTAGAGCTCTTGACTGTGAAGGAATCTAGAGCATGATGCATTACTACTCTTTTACATGTTTTGATGATGCCCGGGTACACGCGATGACATGATATGATATGATATGACATGATATGATATTTCCATGACCATTCCCCAATGGGTTATAGTAATTGAGGTTGCTAATAGGTGTTGTGGAGTTCATAAGGGTGAACAATGACACAATATGTGTCTATATATAAACGCATGTCCCTAACGAACGGGGGTTAGAGTATCCAGACCCATGGTATTAATGGCCATTTCCAATGGGTAATAGTGATTAGGGACTGTTAGCAGTAGCTATAGAGTCAGAATTAGTCAATTGAATTTGATTGTGTGAATAATGTGATACATGACAAAATCGGTATTTATCATTGTAAGCCCTAAGGGCTAATGTGATCAATATTTGTTTGATGATAACAAACCATTGATAGTTCTAATGTTTGTGTGAGCATGTTCTTAATGATAGGTGAAGGGATTCTTAGGCAGAAACTCGTTCTAAACACCCACGAGTCCTCCTCCGAAGGATCCGCTCATACCAAAACGAATCAAAAAATACTTACGAAAAATAACTTATATTTTTTGGCTAAAGATTATGTCTTTCGGATGTGTGCTGCTACCACCAGAGTCTTCCCTTGCGGAATTACTCCCTGCCGGTATCCACGCGACGAAACGAGCAGCGAGGGCTAACTCTTCGTTTTTTCGAGTTTTGGAATTTAGAGAGAAAATGAGGCCGAAAACAAGAAATATGATTTCCAGGTTTTTGGTATTTTTGCGGCTCAAACATTAGTCCCTAGGATTTCAGCCAAGAGAAGTTTATATAGGGTGTGAGAGTTTGTTCAGAACAACTCCCACGTCCTATACACCTCTTCTGGCAGTGGGAGTCTTTAACTCCCACGCCCTCTAGACTTTTGTTGGTAGTGGGAGTCTTTATCGGATAATGACTCCCATGTAATCCCAGCTATAACTAAATACCGAAAATGCCCCTTACTCATCTCTAATTCGAATAATAACATTTTATTATTCTCAGAAAAATAAATGTCAGATACAACGAACCTAGACATATTCTAGATTCATTGAATCTGGACATGAAGCTCGTTAACTCGTCTATGCGTGTGACACCCTGTCAGGTTCATATAATAGTGGCAATGAAAACACACTTAATAGTAGTATGTGTTCATAAATCAAAAGCGGTCCCTAGCAAGACATTGTGACTACCCAAAGTGAATGAAT
Source organism: Vinca minor (assembly GCA_026122235.1). Classification (NCBI taxonomy): domain Eukaryota; kingdom Viridiplantae; phylum Streptophyta; class Magnoliopsida; order Gentianales; family Apocynaceae; genus Vinca; species Vinca minor. Next base: position 3,800,096 of record JAOCZM010000230.1, read on the forward strand.
TTCACGGTGGAACCTAATATCAATCCACTATTTAATCCCTTTGTCTCGCGATATCCTAATTAAGCATAAGGCATGGTAGGCGTCACCCTTATAAAGCTTAATTATATTTATGCTCGATCTCCAGGTAGACTGTTCAACAAACGATATTTAATAACCACTTTATTGAAATACATTTGAGCACGACAATGCATTTAGACAGTCTTCTCTATCGAGGGGTCCATGGATATCTCTCTCTAATGATAGAGACGGACAAATCCTTTACAATGCCTCTCACATTCAAGCCATGATAGGACACTACATCCGATCATCAGTCGTATTGATTACGCGATTAAAAGTAACGTCCGACTGAGTCAAAACGTGGCTCCATTCATGCTAGAATCAATGGAGACATAAGGTCTAAGGATTACAAAATAGTATTGAGGACATAATACTTATGACTAAGGATCATGAAGTATTACTTCTCTAACGGATCACGTCCGATGCAATATATCCCAATATATTGCATCTATGATAAGATTTGTATTTATTACACATGATTAGTAAAACATAATCATCAATCAAACATCATACTAGTTTTATTTCATTGTAAAGAACATTACAAAAAACTAGGGACAATTAGAATAGTAATTGCATAAGCTAATGAGTTTTACTGTCAAATCAAACATTTGATGTTCAAAAGCAACATAACTATTCAAAAGACATGCTCAAAAAGATATAAAACGTACAACATATGCTAATGATCCTAGGGCACTACTAACAATATCCCACTGGCCCTAGGTCCAATCATACATGATCTTCAATCCCATTGACCTAGTATGACTCTCACATGTTTAGGTTGCGGGAGTGGTTTGATCAATGGATTTGCAATGTTGTCGTCTGTATGAACTTTGCAAATTTTAACGTCTCATCTATCAATGATCTCTCTAATCAGATGGAAACACCTGAGAATGTGTTTAGATCATTGGTGAGATTTAGGTTCCTTAGCTTGTGAAATGACACCAGTACTATCACAATAAAAGGTCCTCTGGGTTCACAATGCTAGGGACGACGCCTAATTCATCAACAAATTTCCTGATCCAAACAGACTTTTCTTTAGCGCTTCGAGGCAACCCAGATACTCGACCTACATTTGTAGAGTCGACCACGGTTTCTTGCTTTGAGCTCTTCCGACTCACAAGACCTCCATTCAAACAAAACACAAAAACCCAGATTGCGATCTAAAGTCATCTACGTCAGTCTGGAAGCTTGCGTCTGTGTAACCATTTACAACCAGACTTCATTCATAGCCTCCGTAAACCAAGAACATATCTTTAGTCCTTCTCAAGTACTTAAGAATGCTCTTGACTGCAGTCCAATGTGACTTTCCAGGGTCAGATTGATATCTGCTAGTCATACTTAAAGCGAACGAGACATTCGGGCGAGTGCATATCAAGGCATACATAATAGACCCAATGGCTGAAGAATATGAGATCTTACTCATGTGCTCTTGGTCCTCCTTTTTGGAAGGTCCTTGAGTTCTGCTGAGTTTAATGCCATGTGACATGGGCAAGAATCCTTTTTTGGAATCTTGCAAACTGAACCGTTTCAGTACCTTGTCAATGTATCCACTCTGGCTTAGGCCAATCATTTTGTTGGATCTATCTCTATGTATTCTTATACCAAAAATGTATGTAGCCTCGCCTAAGTCTTTCATGGAAAAGCACTTCCCCAACCAAGCTTTTACGCTTTGTAATGTGGGAATGACATTTCCAATCAGTAAGATGTCATCCACATAAAGCACAAGGAACACTACTGCATTTAAACACAAGGCTCGTCTTTGTTTTTGATGAAAACAAATTCTTTAATTGCTTCATCAAAGTGACGATTCCAGCTTCGAGATGCTTGCATCAATCCATAAATGGACCTTTGAAGCTTACACACTTTGCTAGGATTTGATGGATCAACAAACCCCTCAGGTTGTGTCATATACACATCCTCGAGAAGGTTTCCATTAAGAAATGCAGTCTTAATGTCCATTTTCCATATCTCATAGTCATAATATGCGGGTATGGCAAGTAAAATCCTAATAGACTTTATCATAACGACATGAGAAAAGGTTTCATCATAGTCAATACCATGAATTTTGTCTATAACCTTTAACTACTAGTCGAGATTTAAAAGTGTGTACATTACCATCCATGTCGGTTTTCTTTTTGAAACACCATTTGTTATCAATGACCTTACACCCTTCGGGTGTGTCAACCAAAGTCCATACTTGGTTATCGTACACGGATTGCATCTCAGACTTCATAGCTTCTAGCCACTTATATGACTCAGAACTACGAATTGCCTCTTTGTAGGTAGTGGGTTCATCTTGATCAATCAGTTCAATGTGATGATTATCAGTCACGAGAAATCCATATCTCTCAGAGTGTTGATGTACCCGACTTGACCTCCTTAGGCCTTGTGTCAAAGATTGAAGCTCAGTATCAGCACGTGAGCTTGCTTGAAGTTCCAAAGCTGGTTCAAATATTGTTTGAGGATCTTGAATTTCCTCAAGATGGATCTTACTCCCTCTATCCTTTTTATAAATAAATTCCCCTTTCAAGAAATAGACCATTTCGAGCAACAAACACTTTGTTCTCTGATGGAAGATAGAAGTAATATCCTTTAGTTTCTTTAGGATATCCCACAAACAAACACTTGTCAGATTTAGGAGCGAGTTTATCAAATAATAAGCGTTTTACATACGCTTCGCATCCCCAATTTTTGAGAAATGACAAACTAGGTCGTTTCCCTGTCCATATCTCATATGAAGTTTTCTGAACCGCTTTAGAAGGAACTCTATTCAGTATAAATGCAACAGTTTCTAGAGCGTAGCCCCAAAAGGAAATTGGAAGACTGGTTTGACTCATCATAGATCGAACCATATCTAGTAAGGTGAGATTCCTCCGTTCTGACACACCATTCCATTGTGGTGTGCCAAGTGGAGTTAATTGTGAAACAATTTCACAACCCCTAAGAAGTTCGTCAAACTCTTGGTTAAGGTATTCGCCACCTCGATCTGATCGAAGTATCTTAATACCTTTACCAAGTTGATTTTGTACTTCATTTTGAAATTCTCTAAATCTTCCAAAAGATTCTGATTTATGTTTCATTAGATAAACGTAGCCATATCTACTAAAATCATCTGTGAATGTGATGAAGTACTGAAACCCTCCTCTAGCATTTGTGTTTATTGGTCAACAAACATCTGTATGTATGAGGCCCAACAAATCAGAAGTTCTCTCACTTTGTCTAGTAAAAGGAGCTTTAGTCATTTTGCCTAACAAGCAAGAGTCACATGTCTCATTAGACTCTAAGTCAAATGATGTCAAAATTCCATCTTTATGGAGTTTTGATATGCGTTTCTCGTTGATGTGGCCCAAACGACAATGCCAAAAGTAGGTTTGGTTTAAGCCATTTGATTTAAACCTCTTGGTATTAATGTTATAGATGGGCCTTTTAATGGATTAATCGAGGTTAAGAATATAAAGTCCATTCATCAAAGAGGCATCTCCATAGAAGATACGATATTTATGAATGGTGTAAATTTTATTCATAATATTTATTTCAAACCCATCAATATCCAAACAAGAAATTGAAATAATATTCCTACTCAAAGTTGGAACATAAAGACAATTATTTAGTTCTATAATAAGGCCACTTGGCAAAACTAAATTAAATGTCCTGGTAGCTACAGCAACATCTCTTGCTCCGTTCGCTACTCTCAGGTCCGTTTCTCCTTTTGCCAGTGATCTACTCCTTTTGAACCCCTTCACATTTTCACAAATGTGAGATCCACAACCGGTATCTAATACCCATGAAGTGTGAGAAGACATGTTAATTTCAATAGCATAAATACCTAGAGAGACAGTCAAAATGGCTTTCCTCTTTTTCTTCTCTTCCAAGTAGAGCTTGCAGTTCCGTTTCCAATGACCTGGTTCATTACAATGGAAGCAAACCCCTTCCTTTGGTGCCTTGGCCATGGGTTTGGGCTTGACAATGGTATTCCTTTACCTTTCTTGGCCATGGGCTTACCCTTTCCTTTGTTCTTAAAATTTCCTTTTTGAACCATTAAGACTTCAGGGGTCTTCTTAATGTTCAGTTCACTGCTTGAGCATCCCGTGTATCTCATTTATGGACTTCTCCATGGCATGCATGTTGAAGTTCATCACAAATTGGATTATCACCATAATTAAAGTAAAATCAACCCATGGGAATGACATCTATATGTCCCGGCTATTTCCCATTTTATGCCCTAGGCTCAAAACTATTTTGGTAGTCTAGTTAAGTCGAACCATGTCTAAACTTATAGAAATCACTATTTTCCCATCTACTTTTGCCTAGATAACCACTTATCTGCTAATTTGGCAAGCAGACAAAATGATGATCCAAGCTGAAGGAGTGCTTAGGATATGGTAGGAATTTTAAGACTTAATTAAAACAATTTAGTTTGTATAATATGTTAAGCCACATAAGACAAGAATATAAGCATCTAAAAGAAAAACTCATTTTAAGATAAGTGGTAAGATAGCTCTTTGTGTACATTAAAGTCAACATTCTGCACACAAGGAAGCTACACTTTGTAAGACTCCATAGCACAATTTTGAAGTCAATCCACATGCTATGGAAGTACTTGTAAAGTCAAGAAGAAAGAAGATAAACATGTCAAGAGCTACTTAATCCAACAAGAGAAGAACCAAGCGGTATGCTCCTTGAGAAAGAAGATGTGTGAAGTCCAATACACTACAACTCAAGATTGTTATAAGATTTCATCACTTCAAGAAGATGTTGATCAAAGGCTTCAAATTCCAAGCTCCAAGAAGGTAATCAACTTGAAGACCTTAGGAAGATTGGTCTATGCTTTATAGGTACATCCTTGTGACTAATCTTACCTTTGATAATACTAGGATATAGAATGTTTAAAGCTCAACCATGCATGTTTTCAAAACCTCATGTTTTACATTGTTCAATTCTTTGAAAGGTTTTTGAAAACTTTGTTAAGTGTTGGTCAATGCCTAAGTTCTTTAAAATGTGTTTATATATTTACAAAACACTTAGGCATGAATTTGAGAATAGTAGGAACTCGACTAAGTGGAAAAATCACTTTAGGATTGCATTCCAGTCGACCTAGGCCTAGCCTCGGAAGACTAGATATATTCCGATCTTGTTTTTTACCTTAGTCAAATGTTGAATGTTCCAAAGCTCCAACGGCTATACTCTCTCGGATGACCTTGCTATAGGCCAGTCTACCAAGCCATGCTTCAAAAGATTGGACCCCATCTTGCGGTCAACCAAATGAAGAAAGAGGGACCTTTAATCCTTACTACGGAGGCACCTCGGTCTACCTACTTCTTAGTCCAGTCTACCGAAGCTGCCAAATCCAGGCCAAAATTATAGCCGTTGTGACCAACTTTTCTTGTGTATTTTTGCCATATATAAAGCTTCTAAAACTAAATTTTCATAACCAATCAAGCCATTAGAGGGCATATGCTTTACACTTGATGAACAAACAAGCAAACACTTTTGAGCTAAATTTGCATATCATTCAAATGCATTTTGAGTTGAGTTTAAACTTCATCTATCTTTCTATTCTCAAGAGTGATTAGAGCTTATATTGTAAATCCATTCCAAGAGGGAATATTTGTAGTGAGCTTACATTGTAAAGTCTCATTTGAAAGAGTCTAGTTACCCAAGCTTTCTCTTTGTGAGAACTAGTTCTTTGTGAGCTAGCAAAAAGCCCTTTGTGAGCTTCACTCTTTGTGGGTGTTTCTAAGTCCTCATTTGTGAGGCATAAATCCTCTTGTGAGAGTTATCTCTTTGGAGAGATTAGCTCTTTGTGAGCTTAGTTCTTTTAAGAACTAGAAAAACACTCTTAGTGAGTGGAGCCTTCTTAGTGAAGCACAAGTCCTCTTTGTGAGGCAAATATCTCATTGGTGAGATTGGTTCTTTGTGATCTTAACACTCTTTGTGAGCGGAATCTTCTTAGTGAAGCAAAAGTCCTCATTTGTTGAGGCAATTGTAAAAGGTAGAACCCACCTTGCATTTTTTGTGAAGGGTATCCATTAGTGGATGTTGAAATCATTTGGTTTGTCTTAAGGTAGTGGATGTATATTCTTTGTGAATCAAACCACTATAAATCCTTGTGTTAGTTTTCTCTATCCCTACTCCTTTATTTTATAGTTCCTGATTTTCTATAACTTGTTTACTTGTCTACATGAACTATTTGCTTAGGATAGAAAACTTTCATATGCTTCCTTGCTTTATACATTACTTCACTTAGTCATCTAAGTTGCCTTGAACTTAATTAACTCACCTTATGTGCTTAAACAACATACTTGTTAAGGTGATCATTTAGGCAAAGAAGTTTAGAAAAGCTAAAAAGTTTTTAAGAACCTAATTCACCCCACTCTTAGGTTCATTGCCCCTAATAAGGTATTTAATCGTGTCTATTAAGGTGTACTTTGTATGAATGTTATGGTTTGATCATGGTGCTCATAGCACAAGTCTTATGTACAAGTATTGGATGTGAAAGGATATGGGTTTGCATGTTTGTGTGTATGAAATTGTCTATGTTAAATGGTCAAAATATGGATTTGTGGGAAATGGGAAGTATGATTTCAGAAAATGGTTTTCCTTTGTAAAATTGCACTGAAATGTGACTTTTCTGAAACTTGCGGACGAAGCATTCGTCTTAGGCTTCTGACAAATGCTTTGTCCGCACAACTACTAGGTCACATCATATGTAAATTTGGTACTGCCAGGGCAACTTTAGATTACGGGGTACGGCGGCCTTCCCTTCGCCGAACCAAACAAACATTATGGCAAAATTGGGCTTTGGTGGCATTTATCTTGTGGCACTTATGATATATGTCATTTATGTACGGCATTTATGTGAAAATGTCATATTTTTTATGGCATTTTTTCAATTGCCTCATGAAGTGCCACATAATTATGGCAATTTTAAGAAATTGTCACATTTTTGTGGCATTTGTTCAATTGCCACATAAAGTAAAAGTGCCACGAAAAATTGTGGCATTTGTTCAATTGCCACATAAAGTGCCACAAAATTTATGACAACAAATCAAATGTCATATTTTAGTGGCATTTTTAAACTAGTACCTTAAAAATTTGTGGCATGTACAGTAAAAAGTGCCACATAATATTCCATTAGATATTTAACAAGTTAATTTCATAAATGTAAATGAAACATTATAAATGAATATTAAAAGTAATTTAAAGAAAAATTATTGATATTACTATTTGAGTGTTTAAATTTTAAATTTTAATAAGATATATGTTTATTAATTATAATTAATTGACTATGAAATTAATTATTTTTTCAATTTAAAATTATTAAATAAAATATTTTAGATGAAATACAAAAAAAAACTCACATTTCACAAAAAATAATATATTCTATATTCTATATTATATATTTTTTATATCAATTTTATAATATTTTCAAGTTTTACAAAAGAAAATGACAAATAATTAGTTATTGAATTTCATGTTATCAAATTTAAAAAATATTACATTAACAATAATGTATGTATGTATGTATGTTTATATATATATATATAGTAAATAAACTTACTAGTTTATAACTTTTTCTATAATTCGTATGATGTTAATATTAAAATTTGTATCTAGTTTTCATTTAATATTATTTATACTCAGTTTTTGTTTTAAAATATTTTTATTTATAATTGGTTGTTGTTAATATTTATTAATAAATTTAAATATAAATATCAAACTTAAAAGTAAATAAATAAAATTTATTGTTATGTTATATAAAAAAATTGGTTAAATTTAAAACAAAAGTCCTTGTGGTGCATTGGTTAGAGCGTCGTTGCTCCCTGACTTGAGACATCTAGTGTTAGAATCTCACAAAATACAAATATTAAATTGTAGATAATATGTGGCTATCTATAATGCTTAAAGATCTTCATCCAACTGTTATTTTTCTTTTTAAATTATTAAATTATTTTCGCGGTATTTACCCAAAAGTGCCGTGAAATATGTTATATTTTCAATGTGTTTGTGGCATTAAAAAAGTGCCACAATTTGTGTCACCAATTAATTTATGGCACTTTATTAGTGCCACGAAAAAAACGACACCACCTGTGAGGGGCACTTTCAAAAAGTGCCGCACAAGTGCCACAAAAGTGATTTTGTGGCACTTGTCACTTTTGTGGCACTTAAACAACTTTTCGTGGCATTTACCCAATTCCACCAAAAGCCAAATATGCCATAGTGAAAGCTTGCACTTGTCACTTTTGTGGCACTTAAACAACTTTTCGTGGTATTTACTCAATTCCACCAAAAGCCAAATATGCCATAGTGAAAGCTTTATAACCTTTGCCATGATTTGATTGTTGGGTATCAGATAGCAATTATTTTTGAATTGTGGAAGCAAGAGAGCCCACATCATGTGTTTGTGTTTGTATAAGCAAAATTCTCATTCAAGAATATGGGAATGACCTGCCCCAGTGGAAAAGGTAGGCGTGACCACTGGCTTCGGCCCTGTGGCGATTCCCCGTATTCCCTCCCCTCAAAAAAAAACAAAAATTCTCATTCAAGAAAGTGGATGGGTACCTAACTTTGCAACGGCTACTGCTTACTCCATCGAAATTGAATGCTTTAGATCAATATTCCAATATTTTCAACCCCACTGACCTTATCATTTTGACACTTTTTTTTTCTTTATTATTTCTTTGGCCACAGACTCAAAAGCCTCCCCAGATTCTCAAACTCATGCAAAAGTGACACCTTAGCACCGGAGCTCAGTCCATCCACTTTATTGTGCAAGTGATGATGAGAAATTTGATGACGTTGTTGAAGCTTGGGAAGGGGACCATGAAGAGTGACTCATAACCGATTTCAATTAAAGAACTTAGTTTATTTCATTATTAGTATCGTTGAACAATTTCATATGTAATAAATAGTTTCCGTTGTTGAACTCTTATTTCGAATTATTTCATAATTGAATTCCCTTTTAGTAACTCTGTTTGTCAGCTTTGGTGTTTCATTAACCAATGAGACATTGCCATGTCATCTACCCTGGTTACGGGCCGTGACAGAAATGGTATCAGAACAGGCCGAACGTGAGGGATTAAAATATGGAATGGGCATAGGAAAACAATAACACTAATGTGAGATGTGTGATGGGCAGAGACACTCGATTAGGATGTACTTTTGTTTACTTATCGCTTTATATATTATTTTTTCGTGCTATTTTATATTATTCTTATGTTTTATAATGTACTCTGTCATACTTGTCTCTATTTTACATGTATAACTTGATTTTATTTCCTTATCGCGTTATATGTTATCGCTTGCAAATATTTTGTGTTATACCTAGGTATTATACCATGCCTACTTATGATTATTTTATATGTTAAATGTGCTATCTGCTTAACGTTTATCTTTTCTATAATATAATTGTTGGGGTAAGATGGATCGAAACAACGAGCAAGTCGATGACTTCGATATACCGATAGCTGCTTTTGTCTGACGGGGGCCACGGACCAACCGTCGTCAGTATGTGGGATCATCTAGCAGACAAGCACCAGCAGTTAATCCACCACCACCATATAACCCACATTCACCACAACATATCCCTCTTCCAGCACCACAAAACAGTGTCTCTCCACCACCTATGTATAATATCTCACAACCACCTCCACCAGCCAATGCAGGGGCAGTTCCTGACATAGCAACTGCTTTTGCTATGTCACCCAGATTTTTTCGCAGTTTCTGCAGTCACAGCCACGGTATCAGCAGCCTCAATCACAGTATCAACAACCACCGCCGCAGAATCAGTATGTTGAGAATCAGAGGGTCGAATCAGATTCGGGTATGTATTGTGAGCGCATGAAGAAGATAAGCATGGCATCCTTTGATGGAGGGGTAGGAGCCGATGAGGCGGAGATTTGGTTAGAGGGTGTTGAGCAACACTTTCGCATCATTAGGGTGCCTGAAGACATGAAGACGGATGTAGTGACACTTTTTCTCACATCGGAGGCGTCTGAGTGGTGGAAAGGAGTTGAACCAGTCTATCCTCAAGACGGAGTTATCACTTGGGCCAGGTTCAAGGAAGCTTTCTTAGATCAGTACTTTTCTGAGACCTTTAAGAGACGGCGAAGTAGAATGAGTTCTTCGATTTGAAGCAAACTGAGGATATGTCTGTTTCAGCATATACCAGCAAGTTCAACCGTTTGGGGAAGTATGCTACTTCCACCATTCAGGATGAAAGGACGAGGACTCAGAGGTTTGTACAAGGTTGTTGCCTCGCATTAGAGGAATGTTGTCTGGAAACCATCCTACCAGTTACATGGACGCGTACAGGAGAAGTTTGGATGTGGAAACGGAGTTTAAGACTACCGAGGTGGATAATAAGAGATCCTATTCAGATATGTCTCAGGGTCAAAGTTTCCATTCTAACTCTACTGCACCCTTAGCTCAAAAGAGGTTTGCTTCCACCTCGGGACCAATTAACACGTTTAAGCCATGAAATGGGACAGGAGCAAATTCGACTAAAGTTGGGGGACCCACAGGGGCACCAAATACTTCTCAGAACTCCACAGAATGTTCTACATGCGGAAGGAGGCATAACGGGGTTTGCAGATGGGCTTCTGGGGCATGTTTCAGATGTGGGAAGACAGGGTCACCGTGTTATCCAGTGTACAACCCCAATTCAGGTTTTGGGTCAGACTTCATCGGGTACTGGGGCTAAATCCAACACTTGAGTCTTTGTCGTCCCTCAATATAATGGGGGAAATCAAACTGGTACACCGGGAGGTACACTTATGTGAATATGTGATTATTGTATTTCTTATATTGTTAGGTTGCATTTAGTACCATACATGCTATTTGAATACCCAATAGAGCTTTTTTTCATTTAGTGGAGAGTGTTAGTATGCATGTTGTAGGGAGTGCAAGTTTCGGGGACGAAACTTTTGTAAGGGGGGAAGAATGTAATATCTGTAACTTTTACTTACGTGATTTTTTTACATGTAATTTATTTTTACATGACTTACTACGTATAAGTAATTTATTTCGTGTGATTACGTGCTTTACGTGTCTATTTATTTCATAATATGTTTCGTGTTATTTTTGTGTACCTTTGTTGGGGGTATTTTTCACGCGTAATGTACTTGAGAATTAATTGTGCTCACCTAGATGATTAAAGTAATTAGAAAATAAAAATAAAAAGAATATAATAAAGGACAACAAGATTCGTGGGTTCTAGAGATTAATAGGAATATAAAATAAATAAAATAATAACAATATTAATGAAATGAAAAGCAAATCGGCAGGAGTGGAGGGAGTTTTAGTATTAAAAAAAAAAGGAATTTAAAAGGCATCTCATGAGTTACTGAGATGAGTAAAGGAAGTGAATTAAATAAAAGAAAACAATGCATCAGCCGTTTTCTTTAGAAGGTAGTATATATACATATTAATATGTGCAGGGAATCAATCACATAAAACAAACTAAAGAATTAAAGGAGCAAACATCAGCCGTGGGGGATTAGAGGGTTTGGGAGTCGCGCCTTATAAAAGAAGAGAGAAAAAGGGGCTGTTTTTTTTTAGCCGCAAGAAATTGGGGAAAAACAGTGAGTTTTTGCAAGTTTAGAGAACTTTGACAGATCACCGAGGGAGCGTTATCTGTCCGTTTTCAGACTATTATATACCAAATCGAAGATAATCGAATAAGATTCGAGTGACCGCAGACGGAACGTTATTCCGAGTCCCGAGAAGGAAGTTATAATTGGGCAGTGCTGTTACGGGTTTGTGTGATTAATTGTCTTCGTTCGAGGTAGGGACCATGTCCTTACATTATTTTCTGTCCGCAATTATAAATATATATTGGTAATGTTTCGTAATTATTTAATTATTGATTATACGAGAATTAAGGCATAAACTATTGATTTGTGAATTGATTGCACGTTTTGTATTTATCATTTGTTAATCGATTTCCCTATCTTTTTTTGATTATATTTATCTATGATATAGTATGTGTGACACCCCTACCCTCTCGGGCCGGGACTGCCGCGTGCCTCTCGGCACTGGGTTCTATCTTTTATAATACAAATGGAAGTACAATGAAATTCAATACAATACAAAAGAAGAATCCCTATATACAGATTTCTAATCCCAAACTTTCGTTGTGCACTCTGATACCAAAATATTGCACCACCTTCAGATACCTGTGGAGGGGGAAAACATTTTGGAAAACGTGAGCCGAAACTCAGTGAAGGTCATGCTAGTGGTGCCAGTGTCTGTAAAAATTATTTTATTTGGAAAACTACTTTTATAACAAAAATAGCTCGCACAATGAGAAAACCATATATATATTCTTATAATAAGGGGCCTGATTCTGGAACAATTGTTCATGACTGTCGAGATCAGATTGACAATGGCATTTCAATAACATTAAATCACATTTCATACGGGCCCCAATCTAGACATTTATCGACAGGATTCTGGAGGTGGCTCCCACCCTTTGGTGTAGCATACAGTTCCTTCGATTATATTCATTTAGGCTCGACTCAATATATTCGCAGTCTCGTAATGCCATGTCAATAATCTCAGGACAGATCTCGTTTAAGGTTCAGTAAAATATTTCATTAACAATAAGGCCCCAATTTCAGAAAACTATTTCACGGTGACAAATAAATGTATCCAATTCATGTCATGAGTGGATCCAGACCATGAGTGCATGAACAATTAATGAGCACACGATAAGTATATATAATTTTGTAAAAAGGGTTAGGACCACTCACCTGACTAGTTGACTTTCTTCAAATTCCAAATATATCCTAGAACAGAACTTCGCCATAATTTATTAACAGATCATACCTTCCAATAAACAACACTAGAATTTGGCACAAATGTAGAGATTACAAAATCATATGGTATAAAGAAGGAAATGAAGAAGATGAGTGCTTTTTGAATGAACATGAAATCAGGAAATATGAACTATTTATAGAAGAATGGAAGCTGCTGAGCAGCTCTTTTAATTAAGCAGAGCAGCTACTTTAATTAAGCAGCTGCTTCCCATAAGGAGCTGCAAATCAAAAGCTACTGAACAGTTCAAGTAGCTGCAAATCAAAAGCTGCTGAGCAACTGCTTTTATAGCAGCGGCGCAGTTCTAATCCATATTTTGAGATTTTTGTACACATGAGGTGCTTGAAAGACGGGTTGTTACAATCTCACCCCCTTAAAAAAATTGCGTCCGCGCAATTCAAATCTCTTAGTTACAACACGATCGAACTTATGGTTTACCAAATGTGACCTCAAATCGTCGTCAAGCCTAGTGGATACCCTACCCAGTCCAGAATCTTACCACTCTTATACCAATTGTGACATTCCTATCCTCTCGGGTCGGGAATGTCGCGTGCCTCTCGGCACTGGGTTCTATCTCTTACAATACAAAAGGAAGTACAATGAAATTCAATACAATACAAAAGAAGAATCCCTATATAAAGATTTCTAATCCCAAACTTTCGTTGCGCACTCTGATTCCCAAAATGTCGCACCACCTTCAGCTACCTATGGGGGGGAACATTTTGAAAAATGTGAGCCGAAGCTCAGTGAAGGTCATGCTAGTGGTGCCAGTGTCTGTAAAAATTATTTTATTTGGAAAACTACTTTTATAACAAAAATAGCTCGCACAATGAGAAAACCATATATATATTCTTATAATAAGGGGCCTGATTCTGGAACAATTGTTCATGACTGTCGAGATCAGATTGACAATGGCATTTCAATAACATTAAATCACATTTCATACGGGCCCCAATCTAGACATTTATCGACGGGATTCTGGAGGTGGCTCCCACCCTTTGGTGTAGCACGCAGTTCCTTCGATTATATTCATTTAGGCCCGACTCAATATATTCGCAGTCTCGTAATGCCATGTCAATAATCTCAAGACAGATCTCGTTCAAGGTTCAGTAAAACATTTCATTAACAATAAGGCCCCAATTTCAGAAAACTATTTCATGGTGACAAATAAATGTATCCAATGCATGTCATGAGTGGATCCAAACCATGAGTGCAATGAATAATTAATGAGCACACGGTACGTATATATAATTTTGTAAAAAGGGTTAGGACCACTCACCTGACTAGTTGACTTTCTTCAAATTCCAAATATATCCTAGAACAGAACTTCGCCATAATTTATTAATAGATCATACCTTCCAATAAACAACACTAGAATTTGCCACAAATGTAGAGATTACAAAATCATATGGTATAAAGAAGGAAATGAAGAAGATGAGAGATTTTTGAATGAAAATGAAATCAGGAAATATGAACTATTTATAGAAGAATGGAAGCTGCTGAGCAGCTCTTTTAATTAAGCAGAGCAGCTACTTTAATTAAGCAGCTGCTTCCCATAAGGAGCTGCAAATCAAAAGCTACTGAACAGTTCAAGTAGCTGCAAATCAAAAGCTGCTGAGCAACTGCTTTTATAGCAGCGGCGCAGTTCTAATCCATATTTTGAGATTTTTGTACACATGAGGTGCTTGAAAGACGGGTTGTTACAATCTCACCCCCTTAAAAAAATTGCGTCCGCGCAATTCAAATCTCTTAGTTACAACACGATCGAACTTATGGTTTACCAAATGTGACCTCAAATCGTCGTCAAGCCTAGTGGATACCCTACCCAGTCCAGAATCTTACCACTCTTATACCAATTGTGACATTCCTATCCTCTCGGGTCGGGAATGTCGCGTGCCTCTCGGCACTGGGTTCTATCTCTTACAATACAAAAGGAAGTACAATGAAATTCAATACAATACAAAAGAAGAATCCCTATATACAGATTTCTAATCCCAAGCTTTCGCTGCGCACTCTGATACCAAAATATTGTACCACCTTCAAATACCTGTGGAGGGTGAAAACATTTTGGAAACGTGAGCCGAAGCTCAGTGAAGGTCGTGCTAGTGGTGCCAGTGTTTGTAAAAAATCATTTTCTTTGGAAAAATACTTTTATATCAAAAATAGCTCGCACAATGAGAAAACCATATATATACTCTTATAATAAGGGGCCTAATTCTGGAACAATTGTTCAAGACTGTCGAGATCAGATTGACAATGGCATTTCAATAACATTAAATCACATTTCATACGGGCCCCAATCTAGACATTTATCGACGGGATTCTGGAGGTGGCTCCCACCCTTTGGTGTAGCACGCAGTTCCTTCGATTATATTCATTTAGGCCCGACTCAATATATTCGCAGTCTCGTAATGCCATGTCAATAATCTCAAGACAGATCTCGTTCAAGGTTCAGTAAAACATTTCATTAACAATAAGGCCCCAATTTCAGAAAACTATTTCATGGTGACAAATAAATGTATCCAATGCATGTCATGAGTGGATCCAGACCATGAGTGCAATGAATAGTTAATGAGCACGCGATACGTATATATAATTTTGTAAAAAGGGTCAGGACCACTCACCTGACTAGTTGACTTTCTTCAAATTCCAAATATATCCTAGAACAGAACTTCGCCATAATTTATTAATAGATCATACCTTCCAATAAACAACACTAGAATTTGCCACAAATGTAGAGATTACAAAATCATATGGTATAAAGAAGGAAATGAAGAAGATGAGAGATTTTTGAATGAAAATGAAATCAGGAAATATGAACTATTTATAGAAGAATGGAAGCTGCTGAGCAGCTACTTTAATTAAGCAGCTACAATGCGGAAAGGCTGTTAGTGCGGTTTCAAGCATATTGCAAATCAAAAAGTCACTGATCAGCTTTAAGTAGTCGCAAATCGAAAAGTCGTTGAGCAATTTGCAAGTCAAAAGCTGTTGAGCAGTTCAAGTAGCTGCAAATCAAAAGCTGCTGAGCTACTGCTTTTATAGCAGTGGCGCAGTTCTAATCCATATTTTGATATTTTTGTACACAGTAGGTGCTTAAAAGACGGATTGATACAGTATGAATTGACTTAACCTTTAATCTTAATCGTTATATGTAATTGTTAACGTGAGATGATGTACTATTTGTCATACTTGATCATTACTGTTGATATGTCCGTGATCTGTTATTTGTTTCAATGTTTAGCATGTCTATTTGTTTATCGCTTGAGTCGTCCTTTTTGGTATTGTCGTCTTTAGTCCTATTTGGTTTTGGTCGACCAAGTCGTCACCCTATTTTGAGCTCGTGTCTAGGATCTGCTCAATGATAGGACTCATTCGATTAGCAAGATTTCGAGGGTGGTCCTGCGAGTGCTCTTGGTGCGGATCCCGATGGTCTTGCGATGTGAATGTGTGCGGATACCGAGGAATCTTGCGGGTGCTCTTGGTGCGGATTCCGAGGGTCCTACGATATGATTATGGGGAGATTCCGAGGGTGGTCCTGCGGATGTCCTTGGTGCGGATCCCGAGGGTCTTCCTACGTGAGCCTTAACTTGATGAGGACTATCATTGGGATTGCAACGGTTTTGTGGAGTCCAAGGTGTTGGATGATGATACAATGTAGAATGAGTCATTAAAGTATGAATCCGTCGTTCAGGGAGTGAAATTGAACTACTTGAGCCCTCCTAGTTTGGACTATAACTAGGGTCGTTGCAATTATTGTCATAGAGTCATGATTAGATACCTGAGCTCGAATGGTGGGAAGTCATGTCATAGCAGTAGCTGTGCTCGTAGTGTCTAAGAAAGTGTGTAATCATGTGTACCGTATGGAAAGAGCATGGTGCTTGTCGTACATTCGGTTGTGTAAGTGCTTGGACATGAAGAGTATGGTTATCTCGCTTACTTATTGTTTATTTTGTTTATTCATTGTTTTAGTCATAATTGAGACTTGGTTTTGAGTTATATAGCTTGTGTTTTGGTTTGGGAAACGGGAATGTGTTTATGTGTTAAATTGTGTTTATACTTGTGAATTTCGGTCCCTACTGAGCACCGGAGCTCGGTCCATCCACTTTATTGTGCAGGTGATGATGAGAAATTTGATGACGTTGTTGAAGCTTGGGAAGGGGACCATGAAGAGTGACTCATAACCGGTTTCAATTAAAGAACTTAGTTTATTTCATTATTGGTATCGTTGAACAATTTCATTTGTAATAAATAGTTTCCGCTGTTGAACTCTTATTTCGGATTATTTCATAATTGAATTCCCTTTTAGTAACTCTGTTTGTCGGCTTTAGTGTTTTATTAACCAATGAGACACTGCCATGTCATCTACCCTGGTTACGGGTCGTGACACTTATTCACCCCCACCCCTCTCTAAGGTTCTTCCTTCGTATATTGCAAATGCCCTACGGGTATTTCACAAGGGCAGCTAGGTAGATCATTTGATATTGGGGAATTCGTCTACAATAACAGTCATCAAGCTAGTATCGGTATGGCACCTTATGAAGCCTTGTATTAGAGGAAATGCAGATCGCCGGTATGTTGGGATGACATTGGGGAGAAGACAGTAACCAAGCAAGAATTAGTGCAGGTAACTTTGGAAAAGGTATTGTTAATTCGAGAAAGAATAAAGGTTGCACAAGATCGCTAGAAAATTTTGGGCCGACAATAAACGAAGACTGTTAGAACTTCAAGTCGGGAACAAAGTTTATTTGCAAGTATCGCCAACCAAGGGTGTCATGAGATTTGGTAAGAGTGGAAAGCTAAGTCCGAGATATGTGGGACCGTACTGAGATACTTGAGCGGGTTGACGAGTTGGCTTACCGATTAGATTTACCACCGAATTTATCGCGACTACATAAGGTATTTCACGTATCTCAGCTAAGGAAGTATATACCCGACCCGAGCCATGTGTTGGAAGTTGAACCATTGGAACTTCAGGAGGATTTGACATATCAAGAGACACCGGTTAGTTGTGGACAAAAAAGAGCAGGTCTTGAGACGAAGTGTTATACCGTATGTTGAAGTGCAATGGTTGAACCACACCGAACACGAGGCAATATGGGAATTGGAAGAGGAAGCTATGCAAAGATATCCTCATATTTTCCAAGATTGAGGTGAGTAAGTTTCGAGAACGAAACTTTTGTAAGGGGAAAAGATGTGATACCCGTAACCTTTTGATGTGTGTTTTATTTGTTTTACGTGTTCTTAATTGTTTATTTGATAAGTCTTAGGGGCGTAATGACATAAATAGGAAGTAGAATGATCTAAGTGCTAATCTAGAAAGTTGATTAGTTAGTAGTTTTATTAGGAGGATGGAAGTTGGGGTTTTAAGGGGTGTGTAAGGAAAATAAGTGTTGTAACTTTTGGGAAAACATAGATAAAAGAAAGAAGAGAAAGGAAGAGAAAGATAGAAGAAGACATAGGCTGGAAAATCCTGCGCAACAAACTTGAAACTTTTTGCAGACTTAACAATAGTGCTCTGATCATTCCCAAATTTTAACCAAGGATAGAAGAATTCTAAGACTAAAATCTGAACGGTGGAGATTGAATTACAACGACTAGTTTAAGAGTTATCATCGACTGGAGTAGAGTGCTGAGATTTCTGGGAAAAAGAGTAGAAGTATAATCTTGTGAAGTTTGTGTTAAGCAATCAAAGTAAGATTCTTACACTCTTGTATTTTTTTTGTCCAAAAGCGTGAAAAATGATGTTTCTTCTGAGTTGTGAATTGTAATGAAATGGATTTATACACCGTGTTTATTGCATCAAATCGGAAGAAGTGTTGTGAAGTATGATGTGCATGAATCGTTGCTTGTATTCATATTTCTGCATTTGTAAATGATTATGTATTGTGGTGTGATATTCTATGAATTGTGCGAGTGTACATTTCCAATAAAGAGCTCTTGGTTGTGAAGAAATCTATAGCAAAATGCATTCCTACTATTTTACATGTTTTGCTAATTGCCGGGTGCACGCGATGACATGATATGATATGTCCATGGCCATTCCTCAGTGGGTTATAGTAATTGAGGTTGCAAACAGGTGTTGTGGAGTTCATTAGGGTGAGCAATGACAAAATATGAGTGTATCTATAAACGCATGGCCTTAACGAACGCGAGGTTATAATATTCGGACCCATGGTATTCATGGCCCGTCTCCAACGGGTAATAGTGATTGGGGACTATTAGCAGTAGATATAGAGTCGGAATTAGTCAATTTTATTTGATTGTGTGAATCGATACATGACAAAATCAGTATTCATCATGTCTACTAAGATGTACTTTGTAGGAATGTTATGAGTTGATCATGGTGCTGATAGAACAAGTCTTATGTACAAGTATTAGATGTGAAAGGAAATGGTTTTGCATGTTTGTGTGTATGAAATTGTCCAAGTTAAATGGTCAAAATATGGATTTGTGGGAAATGGTTTTTCCTTTGTAAAATTGCACTGAAATGTGCCTTTTCTGAAACTTGCGGACAAAGCATTCGTCTTAGGCTTCCGACGAATGCTTCGTCTGCACAATTACCAGGTCACCTCATTGATAAATTAGCTACTGACAGGACACCTCCAGATTACGGGGTGTGATAGCCTTCCCCTTCCCGAACCAAACAAAGCTTTATAACCTTTGCCAAGATTTGATTGTTCGGTATCATATACCAATTACTTTTGTGTTGTGGAAGCAAGAGAGCGCACATCATATGTTTGTCTTTGTGTAAGCAAAATTCTCATTCAAGAAAGTGGATGGTAGCTAACTTTGCAACGGCTACTGCTTACTCCATCCAAATTGAATGCTTTAGATCAATATTCCAATATTTTCAACCCCACTTACCTTATCATTTTGACACTTTTTTTTTCTTTATTATTTATTTGGCCACAGACTCAAAAGCCTCCCCAGACTCTCAAACTCATGCAAAAGTGACACCTTAGCACCAACAATGTTCATCCAACCCCCTAAAATTACCTATTCTTGATTGTCTCTTTGTGCTTTGCTTAAGGCAACAACATTGTACTAGACTATCAGTTCATCTTATCCCTCCAATCCATCAATGGCACAAACTTCAAGGACTTCGTGTTTCCTCCCTTTTTGCTTTCTGATCTTTGTTTATCTTCCCTTCATTTCTTTATCATCATCGTCATGATCTTCAATTGGTATCCCACTCTCATTCTTGAACACAAATCCATCTCCAGATCTATACGAAAAACTTGCTTATTTAGCTTCGGTTTCTTTAGCCAGAGCCCACCACATAAAGAACCCTGATGAAAATGCAGCTTCCAAGACTCCTTTGCTTCCTCATAGCTATGGAGGGTATTCAATTTCACTCAGCTTTGGCACCCCACCTCAATCCATACCTTTTGTCTTTGACACTGGTAGTAATTTTGTTTGGTTCCCTTGTACCAAACGTTATTTATGTCAAAATTGTTCTGCTTCTGCTATTCCTACATTCATTCCCAAACAATCATCTTCAGCAAAAATTGTTGGATGCTTGAACCCAAGATGTAATTGGATTCACAAGAAAACTGATGTCAAGAATCACTGCCAAGATTGCCAATCTGCTAAAAATTGCACACAAATTTGCCCACCTTATATCATTATCTATGGTTCTGGATCCACTACTGGGCTTGCTCTTGTTGATACTCTGGATTTACCCAACAAAAAAGTTCCAAACTTTCTTGTGGGCTGCTCTCTTTTATCATCTCACACTCCGTCTGGCATTGCTGGCTTCGGCCGTGGACTTGTCTCATTGCCAAGCCAATTGGGAATCAAGAAATTCTCTTATTGTTTACTCTCACACAGATTTGATGATACTGGTAAAAGCACCTCCCTGATGTTGGATTCTGAATCAAATTCCGAAAAAAAATGCCGGAAATTTAAGCTACACACCGATGGTAAAAAACCCACAAGTGCCCGGAAAAAGTTCTCTCTCTGTTTACTACTATGTCTCTCTGAGGAAAATTACTGTGGGAGGGAAGAAAGTTAGGATTCCATATGAGTATTTTATACCAAATTCTGAGGGCAAAGGAGGGACAATAGTGGATTCAGGTTCAACATTCACATTTCTAAGCTATCCAGTGTTCGAATTGGTGATCAGTCAATTCATCGAGCAGGTGGAGCTCTATAAAAGAGCAGAAAAAATTGAGTTCCTTACAGGTTTAAGGCCATGTTTTAATCTTTCAGGGCATCATGAAATAGACTTTCCTGAGATGAAATTTCATTTCAAAGGAGGAGCAGAGATGAAATTTCCATTAGCAAATTATTTCTCACTTGTTGGTGATAAAGAAGTGGTTTGTTTAACTATGATTACTGATGGTTTTGGTCAGATTCAGACAAGTGGTCCATCAATAATTCTGGGCAATTTTCAGATGCAGAATTTTCATGTTGCATATGATCTTAAAAATGAAAGGTTTGGGTTCAGACAACAGTTATGCAAGTGATAAGGAAAGCTAGCTCAAATTGCTGCTATACTTTCACTTACAACTATATCTCCAGAGTTTTATTTTCCTTACTTATAATATTTTTTTTTTATTGTGTCTTGAGGTAGAATAGTACTTTAGGAAAAGGGTACTGGGATTTTATGATAGAAGCTGGAACGATGAGCATGAACGATGACATAACATGGGTATGTCTTTATATAACCCTTTCCAAGACTTACCAAAATCTGTTATGTTCTGTTCTGGCCCTCCAGAACAGCCAATAATAGTTTTTGGATGTTAACAGTTGGTTAGTTTTATTGTCAGTTGATTGAGCTCGGTTATAAAATTACTTGTTGCATGTCGTAGTGATACTCATCATGTCGGATTTTATATGTTGGGAAGCTACGAGTTATTATATGTTAAGTTAAAGGTGCTCAGAGCACGATTTCTGATGTGTATATGATCGATTTGATAAGTTATTGTTATGGCATGCTATGTTTATGTTTTGGTGATGTTTTTATATGTTAAAGTTGGTTAAATCAGTGTTTTGGGTTGGGAATATTGAAAGTGCAGAAAATGGATTTTAATTCACAAAATAAGCCTGAAAAATGACTGCTATGAATCACGGTGATTGGTTTGGTCACCCAATCAGATGTCTGTCGACCGGACCAAAGTATTGGGCTATTGAGGACGACTTTCAGTGGATCTCGGTCGACCGAGGTGAAAACCACCTCTACCGGAGCTCATTCCGTCGACTGGAATGTCATGTCTATCGTCCGGACTTTTGGACAAAGTTTTTGTCTTGATCTCGAACAACCCTTCGGTCGACCAAGGTCTTTTGTCCATCATCCGTGAACCTCTTTTTACACTTATATTGTTCTGATTTCTGTCTTGTTCAAGTTATTATGATTATGAACTCTCATCACTATGGCAATTGTGGCATTGGATAAATGCCACGAAAAGTTGTTTAAGTACCACAAAATCACTTTTTTGAAAGTGCCCCCACAAGTGGTGTCGTTTTTTTCGTGGCACTAATGAAGTGCCATAAATAAATTGGCTGCATAACTTGTGGCACTTTTTAAATGCCACAAACACATTGAAGATGTGACATATTTTGCATAATTTAATTTTTTTTTAAAAAAATTATTTTATTCAAAAAGAAAATTAATAACCCGGAGGAGAATCTTTAAGCAGTATTCATAATCACGCGTTATCTACTATTTAATATTTTTGTTTGGTGAAATTTTAACAATTGACCTCTCGTTGCAAACCCTAACGCTCTAACCAATTCATCACAATGACTTTTGTTTTAATTTTAACCAAATTTATTTATATAACATAACAATAAATTTTATTTAAGTACTTTTAAATATGATATTTATATTTATTACTTTATATTAACAATAACCAGTTAGAAATAAAACTCTTTTAAAACAAAATCTGAGTAGAAATAATTTAAATGAAATCTAGATACAAATTATAATTTAACATCATACGAATTATAGAATAAGTTATAAATTAATAAGTTTATTTACTATATTTTTTAGTTATATATATTATTGTTAATATAATGTTTTTTAAAATTTGATAACATGAAATTCAATAACTAATTGTTTGCCATTTCGTTTGTAAAGCTTGAAAATATTATTAAATTGATATAAGAAATGCAAAATATAGAATATATGAATTTCGTGCAATGTGAGTCTTTTTTTTGTATTTCATCTAAAATATTTTTTTAATAATTTTAAAATGGAAAAAATTATTTAATTTCACTGTCAATTAATTATAATTATTTATTATCATTAATAAACATATATCTTATTAACTTTTAAAATTGAAACACTCAAATAGTAATATCAATATTTTTTTCTTTAAATTAATTTTAATATAAATTTCATTTATAATGTTTAATTTACATTTATGAAATTAATTGGTTAAATATCTAATGGAATATTATGCGACACTTTTACTTTTCATGCCACAAATTTTAAGGTACTATTTTAAAAATACCACTAAAATATGACATTTTGATTTGTTGTCATAAATTTTGTGGCAATTGAACAAATGCCACAAATGTTTGTGGCACTTGTTAATGAGTGCCACAAAAACGTGACATTTTCTCAAAATTGCCATAATTTTGTGGCACTTCATGAGGCAATTAAAAAAATACCATAAATTTTGTGGCAATTGAACAAATGCTACAATATTTTGTGGCATTTGTTAAAAAGTGTCACGAAAATGTGACATTTTCTCAAAATTGTCATAATTTTGTGGCACTTTACGAGGCAATTAAAAAAATGTCATAATTTTTGCGGCACTTCTTTTAAAGTGCCACAAAAATGGCATTTTCGCATAAATGTCGTAAATAAATGACATATATCATAAGTGCACAAGTTAAATTCCACGAAAGCCTAATTTTGTCATAGTGTATGTTATGTTTACAAATGTATTATAAGCAAGGTTTTGAAACCCGGACCGGGCATCGATCCAGAAAAGTTTCTGGGTTACGGGTCACTAGTTGGACCAGTGGGCGAACCGTCATCGACCCGGTGACATCATAAATATTATAAATAAATAAATAACTAATATATAATTATTATTTAAAATGAAATAAATGTGAAATTTTCCAAATAATATAAGATGCACAAATTCAAAGCTTAAAACACCAGCTTAATATAAACTTGAAAATTAACAAAATGTATGTGAATTCAGTCACAACTAATAGGTCTTTATAATAAAACTCTAAATAACCAATATATTTTCCAAACAAGATTAAATAATAAACATATATCATAGGCAATCCAATAAGAATAATAATATCAACTAGAATAACCAAAATTTTATTTTATTTTTAAAAAAATACAACATATTAGACCCGACTAGTTCTACTAAACCCGTTCCGGTTTCCGGGTTAGACTGTCCGACCGCCGAGTTTTACCGGGTTGAACAAATGAAGTATGTTTTTATCCCTACCGGTTTTGGAGGCCAAACCGGACCGTCAAATCATATCGGTTGGCGATCCGTGCCTGTCCGACAGATCGGTCCCGGCCGAGTTTCAAAACCTTGATTATAAGTCTTTAAAAGATGCGTTAAGGTTGAGTTATGTCAAGCTCTATTCTTTTCACATATTTTGGGAAACAGTGAACATATTGAAGTCTCTTTGGTCTTTCATCCCAATGGCGATCGATCATTACTGAGCTAGTGTGACTCATCATTTATCCCTTTATGTTTTTGTAGATGAGTATGTTGGTGATGCTGGTAAGGAATCTTGGGAAGTGGATTACGACGAGTAGATCCTAAAGAATTAAGTATTGAGGTAATAGTTATGAATCTTATTTAAGATTGAACAACTTTAGTATGAAGTCTATGTAATTTTTGATGATTTTTGATGATGATGATATAATAAAGATTTGAGTTATTCAGTTAAATTTATGGTATGGAAGATTTATATTATGTTATGGGTTCGGTGTTCCATTGATAGATGGAATGCTGCCACTGGTTACAGGGCGTGACAATTATTTTTCTTCTCGAGGAGCTTCATTATCATAGGGCATATTGTACCATTATAATTTGCAGCTCAATTCCTTCTTGATTGCATTGTAAGCATTAAATATACCTTAATACTCTCAAGCATTACTAATATTTCTTTAGACCTAGCACTTAATAGGTGTCTATTAAAGGTCTCACAATGGTTATTGAGGAGATAGTCACACTTAATCTCTATCCTAAAGCGTGAGCTGCTCCAATGCACATGGTGGGTATGATTTGCAAACCACACACGTGCTTCTTCATTCATTTCCTTCAACTTTCTATACTTTGTTTCAAACTTCCTGAGGTATGTTAACTTTGCACATCTCCAGTCCTGTTCTTTGAGTGCAATTCCTTAAAGTTGCAATGAATATTCCTAAAGCAATGTTTGTGCTCAACTTTAGGCAATTCATCAACAACTACTGCCCTTAATACCTGTAAACAAATGAATTCTTGACAAAGGTAAGCTTAGTAAAGAAGGTTGGATAATGTTAAACAAATACACATTTTCATAATAAAGAGAAACAAATAAAATCACATTTTCTACTTCAGGTATTGTCACATCATCTTCATGTACCTCACTATCAACACCACCATTTCCTACTTCAGGTGCAGTGAAATCTACAATATCAACTTCATTATATTTAGGGTCATCACCATCCTTCATTACACCTTCAATTAAAGGCACAAGAACTTCATCTTCCATTTCAATATACTTGGAAAATGCAAATCCTGGAGCTCATTCTTCATGCTTATAACATTTCAACAAACCTATTTTCCTCAACATAAGTAGCCATTTGGATAACATCTTCATCATTAACAATGAACTTCCAACCACCATCTCCATATGGGTCTGAAACTCTCCAATAAAATCCAATATAGTTCCTATATTGTAGCAAATATGCCATCTTGTCTAGAATCGCCATAGATAGCGTGTCCTTCATAAAATGTCCATAGTATGTCACCTTACCCCTAATACCATTTAAAACCATCAACTTCCATAATACTTCCTCCATTGTTTACAATAATAGTAAACTTATCATCCCCAAAATCTACAATACAAAGCAAAAATGGACACAATTTATTGATATGGATTTAAAAGTCACACAAATAGTCATGGTACTTTGTACAAATTAGCATCAAAGACCAAATAATAGAACTCACCCCTTACAAGAAAGTTGTTGACAATAATATTCACATCAAATACCCCATCGGTGACCCCACCCATTTAAAGAAATGATATTAATTGACTAAAATATGCCACTAAACAATTAATGGGAACACATAAAAATGAACACATAAATGAGAAGCAGGGGACTACAATAACATAGAAAAACATTTACAAATTAACCCTAACTTAGAGGTATAAATTTTAATTTTCAAGTTAAAATGTACCCCGAAAAGCATATAAGAACACATAGGCTTTATGTATTACAGAAAAGGACCAAAGCAGACCAAACTAGGCAAATTGGTGAAATACGTCCCCAAACTTTTACACTTTCTCGCTCATAGTCCCCGTTCTAAATTTCTTTGTATTACAGTCCCCAAACAAATTGCGATTGGTGAAGGTAGTCCTTCAGTCCCCTTCAGTTAGAGTCAACGGTTAGTCAGCAAAAAAATAAATGAAAATACCAAAAAAAAGGGTAATTTGGGAAGGATAATACCAAAAAATAAATGTCTTCTTCTCCTCCTCCAACCTCTACCCGTCAACGCCACCACCGTCCACCTCTCCTCCATCACCACCCTCTACTATACCACCGCCTCATTCGAGGACTCCACCTCCACCGTCCACTGAATCTGCTTTTTAATAATAAAAAATCCCCCTAAATATGTCATCGGCCTCCGCTAACCACCGCTACTCCCTTAATCGCCGCCGCTGCTCTCTCAATCTCCGATGCCGTTGCTGCTGGTGAGTTTCTCAACAAAAAAACTGTTAGAACCCACTGAACCAACAACAACCAACTCCACCTCTGTTCCTCAGAGTCTCTCATTTTTCACAAAGCCTATCAAGAAGAAGAAAAAAAGACTACAAAAATAGCTCCAAAGATTCAATCTTTTTGCTCCTAAAATCTTTAAAGAATTATGATATGGAGGCCCTAAATGCAGTTGGATTAACCTCATTATCAGTTCTTTCACAAAAGAGAACAGAGCAACAACAAAGAAATAATAATCTTTCATTTTCCAATACAATTTCTCCTCAATTCAAGAAAGAATCTTTGAATTTACAAGAGGGTTATTTTTCAAGGACTTTTAATGGGAGTCTTGCAATTTTATCAAACTTCTGAGCTCTGGATTAGCAGCAGCTAAAGAACTTACTTATGAAGAAGCATTAGAATAATCTATGACAACTCCAGAGTTTGATACATATGGTATTTCCAATTTTGTGAAAAAATCAGTTAAAGTGGGTTTCTGAGTGAATATTTAGCGTTATTTATCCCAAAAAAAAAGAATGAAAAGTCACCATACAAGATAAATTCAATACTGTTTCGATGACATTAACTAGGAGAATAAACCTCCATCATTAATTGCACAGACAAACGTACACTAGCCTAAATTAATTGCACAGACAAACGTACACTAGCCTAAATTAATTGCACAGACAATTGCTAACAATGTTAATGTATCTAGCATATTTGGCTACTTGGTTTGGTATTAGTTATTGAATCCTTGAATATTGATACGAGTTTGATTCTAACCTTCAACATTTTAGTGCCAAATTTTTTATTTTTTATTTTTTTGTGTTTTTTCTTTCATATTTGCTTCACTCTATTAATCATCCTCACCTTGTCTATTTTTCAGTCATCTTTCAACCACTAATTTCGATTACAATCACTCCTAACAGTCCCATATTTCACAGTCCCACAGATTATTTCAATGCTTGAGAGTTCTTTCTGGGATGAAGTGCAATTCAGCATGCAAACAAAAAAATAGGAGTAAATATGAAAATTTAAATTACAAAAATAAAGAGTCTAAAAAATTAAGAAATAATACATTAAACCTGCTAATGATCCGAACTACTATAGATCATCAAAAAAATGAAGAAAAAGAAGAAAGAAGAAATTCATATTGCAACTACAATTATCCACCAAGACACACCACCATGCACCATACCCAGCTTCTCACCAAACGTCCTCAGAACCGGTTTCATAGGTGGAGGAATAGTGAGAGGGTACCCTATAATTCCTCTCACTATCATCTGACTCACAAATGATAGGGTTAAGTGGCGACGCCGCAGAAGCCTGAGGAATGTTTGAACATTCATCCTCGAAAACGATTTCGAAGGTCATTTGGACCATCAGATGGTTCAAAGAAAAAACACGAGTTGTCCATTTGTGAAGGTGGAGTACTGACTGATGAAGGGGAAATTGGTGAACCTGTTAGGACTAGGGCCTGTCTGTGTACTTCAAATTCACGCTCGGCAGCTGCAGGGTTATCCAATACCCTTTGGGCCGGTGCACGCCCAAATAAATTTCGGGTAGATCGAGCCCTTTATGTATATGATCTCCGACATTGTGCACCTTTATTGGGTAATCGCGCCGGCAGACCTCTGCCGGAAGAGAAGGGTGGGGATTGAAGTCTTGATGGTGGTGAAATTGATGGTCGGTTTGGCATTGTTGTAAAGATGCGTCTAGAGGTTATCAAATGTTCATCTCGTGTAATGGTAATACACACGACCTCTCTTCCAAAATCCTCCGTGAATAACTCGATTAGCCTGCAGAGTTCGTACCGGTCAAAGGAATCATTGATATCAGGGAGAACATTGGTAGAAGTTCCGTCGTCGACGGTTGTTTGTCACTGACATGCTCATCGTGGGTTGTTTTCCATTCCTATTTTCCATTTGAATAATCTAAGTGTAAATTATAAGTGAGTTTTTTTTGCTAGAAAGAAGTAGTTTAGCTTGTGATTTGCTACTAAAACTTTATCCCTTTTTTATAGACAAACATATAAGCTATTGCTTATTGTGTCAAAAAAATTCCTACACTAAACCTCATCTGAAATAAATGGATTTCATTGACAAGGGATGTCAACGTTTATGGCGGTTGAGGAGGAAGGTGGAATAGTGGCAGCCATGAATGCAATGAAGGGGAGCTTCAGATTTGGGGAGGTGAAAAGCCATTAATGCAATGGAGGAGAAGTCTACTACTAATTTATGGCTATAATACCCAAAGATGAAGCTGAAGTTAATAAAAGGGAGGAGGATAAGAAGACTGATTCAGTGCAAATGTATGGCTACAATATAGATGAACTAGCTAAGTGACTTGGAGAAGATGAGTTAACACATTCGGGGTTTTCGATGTAACCAATGCGAAAAATATATATCATATAACTTGGCAACCTCTATTTCTTAACAAGAATTCTCTTGGTGTAGTTGGCTAATGTGTAACATAGGCATTTTTGAAGGAATCGGGGTCGATTGTCATTTGCCACATTTTCATTTTTCGGTTTGTAAGTTGAATGGTAATATCATCTTAAATCATTTTTTTTTTGCTAAATAATTTTAAAAAAAAAAATTAACATGACAATGTTTACAAAATTAATAACAGGTTTAATATATAATTTATAATTATTATGCAAAAACAATTTGATAAATACTAAGTATAGTAAGCATATCTCGTCTACTAACTAGTTTAGTATAAGTGTCATCATTATAGCAGTTAATCACAAATTGAAGATTTTATAATATTTACTTAGTTGTAACATATGCTATAAGTACAACCATTATATTCGTCCTTCCATTAACATATCCTATAAGTGTTCTAATCCTTCGTAAAAGGTTTGTTCTCCCTTTAACCACATATGATATATTTTAAAGTTCTCTAAGAAATATTTTGTTTACACATTATAGGAGTTAGTGGTATAACATAGTTCAATTGACATCAAATAGGATATATGTTTTGTATAGTAACAACTACTATAATATACGTAAGTAGAATACAATAGTTATATTAGTCATAATAATTAATCTAATGAATACATTTACTTGGTGACTCTACAATAGTTAGATTAACATGATTATTTCTTGTAGTCTACATCAAGTGTTGTTCCTTTAACTAGATTTACGTATAAACTCTAATTAAACAAGTAATTTAACAAAAAAACTAATGATTAATTGTTTGATTTGACTAAGTTTCTTAAATTTTTACTGAATAATTAACACTAATTATTAATTTCACATAGAATTGAAATTATTTATGGATAATAAGGTTTTGTGGTGCACCTCAAAAATTATAAAAATTTAAACTGAGGTCACTTAGTAAATAAAACAAAAAAAATTGGGTTCAATTGTAATACTGTTTTTGGACTAATCGAGACCATTTTATAAGACTTACAAATGTAGGGTACAGAAAGTAATAAAGTTTAAGTACTTAGGTTTGCAATTTGATACTTTGAAAGGAAATAGGGTTCACCAAATATTAATTTTGAAGTTGTTAACACGTCATCGATCCGGATTTACCCTAGGGTATAATCCAGACCGTCAAATAAATAGATCTAATGATCCATATTCCAGACAGGTATAATTTTGTTGTATTCATAAGCCCGCTATGGCTACAGTGTATAACACCTCTGTTTATTAAACGCATGAACATTAATGAGATGTCGGATCCGGAATCCGACGACTATGATTATTTGGTTCAATTTTTTTTCATAATATGTGTTGCGACCAAAATGATCATAGACGTCAGATTCTTGATCAGACGGCCTATACATGTTCCAGAGGGTGCGGAATATCAAGTGTTTCGCACTGTAGCCTTTGCGTTCTAGCTACTACAAATGCCATTTTGCTTCACTTTAATATTCATCCTCACCTACAATTCAACTAATTTTACTGTGTGAATGAATGACTGTTGGGAGCTCGATGGCCTGACATTAACTAGGAGAATTGGAGAATAAACCTATATCATAAAGGCCCTCGGAAAACGTAAGACTGGCTATCTGAACCTTGTATTTACTGGGGTACTAATAAATTTCGAAGACAAAGACATACAATGTAATGCATGTGGAATATTTGGTTACTTAGTGTGGTATAGGTTATTGAATCCTTGTAGTGATGAACATAAGTTTGATTCTAACCTTCAACCAGTAGTTTTCTACATTTTTTTGGGTTATTTCCTGTCACACTATTTTATATTTCAGAACTTTAGTTTATTCCAAAATTTGCATGATTATTATACTGGTTTGTTTAAAAAAATGTCA
Organism: Vinca minor; assembly: GCA_026122235.1. Taxonomy (NCBI): domain Eukaryota; kingdom Viridiplantae; phylum Streptophyta; class Magnoliopsida; order Gentianales; family Apocynaceae; genus Vinca; species Vinca minor. The sequence goes on from JAOCZM010000230.1 coordinate 3,831,139, forward strand.
TTACTAATGAACTTTGTTGGTTATTTTCTGTCACACTTTTTCCTTTATTTATTCATTCCTTTTTTGAGGTTTTCTGTCACACAATTTTCTTCAATTTATTATTCATATTTTTGTTTTTATTTCCAAGATATATTTCAGAACTTTATATTAGAACATAAAATAAAAACAAAAAAAATATTAAACGTAATAATAAACATCATTAAAAATCCAACTTCAATCAAAATGAAGGAAAAAATACATAAAAAAATAAAAAATAAAAGATAAAAGAAACGGAGTTTAAGGAAACCTCATGCAGAAACCCTAATACCCTCAATCGGTGAAGAGCCAAATCCATTAACAAATTCTTGGTGCTTTCTCATTCTTGTGATGGGGAATTCGACATATTCACCGTGGTACTTTGGGAAGCTGACGGTTAAGTGGGTATTTGACTTAGCCCCACCAATAATCGTGCCTCTCCACCACCCATCCTTCCAGAAAACATCCACCTCTTCACCCATCTGAAACGCTTAGGCCATGACAGGGGGTGGGGTTGACCTCAAATACTTACTTTCAACCACCTCTAACAAAGGCTTGTTGTAAAACACAAGAAGGGGGGGTGGATTGGGTTTTCAATCAATCTTGTAAACTTTTCCTAATCTAAGCAAGGCTAGTGTAAGTTTGAGCAAGATGAATAAAAGCAAAACGAAAACCAATCACAAGACAAAGGATTTATAGTGGTTCGATTCACTTAGAATCTACATCCACTACCTTGAGCCGCACCCAAGGATTTTCAACAACTTCACTAAGAAGAATATTACACCTTGTGGATAACTCACTAAGAGTTTTACAAGACAACCACAATACACCAACTCAATAAGAGAGCTCGCCCACACTAAGTAGGACTTTCAATACAACAATAACCCTATCACTAAGAAAGGGAATGAGATGGTTTAAGAGAAAGGTTGTTCACTCTTCTAAGTGAAAGATAAATACCTTTGAAGTACAAGAATAATCAGCTCTTAGAACATAAGATGCACACTCTTTGTCTTGCTTTAGAAAAATCACTTTTGAATGATTTAGATCATAGAGATGAAGAGCATTTACTTTGAAAGTGTTTAAGACTTGATAAGAATTCAATGTATATTTTATGTGCAAACCTTAGAGTCATTCTTAAGCATTAGAGCTTTTATACATTTCAAAAAATGCTGAAAAAACGACTCTACAACGGTCATATAACGGCTAGTAACAGTGCTGTTAGGTTGATCCGAGGTTAGCTTCGGATGATCCGACCTTCACTTAGGTCGACCGAACCTATTGATCCCAAAAACTCAACTCTCTGTTTCTAGTTCGGCTGATCCGAGAAAAGCTCGGATGATCCGACTTTCCTGAGCTTGAGAGATGTTGATTTTTCACTTGTTTTGAAATCTTTTGAAGTCTAAAACTTTTTCCCAAAAGGTAACAAGTAAGAACATTTGGAAAACCGTTTTAAAGGACTTAGACTTTGAAATCAAAGGCTTTTGAAATAAGAACATATAAGGATCAGTTTGAAACTTAGCCTTTTGAAAACGTGTTTATGATGCATGCAAGACTAGAGTGTTGTACGTTTATGTTCATTAAGAGCATTGGTTAGAGCTTATAAGATAAAGACTTATAAAGACAAAGCTATCCTAACCAAACCTAAGTCTTCAATCTTCAATCTCGATGAGATGTGCCTTTAAGTATAACTTTGAATCTTGATCATGGCTTGATTGAAGTACTTAGAGCTTCCATTATGACTTCCGATATTCTATCACAAAGATTGAGAGCATTAGGCACAACATCAAATGTTTGTCCATTATCAAAAACTGAGTTTGTTCGCCCTTAAGGCTTACATTTGTGATTGAATTCATTTCGGATTCGACAAGATATTTGTCGTAAGCGAGCAGAGATATGACAAAAGCAGTGTAGTAGGAATCCAATAAGTTGGATTCTCTGCCGATTATCTCTACAAACTCACCGGAATTGTATCTTGGTTGTGGAAGGTTCACCATCATTATTAGATATAATACTAAGTATGGGTTACTATTTTGCATATGAATGGGAGTAAGAGGATTTGGGCTAAGAATTTATAACGGAGTTAGGAAGTTGAAGGCAGTGGAGAATGATGAGAAGTTGAAGGGAAGAAATATCATTGATAGTTGGGGAGATTCAAGGTGGGGGAATAATACATTTCAGTTAAGGGATTTTTGTACAGTACAAAATCTTTGAACTGAACCTAGAACTATACACAATTTGGGGAAAACATTTTGTGGTTCGAAAATTGTGATACCCGGGACTTTTTGAATTCATTTCGCATGCCTTGCATTTAATTTTGGATGTTATATGTTCATTAAATGTTCTAGCATGATATTCTATGATATGAAATGTGAACTTGTGTGTAATTATTTGTTATTACATGATTATGTGTTATAAGTGTAGTACGTTTAGTGTGAGGGGTGCTTTGGATGAACTCATTAGTGAAGAGACTTAAGTGTGGGTTTGGGAAACTTTAGGGGCTGAATTGTGAGGATTTGAAGAGGCTTTAGAAGGGGGAGTTATTGCAGGAAATTGGGAGAAAGAAAAAGGAAGGTAACGGTTGGGAGATAAGGAGAGAAAAAAAAAGAGAGTGCAGAATTTCTGAGAGTGATGTGAGATTCTAAGCGATTACAATAGCTAACGGAGTCGGAATCAGGCGATTCTTGTTGGTGATGCGAAACCTTGATGGGTTATATCAAGATTCGGCTGAAAACAGATCTTTCTCTATCTCGAATAGTTTCTATGGGAATACACTTAACACAATCCCGGAAAGGCTAAGTATCAATGGAGGTTGAAACACCACAACTAGAGAAACCAACTAGTTGATACGATGAACTTTAAAAGGAATATGAAATTCAACCGGAAGTTCATAAACAAGTATCAAAGGATTAACCTTAATCAAAATATCAATATATCAAGTCTAAGTAAAAGAGGTGGCCGAAATTCCCTTTAAGTAAAAGGTAATTCGGTTCCAACTCAAACTAGGAAAAGGGAAATAAGAGTCCTTGAAGAATTAGGACTCTTGAATAACAACTTGCTATCAAGTAACTTACCTAAACAAGATAATAGACACATGTTCCTATTATCTTGGCGGCTAGAATCAAAATAACTACCAAATCTATGAAGAGTCCTAGTTGCATTAGGACTCTTAATAACCAACTAACTAACACATGGACAACATGTCCTTTATTTAGCATACTTGCTATTACACGGCTAGAAATAGGAAAATAACAATACTAAAAATAATTAAAGTCTAGAATAGTCTAGAATAGGCTAGAATAGACTTTAATGTGCGAAAAGACTAAAATGCCCTATTTAGCCACTTTGCTTGTTTGGGCCGAAGTAAGTATCTTTGAGAGTTAGAAGTTGAACTTGTACTTCATCTTCTAGATGTAGCTTGGCTTCTTCTTTAGACTTTAACTCTCGGATCAATGTAGATAGTTCTTGTTCCATTTGATTGGTTCTTGATCTAGTCATTGGTCCATTGATGCTTGATAAAGGATGTGTGAAATGATGTAGTCTTCTAGATGGTCTCTTATCAGTTGGGTTTCGAAGCTATATGCGTAGGCTACGTTGGAGAGTTGACGGATTGAAGTTTCGAGTTAGGAAGTGAGAGTCATTCCGGAATTAGTGGGGTTTTCCGGCCATCGTTGGTGAATTTTGGGTTTTTGGAGTTAATCTTTAAGTTTGACAAGTAAGGATCTTTCATCCTTGTATTTTCAGTCCCTAAACATCATAAAATGTCATTTTTTTTTATCAAATTTACTAATTTTCTATGATTATGGAATCTCATTCATGTTTTATTGCATTAAAAGCGTTGATGTAAATTGTATTGCTTGTGAGTATGTGAATTTGGGGAATTAGTGCGTTTGCGATTAATACTGCTATATGATTGTTGTTGAATGTGGAGTCTTTCTATGTTAAATTCCCGATTAGAGCTCGTGTATGTTGTTGATCCTATGTCAGGACTAGTCAAACCTTTACGTTTAAGTGACTGGGAGCACTCTTTGATATGTCTTTGGCTTTGACTCAGATCCTAACGAATATAAATAGATGGACTGTTAACAATTGTTGTGGAGTTCACAAGGGTGAGCGATGATATAATTGGTGTGTCCTTAAAACTTTGGCCCTTTCGTTTGGAGTGTTCAGTATCCGAACCCATGTGTACTTTGGCCCACCGTCACGGGTAAATGAATAGTTATGGGTTGTTAGCAGGGTATAGAGTCATATCCAGGCATGTGAGCGCAATTGTGTGAATATATGTGTGTGTCATTGCTGGAATTCGTAATAGAATATTTGACATAAGAATCCGTTTGATGTGTGTTGATTGTACGTTGTGCCCATAGCACGATTTCCGATTTGTGAGTGTAAAATGTTATGGATATGATTCAAACATGTTATGTGTTTGTTGTGTAAATGTTTTGTTTTGCATTTGGAGTCAAAATGGGGTATTTTGGGCTGGGATTTCAAAGTGTGCAGAAAACACATTTTCATGTGTTAATTTGTGCAGGAAAATGTCTGTTCTAAATCGCGGACGACCGGTTCGGGTGACCGGATCCATTTTTCCTCTACAAGAAAAATGACTGGGAGTTTACCGGACGATTGGCATTGTACAATCGGTCGACCTGGGTGAAACCCACTCGATTGGGGTCAGTGCGGTCGACCTACTTTTCATATCGGTCGCCCGGATTTGGACAGTGCCTCTGTTTGAATATCGGCAGGCCTGTTCGGTCGACTGCTGAACCTATGTTTTGCCTTTGTTCAGTTTCTGTTTTGGACTTTGGTTTTGATTATATTCAATTTGCTCCGTACAGTTTGTTATCGTTTTGACTTCCGTTTTTCATTTACTTTGTTAAATGTTTTGGGATTTGGGAAAAGTTCTTTTCGAGTCATATTTAATGCTTCATCCCAGGGGTGATCGATGCTTACTGGGCTAGTAGCTCGCCCTTATTTTGTTGACCTTTTTGCAGATGAGTATGTTGATGGTGCTATTTACGACAATTATGATAAGGTCTATGAGGAAGACTAAGTTTGAACTTATGTAAGAGATAAGACTTATGAACTTTATGGTTTAGTAGTATTTGTGAACAATAGTAATTTCCCTTCGATGTAATGAATCTTATGGATATTGTAACTTTCGTTTTAAGTAATGACTATCTTTTATGAGGTTTCCTTTTTAGTCTTTGGGTTCGGTGCTTCATTGACTAGGAGTGCTGACATTTCATCACTCGGGTTACGATGTGACATAAGTGGTATCATAGCCAAGTCGAACCGTCATCAACTCATTACCTAACCACACTTATTTAATCTCTTACTCTACACTCATTAATGATGATGAAACCGGACCATTGCAAGAGAATGTGAAGTGGATGAATATCCGCACATATCCACCGTCAATCCCGCGAGGAACATTTCTGAGAAGAGCAGAACTAGACGCATACACCAAAGATTTATGGTGGTGTGGGTATGTATATAAGTGTAAGTCCGAGGATACCTACACAATATCATTCTTAGGCTATCCACAATAGGCTGGTGATTACCACATTACAAAACTAAGGATTTACCAAGACTATGTGTGTGTGAATGGAGACTGACATTTTAATATTCCATAATTTATTTAGACAATTTTCAATTTGTAATAACATTTGTGTTTTGTTTCTTTATATTAATAACAATTTATTTATGAATTTCTAACATTGCTATTAGTTTCTAAGTACTCCGGTATATTTAAAACTACGAGACTAAGTAACAGCCAAACTGAGCAAATTTATTCCAGCAATTTATTATTAATGACTTAATAATAAAGGACGAAAATACTTGAAACATCCATAAAATGGAAATTAATATTCTGGTTACAAACCAACTTGAAAAATGGGAAATAATTATTCTGGTTACATAACCGACTACAAGACTTAAAAAAAAAGGAACGACAATAATCAACAGTGTTTGACAATCCATTTTCCTTCTAAAATAATTTCTTTAGACTTCTTTAGATGGTTCTTGATTGTCAATGTCTGTCCGAATCTAACTCCCAGAATTTTCTTGAAAATAATCTTATGCTTGAAATCCCTTCAAAACAATATTAAATGGTTTTATAATTAGTTAGTGTAATTAAAAAATCAAATAAACAATAAACAACTATATACATATGTATGTGGTATGTCACCAGAGGCAGCATAAGGGGTATTTTGTCGGTTGGTCCCATCTACCACGAATTCCCCTACAACGTGCACAACATCGTCCTAGACTTTCTATATGCCTTCTAAACTGGTTGGACCGAAGTCGACCGCGAGTCCGTGTCACCATTGGATTCTGAAGTATTGGTTGTTTGGTTGATTATGTATCAAAATCATCGAACAATAGAAAATATGATGCTGGCTTGGCTTTCCTCAGGTCATCCAAATTATACATCATCTCGTACCTTGTACCGCAAAACAAAGCAAGTTCTACAATTTGATTGAAAATGGATTCAAGTGCTTGAATATTCTGTATTCCAAGTGCTTTCTGGAATGAACTTCATGTACTTCTTTTGCATTTGTTTTCATATATAGTAATGAATACTAAGGACAATTAATGATAGTATAATGTGTATGGAATAATTGGCAACTTGGTTTGGTATAGGTTATTGAATCCTTTTATTGATTACGAGTTTCCAATATTATCAATTTTTTTTCGGGTTTTGTTTTGTATATGCGTACTAAATTAATGTCGCAGACAAATTACGAGTTCGATTCTAACCTTCCACTTGTAGTGCCAATTTTCTTTTCCCGATCACATTTGCTTATCATTCTCATCTGGTATATATTTTGCAGCCATTTTTCCGTTATGAACAGTAGGAAGCTGGAGAAGATATTTTCAATAAACAATGAAGAATAAGTTCGTCATCCATAATAATCCATTTCCACACCCACTGTTAAAAAATACCAGAAAGCATTCTTCTCCTGCGATGGACATTTAAACCGAAATGAACAGTAATTTCTGACTGTTAGAAACATTACTACTTAAATGAACAGTAAGTTGTTCACGAAGAAAGGGAAGAAGAGGGAGTGAGAAGACCATGTACAAAAGAAAAAATGAAGAAGAAGGCGCATTAACTTGTGTTTGAAAAAGCATTAACTTGTGATTGAAAAAGTCATCTAAGAGCATTAAACATGTATATGGTAGACTTCTTTATAGGCTAGAATTTTTTTTTAACAAATGGATATATGATTTACTGTTCAAAAGGGTAATATGGTAAAAAATTCCAGTTTAGGCGATTTTTAGCCGATTTTTTTGAGGACACTAGGATTGTCCTACAAAAATTATGTTTTTTGAATATATATTAGGGTCGAGCTTATAATGGCCCGAGCTCGGCCCAAACTTGATTCAGGCTTTAAAATTAGACTCAAGCTCATGTAATCCAGTGCCGAATAAGCTGGGTTCGGGGCCGGCCCAATTGAGAGTCCTAACCGCTAGTTGACGGAATTTTCATTGAAAGGGGTGATTGTAGTTTGATTAAATGTCAGGGGATGTAAATGTAATTAACTTTTTTTTTTCTTGGGAAGCCATTTATGTTCCAAATACTGAAACCACTCAGCATACTGACCAAAAAAAGTTGCTTTTCAATTTGAACTAAATTGCGTAGACTGGAGAAAGCAATGGTTGAAGCTCCGTCGTTAGTATCTTTATGCTTGGATACACTTTCACAACAAATTTCGATCGGTATTTCTTCGATTTTTCTTTATATTTGAATGAGCAACTTGGGAAAATGATTTATAAAATTAACGAAAAATTTCCTCTGTTTTGTTTCAGGAGATGATGATGATATTAAGTCAGATGTTTTTGGGCTTCCATCAGAACTACTGGATTGTTTGTTGCAACGCCTCACTCCATTGGCTTTGGAAAATTTACCACACCATTTGTTAGTACTACTTTTTATCATTTCTTATTTACTTTACAATTTATAATTTCATTGAATGCTTATAGAAATAGTTGAATTTTCTTCTTTGATGTTTAATTTCAAAAGGGTTCTGAAAATCATCTTTGAATATGGAATGAAATTTTCTGGAAGTGTTTTTGAGTATATATTTTAATATGATGGATTACAACAGCAATGCTGCTTAGTCCCAATTACTAGATGGATACAGTCATACAACAACAACAACAACAACAACAACAACCACAACAACAACGACATAACCCGTTATTACACTCCATCTGTCCAAAGCTCAATGTTCACTTTTCTATAAAAAATAACTATGAAAGTGAATATTCAATTATAGACAGGAAGGAATAATTGTTTATTGTATGCATGGTTAAGAATTTGGCAACTTGGTGTTTTTTTCCGTACTCAGATTTTGGTTGATGTTACCATCAAATAGGATTCAATTTGAATTTGCGGAAAATGTTATTGTACCGTCATGTCAAGTTTGCTATGAACGTAGCCTTTTTATTTTATTTTGTGTTTGACACAATTTAAACCTTTCTCGAGATGTATTTAGTCTGTCATTAGGAAGAAGTTTTTTCCAGAGAATTCCCACATAAATTTTTCTTTGGAAGGTTATCTTTTTTCCTAGCAGGTAACTTTAAACATAGGATTGAGTTGACATAGATCAAAGTCTTAAGGCTAGAACAGAATCTACTGAAACTTTTGAGGGCTTCTGCCGTGATTTCCCTCAAATTTCAGTGAAAATATCATAACTGATCTTCTCAGTCCTGGAATTATATTGTGATTGCTGGTGTTTAGCTCAAATAATTGCAAGCAGCTACAGAAGTTTCATGTCTCTTGAGTACCATGAAAATTGTTTAGGGAAATATATAAGTGGGAATTGATCAGTTAGCCAGTAATTAAGTTCATTTTGGTTTACTGCACCATCTATCTGAAAAGATGACATATAATGTAAAATGAAATATGACATCTTCTTTTCCAGGCCATTCTGTATGCTTGACGATTATGGAACTGGAGATTGTGATTCAGGAATTGGAAGAAAGCGTAAAAGGTAAGGAAGTAAAGAATTTTTGAAAATACATTGCACCCACACACACACACACACACACACACGTGTATATATAATGCATAACTACTATTTCATTAGATGTTCGAACTTTGGGACAACATGGAAGATGCTATATGAGGCACGTTGGCCTAGTCTTGGGACTACATATTGTTCAGAAAATTGGTTGCCAAAGAAAAATGAAGGAAAGGATGAATTGGGAGATGATTGGCAGCAAATGTACTGGGAAAGACATTTACAGAAGTATGCATACTTACCTGAAATGTCCCTTAAAGTAACTATTCATTTATTTTCTTGAATGATTATTTGGTGTCTTTTCAAAATATTTACATGAATATCAGTTGTCTTGATGCAGTAGCAGAAAGAGCTTTGCTCCCACTTTTTTATGGGAGCATTGGAGAAATAGAAATTCCAGGTAATTTGCTGCTTTTGCTTTTTATTTGAACGTTTTCTTCTTTCTGTTCTTCCTTTTAAGTGAAATAGATAAGGGATATGAATAATGTTTAACGGGACATTCAAGCAATTTGTTTCAATTATATGAGATGGAGCTAAATTTTATGTATTATAGCTTGAGCCCTCAAACAAAGTGACATGATATCACTACTCCCTTAGTTTAACTGTCATATGTGACGGTGACAGCAAGAAATTATTTTTTAGGAATATTTACACAAATATCTACTCCTATTGCTAATTAACATGTTCAATTTCGTGTTATGTAAACACTCTTTAAGGTGCTCTGATTAACACGATTTTTTTATCCCCACTTGCTTGCACACCTCATATGTAAACTAGTTATGCACTGAAGATGATCTACATGCCACTATTTTTACTTCCACTTTCTAGTTCAATCACTCCACTAAATACTTACCTCAACAGCAAGTATCCTGCCCCTTAATTGTTGATTTCGCCGGTAAATTCTATTAACTACTATCAAATATAACACTCTTATTTCAGTTACTTGACCTTCAAGCGTCATGCTTATCATGATGGAGCACAAATTAAAAAAAAAAGTTTATGGAGCAAAGTTTCCTACAACTTGTCAAATGCTTATATTCTCTTACAAAAGCACTGACATTCAAATGTCGACATTCTCCGGGATTAAGAAAGAGGGAAAATTATTTTAGAAGATTTTCCTGCGAAATAAGCCAATGAAGTAACTGGGTTTTGTCTATGCAGCGCCAATATTAAGCTCCTTGGGCTGTAGGAGAGAGTCAATTGGTTACTCAAAGTTTTCAGATCATTGTCAACAATATGGATCATATTCCAGGTAAGATATTGCATCACTTTTGAATTGGAACCCCCTTTTATCATTAAAATTTTGACTTCCATATTTCAAATATACTTGTATGAATACTCAGTAAACTAGGAGTTTTTTTTTAAAAGAATTTTTCTTGTTATCGGGGCAAGGGGGTGTCGATCCCGGGACATATTAATCCGAGTCAGAAGTGCTGACCCAACTGCACTTTCCTTGACAGTCAATTTGGAGTATGCTTACTGATTTTATGCACCTTTCGTCCAATGAATGTGAAACTGGTATGTATACATGATTAGATACATTTACTTTTGCAGGTATCTAAGGCTTCCTGGTGCTCTTTGTGTTCCAGAAATTTGTGTAAGTTGCATCCTGTATTGGTGGTTCTAGTTCCTGGTCAAGTACCATATGAGTTAGAATAGTTTTTCTTTGAGTTTTTGCTGTCTTGCATTAGTTGCTTGATAGAAGAGAATACTTGGAACAAGTAAGAGGAGACATTCTCTTACTATGGTAGGAAAAAAGAAAAGTCTAATTTGAGGACCTTTCCTGGCGTGTTTTGATTCATGATAATCGTGGAGATTTCCTGGTTCTGAATGGTAAATAGGGGGAAAGTTGCGTGTGGGATGGAAGGTGAAATGGATCAAAGTTGGTTGGTCCAAGGATCTAAAAGGATGCTGAGGAAAGTGGCACTGGACCGGGATATTTTATTGAAGATGGAAAATATCGGATTAGAGTTTTGACCTTTATAATTGGTAAATCCCCAAATTACATTGATTTGTCTCTTTTTGGTAGGACCTTCCTGGTAAGGAAATAGGTCTGAATCCACCTAGGATCTCTTTTAACTTTTGTCTTCTTTATGTTGGATTACTTTCAATTACCAAAGTAGTTTTGCATACATGTAAAGGAAGAAAACTCTTTCAAGTCTGTTGTATGAAGTGCCCATACAATGCATGTGGCTTCTCGGAGAAGCTACATCTCATGCTTTTAGGATTTTTGTTTAGGCTGCTGGAATTACTGTGATAAAGTTTCAGTAATTGTTACTGGTAGGAACCCTCTGATTTGTTGATTTTAGGGCTCCTGGAGGTATTATCTGCAACAATCTCCTAAGTGAAGAAGTAACTTCTCATTTATGCCTTCCTTTGTAACAATATTCCGTGCTATATAAATGAAGCACGATACCATAGAGTTACAAATTTGAAAATTTAGAAGAAAATGGTTTCAGATACTCATTCAAGTAAATGATTGCAGAATGCTCCTCCTTTTTTTACATCCTCCAGTTTTTGTTTCACTTGTTATTATAGCATCACATGCTATTTTTTCAGGCAAAGAACTAGACTATCACAGTTATTGAGGCCGTGAAAGTTCTGTGCAAATCAATAATAACTTTAGTTGTTTTTCTTTTTAACTTTCGTGTGGTGTAGCTGTTATTATTATTACCTACTATATCTTCTCATTAACAAAATGTCTAGCATGAGGATTATGTTGTGTCTATGTGGTATCATTGGTTTCTGAAGCTACATCTATTACGGTGATATAGGAATATTTCCAATTAAATCTTAGGAAGCATGCACAATATCATCATATATGGCCCTGTTGGACATGTATATCAATGCTGAAGTTCTTCAAACACTTGTAATATTCTGTAACATATCTATTACTGGGAAATACAGGTTAAACTCAAAGATATATCAAATTCTTATCGAACACTCGCCAAAATACATGTGATATTTGTGATGTATGCTTTATCCAGTAAAACAAGAAGAATGAATGATATATAAACTCTGAAAGAATAAATTTTGTTTCTTGAGGAAAGAATTCAGCCAAGCGGGTGCATTCTGTTGGTTTGTTTCTCCGCTTCTCTCATGTATTCCTGACATTTGGTTTTTTTGCAGCATTTGTTAAGGAACAGTAGGCTGGAGAGACTGGAAGTGCTGTGGATAAAGTCGAAGGAACATGTTAGATTTGATCTCTCTCTCTCTCTCTCTCTCTCTCTCTCTCTATATATATATATATATATATATATATATATATATACTCCCCCATCCCCAAATAATTGTACTCATTTCCTTTTTGCTATTTCCCAAATTATTTGTCCACTTTAGAGTTCATTAATTATGTTTTTTCAAATCCTAAAGTTACTTTCAACCTTCCATTTAATAAATTGGTTATTAGAAAACGTTGTTACCTATGCCAGAACTCCAAAGCCCAATGTATTAAAGGCTCATTTTACAAATGGATGTTGGAGAGCGAAAGGAGGGGCGGAATTAAGGTTGATAGTAAAATTTAAATAGGGTTATATTTGACATTCTATCATTTTTTTAACGAAAATTTGTGCAATCTTAATTCCTTTGAAAAATATAATGAGGATTATTTTGGGATGAAGGGAGTATAAATGAAAAATAGGCTAAATTAAGAACATATAAGATTGGTCCTTCTACATGTACGGTGCACCTCTGATATTTCTTATTGAGAATGATGAAATAAATATGTGAGAAAGCAATTAATGTCAACGACAGGGGTACACATTCAGTTTCTTGATTATGAATGTTCTTTATTGCCAAACCATCTAGAATTATGTTTCTAGTTTCAATTTCTTTTTGAGGAAATATCAAAATTTCAGTTTATATCTATGTTACTCGGACTCTCCGCTTAGCTGTCCGTACCGGTGTCGACACACGACACGACGTTGGTATGGGTATGGAATATGTACCTGACATGGTCAAGTGCGAATGAGTACTTTCGACCAACTCTTGAAAGCTCATCGCTGCCATCGCTGGGACACTCATTGCTGCCGTCGCTGTGAAATCGAAGCTACGACGATCGGAGATTGGAGTTTGGGCGGATGAAGGAGTTTGAACAAAATTCAAGCAATAAGTGAAGGGAAGATGGAATAGAGAGGGGTATAAGAGTCGAACAAGTCATGCAATTGGCTGGTGATTTGAATCTGTACTGGTTGCAAATTTGTTAGGAGGAGGAAGAGAAGAAATTAGTGTTAGGTAGAGGGAAGAGACGATGGAGGAGAGAATAATGGGAGACAGCTGAATATTTCAAAACTATTAATTAGCACACGGGGAGAGAATAATGGGAGACGGTTGGAATTTATTGCTATATCCCCGTACCCGTGTCCGAATTTGGTGAAGTGTCCCCCCGTATCCTTTATTTGAGACGTTTAAATACCTGACACCTAAATACATACCCTTAACATAGGTTTATATAGCATCTTTTTGTGATTCATCAAAAAAGATAATGTAGGTTCATGTTTCACTGGCTTTTTGGAGAGACCTGATAATGGGCCTCCTTGAAGTCTGGAAACAGTGTTGTCTGCCTGCTTTCCTTGTGCTGTTATGTATTAATGTTATGCCATGGTTTCAATAGTCTGATATCTTTGATGGTCTTCTCTATTTGAAACATATTCCTAAACTGTTTAAGAAATGGCATTTTGGCATGTCATTCTTATCTAGAAGACTCTACTTAAATTTTGTTGCAGAATCTGTTTGGGTAGAAGGGAAGCTTATTCTGTTTGCTTTATTATTACTATTATCAGGCCGTTAAATTTTGGTTTTGCATTTTTAATCTTTGTTACATGTCATGTTTGAATCCATACCATTAGTCTAAATTTTCTCAGTACCTTGAGGTTGCTATCATCTGCCTTTAAAAACGTGTAAATCGCTTGGCGCATTTGACTTTAATGGTAAGGGTTGGTAGTATGTTTCTTGTAAAATGGCTTAGGACTTCTGATGTCCGGATAACTAAAAGCCATGGAAGTTCATAGATAAATTGAAAGGGAGAAAATAAAGTAACTTTTCAGTACCTTTATTTCTCTATCTACACACACCCTCCCCCCCGAAGTCAATATCTTGATATCCTGGTTTTTGTTTTTAGCTGTTCCACAATGATGTCAAGTTTCTTCACGTCAGCCTACTTAATCAACTACTAACCCATTTAAAAACAAGAGCATATGAAACTAGTCGAAGACGGGGGGTCCTGTAATTACTTATTGAAGTTTATGGTGGGAAAGATTACACAGTAAAATAAGAGCATATAGTTTCAAGGCAAGAGAGGCTTGCAAAATGATTCTGTATTCTTGAAAATGAGGTCTTGATATGGAAACAGGATTTGAGTGATGAATCATGATAAGATATATCTCAGGTGTTTATAGGTGTAGAGATGTAACTTTAAGGAGATTGATTCTCGTAATTCAGACATCTTTTCAGTTTCTACTTTTTCTAACAGGTCGATGGATTATGCAGACTTTTGAAGCAGAATGTGGAAACACTCAAGTCAATTGAACTTATTCATTGCAAGCTATCAGCATCATTTGTCAACTCTATTTGTGATTCATTATTAGCCAAATGTTTCAGTACTCATGGAATACATCATTTCTCAATTAAGACATCAAGCTTTTTGGAGAAGAATTCATTTCCTTTACCTGTGGGACTGGCATCCTTTTTAGAATCAGGGAGGTAACCAGTCTATCCATCCTTTGGCTTACTTACTATTTTGATGTCATGCATGAAAAGCGTCTGACAAATTGAACTTATGCTGCAAGCTCAATTACCGTGATAATCTGTCAGTTGGTTGGCTTGTTATCTTCCTCTGTTTACTCTTTATGCTAGATTCCATTATTTATCTAATGTAGGCTTTTCTTTGAGCTTTATTCGTGCTCAAGTAATGGGAAATTATGTTTATATTATTGTTAGTAGTGCCCTAGGACCATTAACATATGATGTACGTTTTATATCTTTTTGAGCATGTTAAATAGTTAATTTTGCTTCTGAACATCAAATGCGTGATTTGATAGTAAAACTCATTAGCTTATGTAATTACTATTCTAGTTGTCCCTAGTTTTATGTAAGGATCTTTACAATGAAATAAAACTAGTATGTCAAGAGATTGACAGCTCCAGTGGGGGAGCACTCTGCCTGGGACTGTGAGGTCCCAGGTTCGACACCCCTCCCCGAATAAAAAAAAAAAAAAAAAACTAGTATGATGTTTGATGTTTGATTGATGATTATGTTTTACTAATCATGTGTAATGAATACAAATCAAATCATAGATGCAATATATTGAGATATATTGTATCGGACGTGATCCGTTAGAGAAGTAATACTTCAGGGTCCTTAGTCATAAGTATTACTTCCTCAATACTATTTTGGAATCCTTAGACCTTATGTCTCCATTGTTTCTAGCATGAATGGAGCCACGTTTTGACTCAGTCGGACGTTACTTTTAATCGAGTAATCAAGACGTATCATTTCATGGCTTGAATGTGAGAGGCATTGTAAAGAATTTGTCCCTCTCTTATTAGAGAGAGAGATCCATGGGCCCCTCGATAGGGAGGACTGTCTAAATGCATGACCGTGCTCAAATGTATTTGATAAAGTGGTTATTAAATACTATTTGTTGGAACAGTCTACCCGGAGATCAAACATAAATATAATTAAGCTTTATAAAGGTGACGACTACCCTGCCTTATGCTTAATTAGGATATCGCGAGGCGAGACAAAGGGATCAAATAGTGGATTGATATTAGGTTCCACCGTAAATTCATTCACTTTGGGTATTCACAATGTCCTGCCAGGGACCACTTGTGATTTATTAACACATACTGCTACTAAGTGTGTTTTCATTGCCATTGTGATATGAACATACAGGGTCACACGCATAAACGAGTTAACGAGCTTCATGTCCAGATTCAATGAATTTAGAATGTGTCTAGGTTCATTGTATTTGACATTTATTTCTCTGAGAATCTTTAACCGGAAAAATGTAAGTTTTTCGTCTGTTTTCGATTTATTTTTGTATGAGCGGATCCTTTGTGGGAGGACTCATGTGTGTTTATAACGAGTTTCTGCCCATGAATCCCTTCAGTGGTACCGGTAGGGAGTAATTCCGCAAGGGAGTACTCAAGGTGATTGCTGCTAAGAGCCCAAAGACAGAATCTTTAAACCGGAAAAAATGTAAGTTTTTCGTCTGCATTCGATTCGTTTTTGTATGAGCGGATCCTTCGGGGGACCATGAATCCCTTCATGTATTAAAGTGCTTAGTTTTTTTTTTGGTCTGTGTTTATTTTTAACTATTGTTGAATTTTATTTGGAAATATTCTTTCTTTGTTTAGAATATTTATTACGAAATCCTTTTATAATAAGGTTCTACTAAAGTTGATTGACCATATTTCTTTCATAATATATTGACTTATTTGATTAAACTTTCTTTTAGAAGGAAACAATAATGATACTTCTGATATTATTTCTTTACAAACAGATATTGTGCTTTTTTTTTCTGTATGATAAATAGTTTTACTTTTGCAATTCTTTTACTCCATATTTTCGGTAGGTATTCGACATCTATTGGCAACTCCCTTTCCTTAAGACTTTGGACCAATAAATCCTTTTCCATATGTAATTATTTTCTTGTTCTTAAGATTTTTGGTCTGTCTCCTATATATCCCCGCCCATACCCCCAATTATTGGGGATTCAATGAGTTATGTTATTGTTGTTGTTGTATTCTTAAGACCAATGTTGCAAAAGTCGCTAGTCGCTAGTCGGTCGGCAGACAGGGGACTAGCGACTAGTCGGCCTAGTCGGGGGAGTAGTCGGCGACCCTAAATTACAACGTAATTTTAAAAATTATATTATCCTAAAGTTTAGGGACTAAAATGCAGATATTTATCCTACTATATTTCTGAAATATTTTATTTTAATCATTCTCAAATATGTTTTCTTTTATATTTTTGGTCCAATTAAATATTAAAAATATAAAGTAGGGCATTTAGGACTTGTTTGTAACATAAGTATTTTATGGTATTTTATGTGCTAATAGTTTAATTACACGTTTATTCCTGTGTATATAAAAGCTTCTATGTAACACTAGAGGAAGAAAACCCTAAAAATATAAAAGCTTCTCCAGCGGCGCCCCCTCCCTCTAGCCTCTTCTCACCAGTCACCATCGTCCCCTTCTTCTTCTCCGACAGACAACCCCCACCGTTTCTCTCTCCTTTCCTCTTCCTCTTCTTCGACAACCGCTGTGTTGCTTACTTCGAATGGTGGATTACATGTCGGTGTACTTGGTCAATGATGAAACCAAGGCTGGAACGGAAGCTGGAATCTTCTTCTTTTTCTTCGGGAAGCTGGAATCTTCTTCTTCTTCTTCTTCTCCGAGACTCCGACAACCACCACCGTTCCTTCCCGTCACCGTCACTGTCACTGCCACCGCCACCGCCACCAATTCTTCTCCGTGACTCCGAGAACGGTACGTTTTTTTCTCTCTCTCTCTTTCTGTCTTCTCGTCGGAATTTTGACCGACTAGATCGGAATTTTGACCAATTTTTTTCAAAGACCCGATGTTTTGGATTTCTAGGCGGCCACCGGCCGACTACCGACTAGTCGCCGGCTAATCGGCCGACTAGGCCGAGTTTTACAACACTGCTTAAGACTTCTGGACTAAACTAATAAATCCTTTTCCATATGTTGTATTCCTTTCCTTTTATAATATTGACACTCTTTTAGAAATCATTAATTAATTTACCGTTTTGGCCTTATAGAATTAGAATTAAAACATGATATCAATGGCAGTATTGGACTGCAAAATCCAAAACACTAAAACCCAAGAGACTTTTAATATATGTATGATGTATGATATGATATAATCATATGCTGTTTGGGGGTGTAGTATTATATCACATTCACTCCGATTCTTGATCTACAACAAAACATTAATCTCAGGCCATCTATGACTTGTGCATTTATATGAAAAGATCATAAGAATACATAACCCAAGAATGAATCATAGTATATCTTGGTCTTCTTGATTGCTGAATAAAGTCATGGAATTTTCCGGCTGAAGAGCTTGAGGATTGAACAGCTTGTTTCTGATAATGCTTTATTATGAGATCTGTGTGCTTCATAGTATCAGAAGTAATTTGTCTTTAGTAATGACTGAGAATTCAGTTTTATGTAATTTTATGAGGTTGGGAGGAGGAACATTTTCGGCAGTCCTATAGATTTTAAAGCTAGCAATAGACATGTAAGTAGATTTTGAAGGACAATAATAGCATGAAAGGTCTGCTCAAAAATCAATTATTTAACCATGAGATTGTAAGAAAGAAATTCGGATTCCCAACAAAATGGCAGCGAAAAATAACTTGGAATACGTTTCCTACTATGATCATCACAAGTAAGGACCAATTAGTTTTCGTTAAAATTAATATCTTTAAGATGCCAAAACAGAAACGGTTTATGTGTTGATGTTGTCGAATACAAGCAAGAATCTGACGATCAATCCCTTGCCTCTACGGTATCCACACGACCACTTGGATGGACATTCTACACTCTAGTGCTAGCCAGAAAATGAAGAACAAAAGGACTTGAAGAAAATCTTGAAAAAGGTGTTCTTTTGAAAACTTTTGGAAGAACAAAAGGGAGAGAGATAGAAAAAAAATCTGAATTTTTCTTCGTGTTTTGTGTTTTTGTCTAACTTCTCAAGTTTGGACAAGAGGGATTAAATAAGGGTTGACCACCATATCGTAACTACTAACCACTCCAACTTCTCTAACTTCCGGTTTTCCAGAATCCGGTTCAATTGATCGGTTCAACCAATCCGATATTGGTCGTGCCCAATCCAATTTGAGCATCTATTATCAAATGCAAACTCCAACAAGCCCAATCCAATTGATCATAGAGTGCGACCCATTATGAATTTGCAATGCTGGCCATGAAAACAAATTGTCAGCAGTAATCAGCGGTATCTAGAAACACATCATTACTCCCAAATTACAAATATTACTGGTGATTCGAAATAATCACATTTTATGACCTTTTGTAGCTAATCCCTTTGTCCTAGATATCTTGATTACACAAGTCATGGAATATGTCATTATAGTTTAATCTTTTGTTTATTTATTCACGAGTAGACTAATCAAATGACGAAGACATCACAATATCAATCATTTGTTCATGGTAATGAATCAGTCTCACCCCTCAAGGGGCCCCAGATATCACTCTTGTTATGTAAAAATGACAAATCTTTTCTTAATCCCAACTCAT
This sequence comes from Vinca minor, assembly GCA_026122235.1. Taxonomy (NCBI): domain Eukaryota; kingdom Viridiplantae; phylum Streptophyta; class Magnoliopsida; order Gentianales; family Apocynaceae; genus Vinca; species Vinca minor. The sequence continues at coordinate 3,850,462 of JAOCZM010000230.1, forward strand.
CCTATACATGGTTCATAACATACCTAACAAATGCCTTCGTTACATACAACATTTGACACCATCATAGTAAATCACTGGCAATGTAGGAAATCTTGTGAGATTTCAAGTCGAAGGATTTGTGCATACAAACACGATCATTATAAGAAACATTAATGACATTTATATAACAATCCATGAAGTGTTCTTATAGCGGGTCGGTCCAATATTATGATATCAATATCATATACCCATGTGTTGATTAGATATCCAATATCAATCACGACACATATTAGTCTCAACACATTATTATTGTCCTTGTTATTCCATAATAATGTTTGACTAGGGACATTTAAGAATAGTATTATAACAATTTATAGCAACTATTCTAAAAGACGTTATTATGAATAATACTAATTCACAGAAGTAATAAAAATAATAGTGGAATCATGCCTTTATATATCACAATATATAATACTTATGCAATCTGATACATCTCCCACTTGCACAAAAGATCACGATCTAAAGATTGGTCTTTTAGTTCATACAAATAGAACTGTCTCTAAGATCAGTTCTCATGGTATCTAATACCGATAGAAGCTGTATGACGATCATGTTGCTGCTGTGACAGCGGTTCCGTTAGTGGGTCAGCGATGTTATCATTTGTATGTACTTTGCATATCTGCACATCACCTCTATCAATAATCTCTCGAATTAGGTGATATCTCCGAAGTATATGTTTGGACCTTTGGTAAGATTTTGGTTCCTTTGATTGAGAAATAGCTTCATTGTTGTCACAATAGATATCAACATCATTCTCAATGCTAGGTACCACATCAAACTCACTAATGAACTTTCGAATCCAAACCGTGATGCATTGATATACTCAGCTTCAGTTGTAGAATCAACAACGATTGCCTGCTTTGAACTCTTCCAGCTCACAACACCTTCGTTTAGGAAAAATACATAACCTGATTGCGAGCGATAGTCTTCTCTATCAGTGTAACCATTTACAATGAGCTCTTCCTCGCCTCCATAGATTAAGAATGTATCCTTAGTTTTACTTAAGGATATTCTTGACGGCTATCCATTGACGTTCACCATATGTGGTCGGTATCTGCTCGTTATACTCAAAGCATACGAGACATCAGGGCGAGTATACAACATGGTATAGATAGATTCAATTGCAGAAGCATATGAAATCTCCTTCATGCTTTCTTTCTCCTCAAGTGTCTTAGCACATTGTTGGTTTGAAAGAACAGTTTCATGTGCAATAGGACATAGTCCTTTCTTTGTCTCTTGCATTCTTAACCGATTTAGCACATTGTCTATATATGCAATCTGACTTAGGTTAAGGAGTCTTCGCGGGTCTATCTATATGGATCTTGACACTTAATATATAGTTGGCTTCGCCTAAGTCCTTCATAGAGAAACATTGTCCCAACCAAATTTTTACAGATTCCAATGTTGGAATGTCATTCCCCATGAGCAGTATGTCATCTATATACAATAGCAAGAACACAATAGAATTTCCACTAACCTTCATATAAACACAAGGTTCATCTACGTTTCTAATGAAACCAAACTCACGTACGACATCATTAAAACGTTTGTTCCACCTTCTAGAAGTTTGCTTTAGTCCATAAATGGACTGTTTTGATATCCATTTGCCATATCTCATAATCATAGTATGTTGCTATTGCAAGTAAGATCCTTATGGATTTAAACATTACTACTGGGGAAAAAGTTTCATCATAGTTAATACCATTAATCTGTTTGAACCATTTCGTGACTAATCGCCTTTTGTAGGTTTGTATGTTTTCATCCATGTCGGTTTTTAGCTTAAAACCCCACTTGCACACTATGGGAGTTACCCCTTCAGGTGGATCAATCAAGATACATACTCGGTTATTATACATGGAATCCATTTCAGACCTCATGACTTCAAGCCATTTCTTATAATCTGGACTAGTAATTGCTTGTTTGTAGGTTGTAGTTTGTAGTTTGCTTGGTTGATTGTTTCCATCCATGTCGATTTTAGTTTAAAATCCCACTTGCATTCTATGAGAGTTACCCCTTCAGATGGATCAACCAAGATACATACTTGGTTAGTATACATGAAATCCATTTCAAATCTCATGACTTCAAACCATTTATCAGAATCTGGACTAGTAATTGTTTGTTTGTATGTTGTAGGCTCATCATGATTAATAAACATAACATCACCGTGTTCTCTTACGAGAAATCCAAATTTCTCTGGTGATCTGCGAGTTCTACTAGACCTACGCAATTCTTGTGTTTCTTGAACTGGCTCATCTTGCACAACCATTTGTGGAGCTAGTTCAATTTCCATCTGAACACCATTGCTAGTCTGAGAGTTTTGAACTTCTGTAAGTTCAACTTGACTCCCACTTGTCTTTCTAGCAATAAACTATTTTTCTAGAAAGACTCTCGTTCGAGTAACAAACACTTTGTTCTTGTTAGGGATATAGAAGATGTACCTTTTAATTTACTTGGGGTACCCAACAAATGAGAATTTGATTGACAACTTATCAGAAGCGAAACGCCTCACAACCCTAAATCTTCATGAAAGACATACTAGGACGTTTCCCAGTCCACATCTCATATGATGTTCTTTCAACAGATTTAGATGGAACCCGATTTAGTGTTAAAGCTGTTGTTTCTAAGGCATGACCCCAGAAAGAGTTAGGTAGGCTCGTGTGACTCATCATAGATCGAACCAGATCTAATAGAGTTCGATTTCTCCTTTTGGATACGTCATTCCATTGTGGAGTAGCCCGAGGAGAGAGTTAAGAAACACTTCCACAATCTCTAAGATAATCACGAAACATTTGGCTCAAGTATTCGCTACCTCGATCAGATCGAAGCAGTGTTGTAAAACTCGGCCTAGTCGGTAGTCGGCCAGTGGCCGCCTAGAAATAAAAAAATCGGGCAAAAAAATCGGGTCTTTTAAAAAATGGGTCGAAAGTCCGATCTAGTCGGTCAAAAATTGGGGGAAAAGACAAAGAAAGAGGGAAAGACACGTACCTGCAGCAACCACGATCGGGCGGCGATGGCGGTGACGGGAGGAGCGGTGAGGTGTTCGCGGTTGAGGAAGGGGAGAACGGAGAGAGAAGAAGAGGGAGAGGAGAGGAAGAGGAAGAAAGGAAAGAGAAGAAAGAGGAAGAAAGGGGAGAGAGACGGTGGCGGTTGTTGGAGAAGAAGAAGAAACGGGGGTGGCAGCATCTACAGAAATCTTCTCCACAGCGACAAAGTTTAGGGTTTTCTTCAGAATACCGCCTCTGAGGAGAAAAAAAAAAAGGAGGAAGGAAATGTTTAGGGTTTTCTTCCTGGCAAAAACGCCTATTTGGTCCTCAAAGATGTTTCTAAGAATCCTTTGAGTCCCGAAAGATTATTTTTTTCCTTTTAAATCCCGTATGTATTTACGCGCTGTCCTTTAAGTCCTTCCGTCCGATTTTCTGTCTAGATACCGTCAAGACAGTCGTGTGCCTCACATGTGAGTCATTTTTAAAGGGTATTTCGGACATTTCAACATATTTATCTAAACAAACAATTGGGTACTCAATTGTTAAAGAAAATAACTATGAGTACTAAATTTAAATAAATTAAAAAATAAAAATATCTAAACCCATTCCCTCCCCCTCCCTCTCCCTCTCCCTCTCCCTCTCCCTCAATCTTCATCTTCATCTTCCTCCGCCCCCTCCCCCACCACCGTCCACCATATATACAACTTGAAAGGGTAAAAACACAACAAAGAGAATAACTTATGTGGATAAGTTACTCTATGCCTCACATTTCCAACATATATGGAACGGGAGTCAGCTTCCTCCTTTTCTGCCAGGGCAGCAGCAGCAGCTATTTCTTCATTTTCTGAAAAATAACCACCAATCAGTTATTTATAAATAACCAGTGTATACTATCAAAGGATATTTAAACAGAAATTAAGAGGCAAATATTAACAGACCGAGATACATTTCTAAATGGGTGAACGGAGAATCCCGTTAAATATCCAAACAATTTAAACACTTAGCATCTGTCAACAAGCATTAATACACTTTCAGTTCTTTTTCATCATTTCACCATGCAAAATATAGCTCTTTTTATAGCCATTTCCAGGCCCATAAAATTATCCCTGCTAAGCCATCTTTGAAAATTAATGCAACAATTGAACAAGAACAAGCCTTATTTATTCATTCCTTGAAGAAAAAAATTTGTGGGTTCTTGTTAAAAACTTGAATCAAGTCCTTCTAGAGTGAAAAGTTTGAATCTTTTACCATTTTTTCACTTCTCTGCAGAAAACTCATTTGAGAAAAAGCCACAACGAAAAAAAGATGATAAGTTTAATAGACCTTTACCATGTTCTAACAGCTGTTGTTCCTTTGTATGTTGCTATGATCTTGGCTTATTGTTCAGTAAGTGATTTTTGTTCTGAACAACCTCATGCTACCCATTCAAACACCACAGATTATCTTTTATCAATTGAAGAGTTTCCTTCTTTATCCACGAGAAAGAATTGACTTTCTCAGATTTTTCATGCAAAATAAAAGAGCTTCATATCCATGGTTGCAGGGGTGGTGGACGGTGGTGGGGTAAGGGGGCGGAGGAAGATGAAGATGGAGGGGGAGGGGAAGGGGGAGAATTGGTTTAGATATTTTTATTTTTTAATTTATTTAAATTTAGTACTCATAGTTATTTTCTTTAACAATTGAGTACCCAATTGTTTGTTTAGATAAATATGTTGAAATGTCCGAAATACCCTTTAAAAATGACTCATATGTGAGGCACATGACTGTCTTGACGGTATCTAGACAGAAAATCGGACGGAAGGACTTAAAGGACAGCGCGTAAATACATACGGGATTTAAAAGGAAAAAAAAAATCTTTCGGGACTCAAAGGATTCTTAGAAACATCTTTTAGGACCAAATAGGTGTTTTTGCCTTTTCTTCCTAGATAAGAGTATTTATATAGTTAGGACTAAAAGTGCAATTAAAATATTAGCACATAAAATCACATAAAACACTTATGTTACAAACAAATTCTAAATGGCCTACTTTATATTTTTAATACTTAATTAGACCAAAAATATAAAAGAAAATATTTTCGAAAATGATTAAAATAAAATATATTTAATATTTAGGGTCGCCGACTACTCCCCGACTAGTCGCTAGTCCCGGGTCTGCCGACCGACTAGCGATTAGCGACTTCTGCAACATTGGATCGAAGTATTTTAATACTCTTGTCAAGCTGATTTTTTACTTCATTTTTAAACTCTTTGAACTTTTCAAAAGCTTCTGATTTGTGTTTCATAAGATACACATATCCATATCTACTGAGGTCATCAATAAATGTAATGAAGTATATAACCCCCTATAGCATTATATTAAATGAACTACATACATCACTATGTATTAATCCCAATATATCGTTTGCTCTTTTCCAATTCTAGTAAAAAGGAGAAGCTGGCATCTTAACCATTAAATCAGGTTCGCATGTATCAAATGATTCGAAATCAAATTATTCCAATAAACCATCTTTATGGAGTTTGGAAATGTGTTTCTCATTTATATGGCTTAAGCGACAATGACAGAGATACATCTGATTTGAATCATTATTCTTAATCTTTTAAGTGTTTATGTTATAGATAGGAGAATCAAGGTCTAACACATATAACCATTATTCAAATTTGCACTACCATAAAAGATATTATTCAATATAAACGACAATCGTTGGTTTTTAATACTAATATCAAAACCTTTCTTGTCCAAACAAGATATTGAAATAATATTTTTTGTTAAATTAGGTACATAGAGACAATTCTCTAACTCTAGGACAATTCCAATAGACAATAATACAATATGTTCCTACACCTAAGACAATAACTCTTGCTCCATTGCCAACACGTAGGTCCACTTTGCTTTTTGTCAATTCTCTACTCCTTTGAAGAACCTGCATATTCATGCAAATGTGAGAATCACATCTGGTATCCAATACCCAAGAAGTAGTTATAGACAAATTGACTTCTATAACATAAGTTTCTGAGCCTGAAGCAATGTTTTCTCATATCGCCTATCTCTTTGATTAAATGTAACTCTTACAATTCCTGTGCCAATGCCCTTTCTAACCACAATGGTGACAAATGCTATCCTTAGCAAACTCGCCTTTCGGTTTCAATGATTTACCGAATTGGTTTAGCTTGCCCTTATGTTTACCGTTAGGCTTTCCTTTAGGCTTACCGACACCTCTGCCTTTGTCTTTATTAACCATTAATATGGTTTTGGACTTGCTTATTTTTTTCTCAGCAGTCTTTAGAAAATTCAATAATTCGGGTAAATGCTTGTCTATTTCATTCATGTTATAATTAAAAACGAATTGACTATATGATTCTGACAACGATTACAGAATCAAGTCAGTAGATAGCTCTTGGTTAAGAGGGAAACCCAGTCTGCTAAAGTTCCGACTGAAGTTCCCTCTGCCATCTTACATTGAAACAGAGATTTTGACACATCAAATCTCTCTTGGCGTGCTTGACCCTGAAAGATTCCCTTTTAGCTTCACTTCTACGTTATTGATGTAAATCGATGCTTCATTCAATAGAAAATTCGTCCAATGCAAGAGATTATCGTATTTCCACAATTTAAGTAGATGCGAGATCTAGAAATTTCCCTTTTCGGAGTTGTAGAGTCAATTTTTGTTGGAATCTATTTTTATTTAAAAAAATTTGAATCGTCCAGTAATAAATAAAACAATTAAGTGTAGTAGATCGTATCTCATCAAAGAAAGAGAAGAAAAATAAAATAATTGGAATCAATCATGTCTATTGCACCCATTTCTTCGTGCTCGAGGACAATCCTCAAATTTTTGAACCAGTCGAGGAACTTGCCTCTCTCTAACTAGTCCTTCTCAAAGACCGATCACAATGACAGATTTGATGCAACAGATGTATTTGCCATATTTTCTACAATAAAATATGCAAAGTTTAAGTATTATGATTTTAAAATCATTAACAGGATTTTGTAAATGACTCTCCCACTATTTTCTTCAAATGAACAACCCTCAATGTTCATTCGGAAAGTTCGAAACTTTCTAGTAGGACGAAGGTCCATATTTCACCTCATCCTGAGTTGGCTTTGGCTAATCGCCCAAGCCATGGTTATTTAGGTAGACAACATTTGTCAATTACGTCACTTTTGTAATTCCTGGTTAGTTAAGTGAATAACAATGATTCAAGTATATATCAATGTACACACTTAACTCTTTTGCCTCTAGATCCTCAATCTTATTGAGATCATCTAGTTACGTAGAACTCAAGACTTTAGCCTGGCGGATATCACACTTATCCTTCACGCCTCACCCAGATAGACATGTGCACACTGCTTTGGCAAGTCCCACACATTTGCCGATCTAGACCTTCAAGAGGGTCAAATCAAGGAAGGTACTAACTTAATATGTAAGATTCAGGGATTTTCATGTTATATATGATCTGACCAAACTAAGTATAAACAATTTATTCATATGTATCGTATGCATCTCATATATCATGTACATAAAACAAATGTGACACAGTAATAGCCCAACCTATGCGGATTCTTCCAAGCCAATGGAATAATCCTCGCTCAATTTAAGGTGAAGACAGTAAATCTATCTTATAGACTTTTTCTTCTTCCTCTTGATCGCCTCCATTCTGCTCCATGTACTCTACACTACTACTATTATATAATTACATAGATAGAGAAAAATCTCGAGTTACGTGCGAGGAGAATTACAAATAGAATTTTGAGAGAAGGTACGACACGTAGACTGTATTTTTCATAAAAATGCATAACACTAGGTATTTGGGCTATTACTATGCACCATAACACATAACAGACAATCATGCTTTGAAAAATACAAAAAAACATAAAAAATATCAAGTCTGCATCTCCGTTCGTTCGCAAAAAATTTCATGTATAATGCCCAGTTGCGGACCAAGCCTCGTCCGCAGCCTGGCAGTGTGCAATTCCGTTTTCTGCAGATGATATGTTTGGACAATTTTTGGAACGACAATTCATCCCAAGACCAGTGATGTTAAATAGCGGCCATGGCGGCGGCGGATACGACGGCCTCCGCCATATTAAACACGTGGCGTGGAGGATTTGGTGTGGCGGTTATGAAGGATGCTTTTGTCGTGGCGTAAATGGCGGGTTTTTATAGATTTTGGGCGAAAACTAGAGATGTGCCTGGACTATTTGCCCCAGCCCAATTTGTTTTTTAAAATTTAACAATAAATAGAATCTACACTAAAACCTTAAATAGTGTTGCCTGCCTCAGAGTCGCAAACTCTTCTCTTCTATCTCCCCTTCACATCTGGCCACCCATCCTCCGGTGATCAACTCCGGCCGATGTAGATTAATTGTTTTATTTTTCTTTCTCAGCTGTTTTTTATTTCTTTTTTCTTCTTCATGGAATATGTATTTTGTATTTTGATTATATTGTGAATTAGGTGTATTTCTTGTTTGATGCTTTATAATGACTGAAAATTCAAAAATGGCATCAAAGAATAACTTACAATCCAAAAGGAAAAATGATGAAATCGGTTCTGAAATTTAGTATATTGTTATGTTAATATATTCTGCAGGTATTTTTTGGTGTATTTACATATATAAATATTATTTTTTAAAGCCGCCATACCTCTACAGTTTCTGGGTTTATGTTGTCGAATGCAAACAAGAATCTGACGATCAATCCCTTATTTCTACTGTATCCACACGACCACTTGGATGGACGTTCTACACTCTAATGCTAGCCATAAAATGAAGAACAAAAGGACTTGAAGACAATCTTCAAAAATGTGTTCTTTTGATAACTTTTGAAGAACAAAAGGGAGAGAGAGATAGAAAGAAAAATCTAAATTTTTCTTCTTGTTTTGTGTTTTTGTCTAGCTTCTCAAGTTTGGACAAGAGGGAGTAAATAAGGGTTGGTTGTTTATTCCATAATAAACCACAATATCCTAACTACTAACCACTTCAACTTCTCTAACTTCCGGTTTTCCAGAATCCAGTTCAACCGACCGGTTCAGCCGTTTCAACATGCCAGTTCGTTTCAATTGATCGGTTCAACCAATTCGATATTGGTCGGCCCAATCCAATTTGAGCATCTATTATCAAATTCAAACTCCAACAGTGATAACTAGACAAACATGTCATTTGAAGCGTTATTGGAAAGTTGACTTGTGCAGAATCGAAACACACACAATGTGTTCTTGATCTGCAATTGTTGGAATCTACAACATAGGTCCAATGGATGAAAGAAGCTGTGGCATAAGATAACATCATCTGTATGATGCTAGTATCATGTTTTAGACGTTTCCGATTAGTAATTTAGTTGCTCTGAATAATAGGGGTTAATATCCAGTTTCTAAATGTTTAATAATATCTGTAATTGCTTTATTCAATATTACGATCAAATCAAGTGCACAGGATTAGGGTGTCCTTTTATGACTCAACCACCGTTCAATTTTGTTATATGGCATCAAATGATATATAGTTCCTTATTGCGACATAGCATATATTGACAATTCCTATGAGGGAAAGTCAGTTTTCTGATGTGTATTAGTTGTGATAGAAAGATAGATAGACGGGTGTGCATAATGCGTATTTGCATTCTTTCTACTTCCTGCAAGTGTTTACCTCAGAATTCATCTCACAGTAGAGGATTTATGAATGGATATTAGCTAAAAAATCTGAGGCATAAGTGATAATCAACCTTTTATTTTTCGTCAAAGGTACTTGTCTTCGTTATGCTTAAGTGATGATCATCTCCACCAAAATTTCGTGAAAATGGTTTTGGACACCCTTCTTGATGTGTCATCCAATATAACACTCCTGGACCTTTCCGAAAACAATGTGAGTACTATTAAATTTTATTGGAAATGTTTTATTTGTAAATTGTTTCTTGTGACCAGAACAGTATCGGTACATTGCAATACTGCAGATTACTGGATGGCTATCTCATCTTAAATTGCAATCTGCAAAGACAAAGCAATTGTCTTTTGACATAGTCAAGTCATTGGCATCATTAAAGGTGTTGAATTTAAGGTATGTCATTTTGCCCACTATCGTGCCACAAAAAATGAGATGCAAGAAATTAAGACGATGGATGGAATTCCCATATTAATTGGTTTTAATTCGACATTTAAACTAAGGTAGCTATTAACTAAACTTTGGTAAGAACCTTTTGTAAAATAGCTGGCTTCTTCTACCAATTAAAGAATAAGATAACACCACCAACAAATTCAAATAAACAAAGATTTATTTTTTATTTTATTTTTGGTGAGATTTAATACTGCATTGATAAACTACTTATTATTTTACGAAAATTCATATAATTTTTATGAATGTGTGTAGAAGTAAATAAATGAACGTGAGAATTTAACTTAAGCCTTATCCAAAATTAGGTGTGGTCAGTTTCCTGAATCTTTTTTCTCCCCTACTCTACCAAACACCATCATTTAAGCCAAGGAAATCATTTTTCTTTAATTACTGTTTGCCCTTTTACCCTTTTCCTGCCTCTGATTCCATTGGGGAAAATGAAATGATGCAAAGGAGAGGGTTTCTATGAATTTGGTATTTCTGGTGATGATGATCCAAAAGATTTCTCGGATTAAAGTAGACTTGGCCTCAGAAAGGGTAATGTGATAAGAGCAGGAAGATATATGAAAAAAATAGAAGGCAAAATAAATTCTGTTTTGGTCAGCTCCTTAATCTCTGCTTATGATATTCCTGCTATTTTTGTGATGCATAGAAAAGTATACTTGCAAGTTCGGCATATTTAAAACTAGTTCAGCATTTTTCCAGACATGGTTCGTTAATCTAGTTCTGCATATTTAAAACTGCATATAAGTTCAGAGAGTTTTTCCACATTGCATAAATCATATTTTTTTCCTCTGTAATTTCAGGAACAGTAATCTTCAAAAAGATGATGCAGAATGTCTTAAATATGCACTTGTTCACATGCCGAAGTTGGAGAGTCTCGATTTGAGTAATAATCCTATTGAGGATGATGGAATCAAGTAAGTGACTCCTGCTTTCTCCTTTCATTCACTGTTGCATAACTGTATGCTCATAAGATGATTTCTCAACCTTTAGGAGTATGATTCCCTACTTCTCTGAGATGTCAGAGAGAGAATCTCCACTTGTTGATCTGAGGTTGGGAAATTGCGAGCTTACTTGCAGCGGAGTAAGTCAACTTTTACGGACCCTTTCAACTTGGAAGAAACCACTCAGAGACTTGTCGATTGGAGAAAATGACCTCGGAAGGTTTGTGTGGATCAAAATTCATATTCTATACAACTTGAATCAATATCTACTTGAATCAGATATGTATGTTATTTTTTGCACTAATGTAATGATATTCTCTCAAAGGGAGTATTTGAACCTATTTGTTCCGCATAAACTAATGGTATGACGAGAAGTCGAGATAGGTGTTGAAATTTAACCGTTTGGCATTTCCTTATCTGCATTAATTATAGATTTTGTTGTGTTTCAGCAAAATGGGAGCATTGTTGGGAATGGTTCTGTGCAAAGGCATTCAAAGCCTTAACATTGAAGATATCGGGCTTGGTTCTCTTGGCTTCAGGGATGCACAAGAAGAAATAATCGGGGAACTGATGCTTGTACGCATCAACATAAGGTTTGACTGATACATATATTTCCCTATGTTCTGTAATTTCTTGAACAGAAAATTAACTTGCTGCGAAATCTTTTACAGCAAAAATCGTGGTGGTAGTGAAACTGCGAAGTTTATGTCAAAGCTCATTTCATGTGCTCCAGAGCTTATTGAAATCGATGCAGGATATAACTTTATGCCTCTGGAATCCTTATCACTCATTTGCTCAACCTTAAAAGTTACAAAAGGTAAATACTTTTAAAGCTTTGTATATCTATATGACTCTGATTTTTTCAATGAGTTTTTAGATATATGTTTTATTCCATCTTTTGTAATGACATTTTTGGCATTGGAACCATTTTTTTTTTTTTACCATTATTTAGGAAAGCTGAAGCATCTGGACTTAACGGGAAATACCTCATGTGAAAAATATGCTGATTCTCCTTCTGCTCTGGATGAATTCCAAATAAATGGAAAATGCATTCTCAAATTTCGACCCTCTTGCTCCTCAACTATTCCTTATGATGATGATCCATAGTGCTACAACTGAAACATGTCTCTTAAATTCGCAATAAACGTGAGACCCGGGGCTGGAAAATTGCTACTTATGCCTCAAATTTTGGTTATCTGCAAGTTTTGATGTCTAATGTATCAGGGTTGTTAGACATTACGTACAATATATATTTGTAAAATCATTTCTCGCCATATCTTTGAGCATTACTGTCTAATGTGTCAGGTTTGTAAGAAATGTTGGAAATTGAATCTACATTCTTTGGCTCTGGAAATCATTTTGAGCAAGAATGCTCTATGCAGCCGTCAACGAAAGGAGGAACACCAGGACATAAAGTTCAGGGGGTGTGGCTGCTAGGGTGAGGTACGTTGCGTAGGTGGGAAAGGGGATGGTTGTTTAATATAAAGTTCCAAAAATACCCCTATACTTTTTGGGTTGACCAGTTCCATAATTCGAATTAACAATTGACTGAAAAAAGCCGACGTACGGACCTAATATCACTTTTATATATTTGTTCGGTACTCTATTTTCTAAAAACACTGTTTTTGGACCTACCCTACCAAACCTATTGTTTTGGGACCTGTAACGCCAATTTGGCCCCTTCTGTATTTGAAAAATCGGAGGCATAATAGATGGTTTTTTGCATGTGCATGACAAAAATTAGCCTTCAAATGTGAAATCTGACTATTGAGGTTTTTTTTTAAAAAAAAAGAACACCTTCCATCTTACCAGAGAATTTTAAGAGAATGAATCACAGATACAAAGTCAACGTATTGCCTTAATATTGGGTCGATCGCGAAAATGGGGTTGGTTGCTATGTAATACTCCCTCCATTCCCTATTAATTGTCGTTTAGGAGATATCTAGGTATCCAAATTAATTGTCGTTTAAGCTTCTTTTATTAGTTGTCAACAATTTATTTCAATTATACCCTCAACATTTTCCTTTCTTTTCTTTATGATGTATTAGTAAGAGAGGAGAAGTGGGGTAATATTGGAAGTTTAGGTGGAAATGACAACTTCCTTAATTTTTTCAAATTGTCTAAAGAGTCTTATATTTAGGAATGGAGGGAGTAACAATTAAAAAGAAGTAAGGCCCGCAGGTGAGTACGAACATTTATTTTGATGCCTGTTAAAAAAGTAGGCATGACCGCCCTGCCCGTTTAAGGTCAACTCATGATAGGGCGACCGAACATATACCTGTTTTGATAGTAATTCTTTAGAGCTGAATATTATAACCTTTTTTAAAAATCAAAAAAAGTTATTATTAATGTATTCTCTTGGTCGGTGTCTTTTTAAAGGGGTATAGTAGTGACCCACCCCCTTCCCCAACAACCACTAATGGATTCTCTTCACAACAAATGTAAGGTGGGATTAACCTTTTATAATTGCCTCAACAAATGAGGACTTTTGCTTCACAAAGAAGACTCCACTCACAAAGAGTGTTTTTCTAGTTCTACCGATGCTACTACCGTACTATCAAGAGGATTAGAAGATTAGAAAGAACCAATCTCTCCAAAAAAATACCTCTCACAATAGGTTTTTGCTCACCAATGAGGACTTGGAAACACTCACAAAGAGCCTTTTCCTGACTCACAAAGAACTAGTTTCTCACAAAGAGAAAATGGGTAACTAGTCTCTTTCAAATGAGACTTTACAATTTAAGCTCTCTTACAAAAATCCCTCTTAGATTGAATATACAAATGAATCTCTAATCACTTTTGAGAATAGAAGAGATTGAAGATGTTTAAAGACTTTTGGACTCCACATTTCAAAACCTTCACATCGACTAATGGTAGTCACTTTGTCACGATAGGTCAACTTTGGCAGATGATGCAACAAAGAAAAATATGATCGATGTTTCCTGTGCAAACAAAAAGGCCACTTTGCCAAAAACTGTCCGAAAAAACCAAAGAGGAAACAATTTTTGTCACCCTGTTCCCAAATTTCACCATGTTCTCTTTGAATCCTAGGAGTGGCAATATTGAAAGAGTACCATCCTAAAATTTCTTCAACTGTGAAGTGATAAAGTCTTGGAGGGGAATGTGGTAAATGAAGATTCATTATTGACTTGTGTAAACAGAGAACCACATAATTTCCATACCTACCACTTAAGAAACGAAACCATCCTTCTGGGGTAAAGAACCATTTCAAAATTTTAAACATGATAAGTTTGTCTGGAGAAAGATCATTGGCCTTGTCACAACACCAGGTATAAGAAAATAGTGTTGTAGCATTGAACACAAACGCTATTTTGTGTGCCTCAAGAAGATACCAGAAATAGCATAATGCTAATTTTGGGAGCGATCAAAGATGACAGATATGACATATGGTAGCATAGAGGCGTGTCTGGGTGATTTGCGACGCCACGAAACATTGAAGGGCCATGTTTTCGAAGATGGAATATCGCATCCAAAATCATGCCTTTGACCTTCCCCTGCCTCCACAGTTACAAAATGGTGAAAAAATGGTGAAGTCATATTTCTTTCAGTTGATTCTCCTCAAACCCCACACTGCACCTTTGTTTCTAGACAAATCTCACGAGAAGAAATTCAGGCACTTCCCCCCACCTCTTGGATCACTAGTTATGAAAGACACATATCTGAAACAACTAAACCGATCCAAATAACATAACCCACATTCACCACAAAAAAGGATGGCACAGTTGAAATCAAATTCCCGGGCAGAAATGAAGTATCCACTATTTTCCTACAGAATTCTCATTGATGGATTACGATTCTTGGTCTTCCCTCAATATCCCAGTTGAAAAGTTTGGTGCTGATGGTAGACCTATTCTCCAAGGAAAAGATCAAAAAGGTCACATTTGGTATGATGTTTGTTCTTGTCCAGATTGTCTAGATTACTCATCAGATGATGAGTTACCTACAAAATCTAAAGGTACCCAACAACTCCTTCGTACAAGATATGAAACAGGTGACCCTTCAGTTGGTCTTTTAGGAGAACCCAGTGGCAGAACTTTTGATTACTATGTTCAATATCAAACCCCATCCTCACTCCATCCAGAAAAAATTCCACCAGATGACACATCAGTTGCACCCCTCCTCATCCACATTCTTCTCCACCACTCCCTTTCAATATGATGGACCAAGCTTCCAGCTCCTATAACACCATGTTTCCCCCATTAGGTACCTTTGAAAAGGAGAAAAATAAGCATGTCTGGAAGATCATAAATCTCACAGCAGTTGATGACAAGGGACAACAAAAGGCAGTTTATGTTGCAGAAGCAGCCCTCAATTGGCAGACAGAAAATGTGATTGCACAAAACCAAGCCCTCCAAAGAATCATCAAGAAACCCTCACAGAACATGTGTCCCATTGCCATGATACCAAATAAGAAAGGTAATAAATAAGACTAAGATAATAAATAAAACTAAGATAATAAATAAACAATATTAGCAATACATAATAATAATAATAATAGCAGTAAATAATAACAAAACTAACAAGTTTCTTGAAGATACTAGGGGAAATGGGAATGGGAATGGGAATGGGAATGGGGAATGAGAATGGTAGTTGCTAGTGGGAAAAGATGAACAAATCAAAATTTGTGACAAAATGATATATGGTCACAAAACAGTTGTCACTGAATGTCTTCACTCTAATAGTGGTACTCTATATCCTCGTTAACAACCCTTAACTATTAAGTTACCCGTTAAGAAGGGCCTGAAGACTTAACATGGATTCGGATATTACTACCCTCTGAGCGACAAGACATGATGTTTAGGGACGCGTCTGTTATGTCATCGCTAACCCTTGTGAACTCCACAACGACTGTTAACGATCCTACTTTTTATTCTCGTTATGAACCGAGCCTGAGACTAAATTAACTGATAATGCTCCCGGGCACTTTAATTGAACGATTTCAACGATGTCCTGGACTAGGATCATCAACAGATACAACTCTAATTGGGAATATAACACAAAGATACTCCAACAAAACAATCAATCAAGAAAAAATACCAAGCACAACAATTCCAACAATTAATCAAACCACAATTAGGCAATTTACATAAATACTTCATCCATTTTGTATGCATTAGAAATATGAATGAAAACCAATTCAAAGCAATCAATAATTTCTGTAAATGGACAATTCATGATGTTTTAAGGATTGAAATTCAAGGGTGAAGGATCCTTACTTGTCAAACTTAGGCAATTCCTTCAAAAATCTCTAAAAACCTGAAATCCCAAAAGTTGGCAGAAAATTGCCCACTGTATATGCAATTACTCCTATTCCTGAGCTCGAGACTTCACTTTGTTGAATCTCAGACGTAGCCTCGTTAGTTAGCTTCGAACCCCAACTGGAATCGTTCAATTCTGACATCGATAGCTATGGCAATTGCTTATAAAACCTCACAGCACTAAAAAAAATGCACTTTTCTCTCTCTCTCTCTCTCTCTCTCTCTCTCTCTCTCTCTCTCTCTCACTAGCCGTTACTTTTCTTCGTTCCTTTCAAAAACTCCAGCCAAAACTTCCATCCAGATACCCCCTCAAATTCCATACAAAATAACCCCTCAAGTTTCCAATGCCTACACTCAAGTCCCTTAACTTACAAGTTCAACCAAAATGCCCCCACACTAAACGTACCACATATAACACATAAACATGTTGTAACAAATAATTAGGCACATAGTCACATTACATGTTACATAATATTATGCTATAACAAATAATAAACACATACATGCAAAAATTAAAGTAGGACATGCAAAATTATTTTTCTAAAAGTCTCGGGGTATCACATCCTTCCTCCCTTACATAAGTTTCATCCCCGAAACTTCACTGGCCTTGGTTCTCAAACAAATGTGGATATTTTTGTCGGGCTTCTTCCTCTAGTTCCCAAATAGCCTCGTGCTCGATATGATAACGTATAAAGCGATAAATAAACACTTATTTCCTATTCCAAGGCTCTACTCTAAATCCAGTCCCATGTTCATTCCATTCTTATTCTAACCAAGTTCAAGCCTAAGGTTCGACCTGCTCTGATATCACTTATGTCAAACCCCGTCTCCAAGTGAGGACATGGTAGTGCTCCAAGTCAATGAAACACCGAACTCAAAGACAAAAAAGAAATTCAACAGTTTATAACTTAAAAGGGAATACATAATCCATGAGTTGATTACATCATAAGGAAAGTACTGTCTGGAAGGAAAATACTAGAACTGTAAATGTTTGCAAGTTATACTATTACTAGATCAAACTACCTCATCCTCGAAGTCTTCCTCATAGGTACCATCGATCTCACCTTCCACAAAGTCATCCGAAAAAGGGAAACAAATAAGGGTGAGCTTACGCGCTTAGTAAGCATCGATCACCCTTGGGATAAACCATCAACTATGACTCGAAAAGAACATTTTCCCAAATCCCAAATCATTTAAAAATACCGAAACAAAGTTAACTTGGAAACACATTTGAAGAAATAATGAAACGAACGGAAAACAGTACAGAACAGAAAACAGTCCAGCACAGGCCACGGACGAAGTAAGTATGTGCCAGAAGTTGCGGTCAAAAGAACATCGTCCGTGGGATCTTCCGCCAAAAAGTAGCTCTTAGAAGTTGCGCGGACGAAGCTGCAGATGAATGCTTTGTCCGTGATATTCAGAATACCGGTTTTCATGTACAAAATTGTACATGAAAATGTCATTTCTGCACAACACTTCCCAAACCCAGAAAATCCAGTTTTTTTACTTCCAAAACACATACCAAAACAAATGCAATTCAAACAACTAACATGCTTCAATTCCAACGAATCTAACACAACGAATCGGAAATTATGCTACGAGCACCACACTCATGCACTTCAAACAGATTTTCGTGTCAGATTAACGGATACAATTCAAAGAAATATAATCACATAGAATTAACACAATTGAGCTCAAAATCTGGCAATGACTTTATATCCTCGTTAACAGCCCTTAACTATTAAGTTACCTATTAAGAAGGGCCTGACGACTTAACATGGATTCATATATTACTACCCTCCGAACGACAGGACCTGATGTTTAGGGACGCGTCTGTTATGTCATCGCTCACACTTGTGAACTCCACAACGACTGTTAACGATCATACTTTTTATTCTCGTTAGGAACCGAGTCTGAGACTGAACTAACTGATAGTGCTCCCGGGCACTTTAACTGAACGATTTCAACGATGTCCTGGACTAGGATCATCAACAAATACAAGCTCTAATTGGGAATATAACACAGAGAGACTCCAACAAAACAATCAACCAAGAACAACAATTCCAACAATTAATCAAACCACAATTAGGGAATTACATGAATACTTCATCCATTTTGTATGCATTGGAAATATGAATGAAAACCAATTCAAAGCAATCAATAATTTCTTCAAATGGACATTTCATGATGTTTTAAGGAATAAAATTCAAGGGTGAAGGATCCTTACTTGTCAAACTTAAGCAATTCTTTCAAAAATCTCTAAAAACCAGAAATCCCAAAAATTGCCAGAAAATCGCCCACTGTTTCTGCAATTACTCCCATTCCCAATCTCGAAACTTCACTCCATCGAATCCCAGACGTAGCCTCGTCAGTTAGCTTCGAAAAAAACTAGAATCACTCCATTCCGACTCCGATAATTATGGCAATTGCTTAGAAAACCTCACATCACTCAGAAAACTACACTTTTCTTTTCTCTGTCTCTTACACTTACCTTTACTTTTCTTCTTTCCTTTAAAAAACTCCAGCCAAAACTTCCATCCCAGAGACCCCCTCAAATTCCATACAAAACAACCCCTCAAGTTTCCAAAGTCGTCCCTCAACTTACAAGTTCGACCAAAACGCCCCTCATACTAAACGTACCACATATAACACATAAACATGTTGTAACAAATAATTAGGCACATAATATCACGTTATAACAAATAATAAACACATACATGCAAAAATTTAAGCAAGACATGCAAAATTATTTTTCTAAAAGTCCCGAGTATCACACTTTCTACAATAACTATGGGCGCTAGTTGAACATTACTTCTTTTGTTTCACAATATATGATTTTTTTTCCATTTTGCATAAGTTAAGAAAAATGTTAAAGCATCTTATACTATAAAATGAAAGTAATAATACACAAACAAAGTGACCTAATGAGAATATTGTTTTCTAATTTTTAAAGAGATATATATATATATATATATATATATATATAATATATTTTTTTTAAATTTACTTACTCATATTATAATATTGAGATAAAATGAAAAATAAATTATTGAAACTTAATGAAAAATAAAATTATTTAAAATTGTAATAAAACAATATTACACCGCCACTTTGATCAGACTCCAGGATGGAACCAACTTCCACTTGCTCAAATCAATTTACATTTTGGACTGGTGAGTCCAAGGCCCACTGCAACTCCTCTTTTTTTTTGGGTCCTATTATTTCCCCCATCCCCTTCCTTATTTTAACATCCCCTTTCCCATTGGTCTATTCATCACATGACTGCGCCAGCATCACTACATTTCGCCTCTCTCCTCATTCTGCGAGGGATGTGACCAAATCTGACCACACTAGCACACGTGGGATCCCGGTCCCATATCAGATATTTCCTTTCCCATTTCCCTTCTTGTTTTTCTCTCTCCTCTTTAAATAATTTTCTCTCATCTTAAAAATTTCTCCACCAACATAGCCGGTCCCACCACCCTTCTACTGCGACCACCGGAATTTGGTGATTTTTTTCTCTCTTCTTTTCTCTTTGGGATAACCGTTCTAAATCCACTACAAAATACAAAAATTTGGAGTCAAAATAATCAGGAAGATTGGTGATTATAACTTTGAATCCAAAGAACATTTAGTGGAATGGGTTCAACAATGCGGAATACAGTATAAAGTGTATGTTGTGATTGTTAGGTCAAGGAAAATACATGATTATAATGTGCCCAATTGCTATTTACAGTGTGAGCATTTTGGTAAGTTTGTTGGGGCACCCGTTGGCAAAGGAGGTGAAGAGAGAAAAGCTAACCGGACAAAGATGACTAAGAAGATAGATTGCCCCGTTAAGATAGTAACAAAAAAGAATAAGTATGATAAATGGAATTACGAGGCAAGGCAAAACAAGCACAACCACTTCTTGGGATTATATTAGTTTGGTCATGCTGCGACACGTCGGTTAAGTGTCGAACAGTTTAAGTTGGTTGAGCAATTGACTAGGTGTAATGTTGGGGCCAACTACATATTTAACACACTAAAGAAGAAAAATCTAAAATTTTATGGAATAAAATCTACAATATATAATGCCCGGGCAACGACGAGGAAGCTCGATAGGAAATGTATGACTGAATTACAAAATCTGATGTATCAACTTACAGAAGTAGGTTATATTTAGGAGTGCCATCGTTATGTTGGTAGTGGGAGTGACGGGGCGGGTGAAGATGAATCTCAGTAACACGTCGGCGACTTGGTATTGCTCACCCGAACTCGTAAGAATTGCTCGTGTCTTTTTCCCCTATGTTATCCTCACAAACAGTACCTACAAGACCAACTGGTATGTGTTTATAAAATTGTTTCAAAACTTTCTATCATTTAACATTAATTGTCTTATTTATGATATTGTAGATTTACACATTTACACATTTAAATAATTAAAGATACAAAATGCCATATTTGTTGTGATTGGATTTACCTACACTGGTCTGAATGTCACTATTGCATATGCATTCTTAGGTCAAGAAAATTTTGATAATTTTTCTTGGACACTTTTTATGATTAGGGGATTATTTGATCCCAAATGGGTCTCATGTGTTGTTGTAACTAATAAATATATGCAACTTGTTAATGCAAGTCAGAAGGTCTTTCATGAAGTCAAACACGTGTTGTGTAGGAGACATTGGATAGTGTGTCAACAAGAATGCTTGTTCAGTTCTTGGGGAAGAAAATGGTACAAAATTCTCAAACCACTTGAAGGACTCTCGCTTATGCAAAAATAGAAGACGAGTATTATAAGAAATTGTCTGAAATTTTAAGTTTTTATAAAACACAGCAAGATTTTGATTTAATTCGATATCTTAGAAAAACTTGGATTGATCAGTACAAGGAAATGTTTGTTCCGGTGTGGACGAACAAGTATCTCCACTTCGGTACAAATACCACTAACCGAGTAGAGAGCTCTCACTCCGAGTCTAAGAAGTGCTTAGGAAGATCTGTTGTGAGTTTTATGTATGTGTGGGAGAGGATACACGTTATGATCGTAAATCAAATTGATCAAATTAAGGCGAAAATGGAATCTTGTCGTCATTGGGACAAGCATTTAGAAGACAACATGTTTCTAAGGAGGTTGAAAGGTAAGGTTAGTTCCTGCACACGCATGAGTATTTCCGGCTAATTTTGTGCATTTTTGTGCAAAATTAGGTCGGTTCTATTATATTTCAAATTAAAAATCAAATGCAAAAAATAGGACGGATCTATCATATTTCAAAGTAAAAATTAAAACTTTCAAAACAAATACTCACATTATTGTTTTTTCTAAGTAGCTTATGTTGAGATTTATTGTTTTTTTGTACTTTCAAACAAGGAAGGAAGTTGACGGTCAGCGGCAGCAAAAGGGAAGGGGGATAAGTGTTTTATATTTTTTATGGTTGAGTGAATTTTTGGGCAGTCTAATTCCTATGTGAAGTAGTTTTTTCTCATTACATACGAAACGTCTCAGAACAGGTGTTCCGCACGGTAAAAACAGAGCAGATGTTTTAAAGCTCAGAACAGGTGTTCGTTTTAAATTAATCTTAACCGTCAAAATGTTAATCTAACAGACGAGGAAAGTTTCGCACGTATGGAGTTGCCCTATTCCACGCTGGAGCCATCGTCGAATTTGGGGTAGTGGGGGTGTAAGGAGGAGAGAGAGAAAAATAAGGAAAATGGGGAACGAGGGTGGGGGTTAGTGTTCATGTTTATTTTCTTCTATTCCTTTTCCAATTTTCCCTCTTCTTTCTTCCATTTCCGTTGATCATAAACATTTTTGAAAGGTTTTGATCATGGTTCTAAAATCCGGCTCGGACCAGCTGGTCGGACCAGTCAAACCGCCTCCCGGCTTGCTTTGTGGTCCTGGTTAGGGGTGTGCATTCGGTATTCGGAACTAAATTTCGAAATTCGGTTCGGTTTTTTAACCTTTTATGAAAACCGAACCAAATCAAACTTTTATGAAAACCGAATACCGAATACCGAAATTATTTCAATATAGTTCGGTTCGGTTTATACCGAAATTTCATTTTTTTTTCTTGTGTAACTCAACTTAATAAAAATTTGGCAAAAAATAAATTATAATGCACAATTAAAATAAAACCAATAAACTAAAAATTAAGAATAAAATAAAACTCTACAACAATAACATAACTCATTAAGTCTCCAATAATTCGGGGTATGGACGAGGAATAATAGGACACAGACCTAACATTTGACAATAAATGCACAAAGTGGCTGCTTCCAGAATGTCATCAAACAGATGCATTGATGACAACTCTAAGTAATATTAATAATACTTATAAGTATAATACAAATGTTTTTTAATAATAATAAAAAAAATGGTCTATTCGGTATTTTGGTAATTCGGTTTTTAAAAATTGAAAACCGAATACCAAACCGAATTATTTTGACTTTTTTTTAAAAACGAACCGAATAAACCAAAATACAAAATAAACCGAACAATATATTAAATTTCGGTTTGGTTCGGTTCAGTATTTCGATTTAACCGAATAGTGAACACCCCTAGTCCTGGTTGGCCCCAAAACCAGTAGGACTAAAAACTAGCTTTCTTTGTTCAACCCGGTAAAACTCGGCAGTTGAACCGTCAAACCCGGATGGGTTTACTAAAACCGATCGGGTCTCATATGCTCCATTTAAAAAAAAAAAATTGCATCTTAAACATAAAACCAAGAAACACCCAATATGTACATAGCTCAATTATATTGAGTATCGTCGTTTAGGTCAAGAACAAAAAGCTCTCTCGGTCTCAACTCTCAAACCAAATTCGTCAAATTCATACTACCAAATCCAAATTTATCACATTTCTCTCACAAATCTTAAAGCGCAAGCCTCAAATTGGTGAACCAAGCTCTTCTTAGGTTTGATTTTCTGAATTAAAACTTCCTATTATATTTTACTTTTCTTGTTTATGATAGTGTTACAAATTATAGATACATGCTGGACATTATTGTTTTGGGACTCTAAAATCAATTGACATTTTCTTTATAGTTCCATGAAAATTTCTCTCGTTTTTCTTGATCAGTAAGTTTATTTAAACTTTGTAAAATAGTTTGTGTGCAAACAAATTTACATAACATTTTGTTAATTTTCAAGTTTATATTAAGGGGATGTTTTAGTCTTTGAATTTGTACTTCATTCTAAATAATACTTATATATTATTTATTTGTAATATTTATGACATCGCCGAGTCGAAGCCGATGACAGGACCCACTGCTCGGACGAGTGTCCTATAACCCAATATTTTTTCCGGATCAACGTCCGGGCTGGGTTTCAAAACCTTTGTTTTGATAATAAACATGAGTGAATTAAATTGTATTTGTAAATAAAACTCTACAAATAAATCCATTACGTATATTCACAATAACTCTTTAAAACCAATCAAATTCAAACAAATCCATATCAATTAATTCCAACCTAAATGAAAAATTAATTTAAAATAATAATAAAATATGATCTCTTCAGAATTATTATCTTTGCATCCATATATAGTATCGTCAACTCTTAGTTAAATGGTATTATAGAGGATCCGGAGTGCTCAAAACAATGCACATTATCTCGAACCAGTCCGGCCCAACCAAACCCTCCTCCCTATTTGTATGGAATGTTTCGATAAGTTTAATTATTTTTAGAACAACTGTAAGGTACGGATTTGTCCCAAGAGAAGATGTGAAGGTCCAGAGTCATTTTTTTTAGAAGAAATAAACAAATAATCAAAATCAAAATCAAAATCAAAATCAAAATCAAAATCAACATCAATACATATTCCCAAGCAAACAAACTTCCTTTACAGAACTAAATTTGCCTATACAACCTCCTCATTGAATTTCGTAAAGTTGGCCCATAAGTCAGTTGCAGATTCAAAGAAATCTAACTCTAAAGCAAAAAGGGCTATCTTTGGTTCTTGCTTAGCAAATTACAGTCCGTTCTCCGTACATCTAAAACAATCAGGAGAATGTTTTGCTTTAGGGACAAATGCTATACCTCAACAAGTTGACCAAGGAAATTGGAAATAGGATACCGCAGAGATCTTCAAATTATAGCAGGAGCAACAGCTATACCTATACTTCTTCCAGAAGATGAAAGCTCTTTCCTGACTGTTTCTCCCTCTGCTTATGCTATGAGATACGTGACATCTAAAACTTTCTGCACACACAAAACCCCCATCCCCCCCAAAAAGAAAACTAGATAGCAACTCCAAGTACGGAGAAACAACTAGACAAGAGAGATGATGATGTACCCCGTCATATTCAAGCATAAACAAACAACACATGCCACAATATAATTAGAGTTCTCTTTAAGACACACAAACACATTCACCCTCATTTTTTTCTACCTACAGCGCAGAAACGGCAAGACAGAACTGCATAATCCATTAAGCCAAATGCTTAGAGTTACAAAATCTCGAATGGAAATACTGACAGGATAATGTTCCACTATGCAAAATACTATCAATGCAAAAAATCCCATTATAGCATACCATTGCAAAAAACTAAACCACAATGGTTAAGGTATCTCTTCAGATTTCTACTTTCTGCTTAAAGGCATGCTATGCTAGCATAAAAAACCCCCATTATAGCATACCATTTCATAATAGCACACCGTTGCAAAAATCTCAACTACAATGGTTAAGATATCTCTTCAGATTTCTACTTTCTACTTAAAGGCATGCTGCTATATGAGCTTAATGATATACCAATCCAGCACTGGCTACCAGTAAACCTATTGTCACAAGACCACCGAATTGCATCCATGAAAAAAAATCAGTTTGCACACATCTTGACTTCACCAGGCAGATATGCAAAGATTTTCAGTGTCAGTGGGGGCGTGTCGTTACAATTAAAGCCAGTTTCCTAAACAACACCCCCTCCCCCAAAAAAAAACCCAACACCACCAAAAAGAACTACACTCTAATGGAAATAGCTATATTACAGTCCATCTCAAGATCAATCACCACAAACAAACATGTGCAACAAATGGCCTCAAATTCTGCCTATACCACAGCTAGAACTAGTCGTAGCCAGTATACAGAGGATAAACAATACTGAGTAAACTCTCTGATAGTGGGGCCTCCTTATTGTCAGACATGAAAGCTCCACAGTCCACATTGAACAAGTATACTTTGTGAAACCAATTTGAAATATTTTCTACAATTTGAAACCCAATTTACAAAGTGGAGTTGTGTTCAACTTGATTCTCATATTGGACAGAGTTGCCAAGGACGACAAAACACACTAGAGGCCCAGAGCTAGAATATCAATTCACATGGGTATACAAAGACCTAGTATACAGACCACAATCATTGAAGGAGGAAAAAGGAAGGGGGTGGACAAAAGTACTACAAGACAAATAGAAGATAAGATAAATCTTATTTGGGCCTGTCTTTCGCATCTTATTACAAAAACCACTTTTAAGTTTCCATACAAGTACCTCATGAAATAGCTAGTCCTGTCCCAATGTAGTCTGACAAAAACCCTACAGTGATATGATCTCATCAGAGCTTGAGCGGATAAAGCCATGAAGAACCTATAGTGATATGATCTTATTATTCTCAACAGAGGTAAAGCTATGAAAGCAAATGCTTTTTTCTGTTTCGTCAACCTCCCAACAAATCTAAATAACTAAATTCATGCTAGTTTAAGTTTTTACGAAACAAAAATGTAGTGAACATATTCAATACCAGCGGTTAAACTCTCCAATTTTAAAGTGATAAGATTCAGCATTTCAGCTTACTCTTGAAATTTTACACACACCTTTAGAATAATGTAATTTTTTACGCAGAATCAGTTCAAGAATTGGAATCTATGTTTAGATTCATAATTCCTTATTTCTTTAAGAGATCGACAAGATATACTGAATGCACCTTTAAAAGTAGTACAAGTTCCACTAGTGCTCTAAATGCAATAAACCAATGTGGTTACAGAGACCTTGTCAATTGATTAATAATTTAATAGACATATGTTACTTCATGAATACAGAATAAACCCCGCAATTTCCCTAAATTAGAAGAATATCAATCAACAGCATGTACAAGGTCATCTAGGTTTGCAATCAAATTGTCATTGAAATGACTCTAGACAGAAACAGTAATATCATCTAGTGCTTAAGGGGGCTCTTATTAAAATTACATTTATATTTAACAATTCGCACATGATAACTTATCCTGATCACATATGCCAAGTAATTCCAACATATTCCATTATACAAATTTAAAGATAGGAATATTTTCTTCCACACAAATAAACTGTACAAGAATTATTGATTGAAAACAAAAGCCCTTCTTCCTAGAACACAAAGAAAACAAGGAAGATACAGGTTCGGATTCGTAGAAGCCCAGAGAAAACTGTCTATGCAGCTGCTAACAGGGAAAGTCTGGTTGCATCACAAATTAATTTCCTCTCTCAATTCAAAGAAACCCATGTATGTGCAGTCATATGAACTTGTTTTGTTCTTTTTATCCTTTGAATATATCTAATAAGTAAACGGTGCCTAAATAAAACTCCAATCCTACATCAGAAAGGCAAGCCAAAGAGATGAAGCATTACAGAAAAAATTCATCATCTCTCATAGGCGGAGTCAGCCTAGTAATTTTGTCTCCAAAAAGGCAACAAAAAAAAAAAAAAAGAAGAAGTTAATATCACTTCTCATATCAATAAAACTAGAGAACCGTGGGTCTCAAAATATATTTATCAAATCAAGAACAGGAGAGGAAAATAAAATACAAAAACAAAAAAGTAATCATATACGCAACACTAACAACATGAACAAGTTTCAAAACCTAAAGCAGCAGTTATATAAATCCTGAATAGCTAAGAAGATTTGTGCCAATTGAATCTAAAATTACTACCACCACATAAAATCAACTTATATAACCACAAGAAATGCTAAAATCTACTCAAAATGCATAGGCCACTCAACGTAGTGCACATTACACTGTTAACAGTAACTAACATAAAGCACAATAAAATCAGTGTTAAAAATGTAACTGAAGGTTTTAGTTGCTTTCACCTCTTCTAGTAAAATCCCTAGCCACAATTCAGAAACCGACCCGGCACTGCCTTGGCCCGCCCTTTAGTGTCCCATTTTTTCCATCTGAAGAGAGCCCAACAGCCAATTCTCCACAGTAAACCCTCAAAATCCTCCTCCTATCCCTCCATATTCCCGACTTAAACCTGACTAGCATATACATCCTCACATTCAGAAACAAATTCCCACTTTTGCCCCTTTCACCATTAATATGGTCCGCCGTATCCTTATCCACATAACTCGAGACGGCCGCGGATCCTGCCCTTAATGAAGTCTCGTTTCTAGTAGACTGCGAAAACGGCGGGAGGTTGGTCGAAGAAAGCATTTCATTTCGGTAGAACATATTGGACTGGATGTTGTCATAAGATAGCAAAATTTTTTTGTTTGGGTTCCGAACAGTAAAGCGGAGATCAAAAGTGGCACTGAGTTGGAGATTAGAGATATTGAAATTGGAGACTTCTAGCGAGTCAACTCGGAATAAGGGGAGTTTAGGGCGGAGAACGAGCCAAATAATGAACAGCACGGTTCCTGCGATGATTACGGCGGCAATTATAACAGCGAAGATGCGGCGGAGGAAGTTGGCGCGTTGTATGGCGGAAGGATCTGGATTGTAGTACTGTTGATTGTTGTTGTAGTATGCAGCAGGAGGTGGTGGTGCACCATAGGTAAAAGTGGTGTTAGACGGCGGCGGTGCGGCGTAGGGGTAACCGGTGTTTGGAGGCGGTGGCGCATGGCTGTTGGAATTGGGAGCTGGGTAACCCGTTACTGGTCGATTAGGGTCAGTCATGGTGGAATTTATTTCAAGAGCATCAGAATCAGAACCAGGTGGGGGTTAGTTAAACCGAGTGTGGAACGTCGTGGTACGGTGGTGGTGATCTCAGAAAGTCGGCAAAGAATCAAAAGATTTTATAAGTAGCTGTATTGTTTTGGACGTTTTTCACTAAGCGCATCAAAATATTTTATTTCTAATATAAAAATCAGAAAAGGAATAACTTAAAATGGAATTTCGAGTTTAATGAATAAAAACATAACTTTTTTTTTAAAGAAATAAAAACATAACTAAATCAGGAAAATGGAAGTATTCTCTTTGGAAATATTCTTTTTTTTTTTAGCTTCAATATAAAAATTAACAATTAGTTTTAGTTTGGAAAAAGGGGAAAAAGCAGGCAATATATTTTGTTTTGGTTGAAAGTAAGTAGGTAATGTAATGCCAATATAAATAAGAAAACTCGGTACAATGACTTAACTATGCTGGTAAGAAATGTATTTGAGACTACGATGAAAGGGTAACTCTTTTGTCTTACAACTCTATTAATATAAAATTTGATGAGTAAATACACTTTTCGGATCATGGAGGTTGAACCTTCCCCCTCATCCTCGGCGGCTCCGGTCGGTGGCTGAGAATTGCCAACCACCTCGATAGGCGAAAAAGTTTAAGAGGTTTAATGACGGTTCTATTCATCCTGCACATGTCACGCCCCGAAATAGGGTGATGACATGGCAATACCTCGTATGCCGACGAGACACATAACCTATAGCAGAAATGATTAAGTTCGTTAATCCATTATTAAATGAGACTAACAGTTTACATATTATCAGAGTATTAGTGTAAATCCAACAGAAGTAAAAGTGAGTTATTCTATCTGTTATTACATACATAAGTTGAAAGTAAACAAACTAGTCCATCTATTACAACTCCCCGTCCCAGGCTTCCACGTAACCACCATCATCAATCTCATCATCTACAAGTAAGGAAAATAAAAACGTGAGCTATGAAGCCTAGTAAACACCAACACCCTTGGGATGAAACATCAAATAGGACACAAATTCGTTTTCCCGACTTTCCCAAAACTAGTGTGAAAACATGCAATGTTTAAGTTCCTTTGTACTTCAGAATATACACATTAAAACCTCACCAAACAACCTTTAGAAAATTCTAGAAGGAACCATGACAAAACAACAATCAAAATGGCCACAATGCCCCTTCGGCCGACATGAACAACAGGACTGGTCGACTGAATGGTCTTAGAAAAACATGACAGAATTACTGTCCAAAAGTCCGATCGACCAAACAAAACACACCGATCGACCAACACAACCTTCGATCGACGGGTCTCTTAACTCGGTCGACCGAAATAGACCCTTCACTAGTCCGTTTGGTCCCAGTAGTTTGATTCGGACGATGAGCATATGGTCTGGTCGACCGAACGGATGAAGGTCATTTTCAGTGTAAATTTGTGAAGGAAAAGTGAATTTCTATACTTTTCGAATCTCAGCCCCAAAATACTCAATTTTGACTCATATGCACACCTATCCAACATACCAAAACATAAACAAGTAAACAATAAACCACACTCGTCGAAAACCAACATCTACACATCGGAATGAAAGACACAAACACCATGAGTTGTTCATACCAACAAACAACATACACAACGTTGGACTCTTCGAATGCAATTTATGCTATGACTCAACATTCACACATCAGAGCTCAATCATCTATGCACAACTATAAAGCAACTACCACAATGGCCCTAACTTTTAGCCTAGAAGGGAAATGCATCAGTATACAATACATGGATCCAGTGTATTTTCTGAACGAAGAGCTCAATGTTTAAGGATCCATTCACATTGTGTCATTGCCTACCACCGTGGACTTCAAAACAACCATTTGTAGTCTCTAACATTTTTCCCGGTTAGGAGCGGGCTCAATGACAGTGACACATAGCGAGAACTCCCGGGGTTCAATGAACACTCATAATGCAAAAGAATGAATCCTTGCAATGTGATCGATTCTAGACAAGAGCTCTATCGGTGACGACTCCAACACATAACATATAAGACTCCATATACAATCAATACTCAAGATCAAAATCACAAGAAAGAGAATGCAATTAACATACGTAATTATATTCAATGTTATTAACTTACAAGTATGATCAATTCAACGCTTTATCCAATGCAGTAAATCATGCTATAAAATCCTTCCAACATAGATTTCCAGAACTTGTAAAAATACATTTCATGAGTTTTTAGTACCGAAAAAATAAGGGTGAAGATCCTTACTTGGTATAATAAGCAAGCAATTAAAATCACAGAAATTCCAGAAATATGCAGCAACTTCAAATGTAAACTCCCATATACTGGAAATTTGAAATGCAGCCCCGTCACTTTTCACGTGTAGCCCTTTCAGTTATCTTCTAAACGCACAAAAGAACGTCCAAAATGGAGTTTGTTTACTACTTCAATTATGCAATTTTCTCACAGCTCTCAATTTTCCCCGAATGTCGCATTCTTGCACTCTGAAGTTGATATTTCTTAATATAATCGTTAGAATAAAATCTCCACCGGTCAGAATATAGTTTTAGAAGTCTTATAACTATGGTTCAAATTTGGGAAGGATCAGAGAACGTTTACTATGTCTGGAAAGAGTTTCAAACTTACTGCACATGTAGGACAAACCCAAAAATTCCATAATCACATAACATAACAAAGTTTTAAGGAATATTACTCTAAAACAGACTATTGAAGTCCGATATCCATCGCTCATATTGTATCCCTACAAGTCCTTTAAATATAGAAATAAGAATGGGGTCAATCAGACTCCATTTACTACTTCAACTTGACAAACTACCTTCATCACTCTATTTGTTTCCTTCGCATTTCTTCTTCTCTTTTTTTTCTTTAACTTCTTTCTTCCTTGTCTCTTTACTTCCCCCTTTCTTTTTCCAGAAAAAACCTCCCCCTATTAACCTCTCAACTCCCTAACAAAATAATCCCTCGACTTCCTAATATCCACACTCAAGTCCTCAAACTTCCAAAGCGTCAAATATGCCCCATTAAACACTTATATAACTAACGTACAACACATTAATAATGTAATTACAAATATATCACATAACATTAACTACAAGACATGCAAAACACGTAAGCAAAAAGTTCCGGGTATCACAACACCAATTTTACAATTTGGAACGGTGGAATCAAAGGAGTGGAACAGATCATTCATTGACATAGTTAAAGCTTCGATATTATACTGGAGAAGGTGATGATTTTGATGATGGACTGGAGACTAAATTAGAGGCTCGGAAAGCAGTACATTTCCTTCAAGGAGAATGAGGCTTCCCCGTCTCCCCTGACATTCCCTACAATACTGTGACAGATAAAGAGTATCGGCGATTGTGGCAGCCTTGACGATGCGCTCTAATTATCAAGGTTTGGCGGCACACATTTTCCAACAAAGCCATTGAGCAACGTGTTCAAGATTTGCGGGAGTTGGAATGAGTTTGTGAACTCGTTGATTAGGAAGAGGGTACTACCTTGTTTGTGTTATTCGAAAAAGGATTGTGATCGGGTGTTGAATGACGGAACATGGATGATACTCGACCATTACCTCACTGTTGCTCAATGGCGGCCTAGCTTGAGAAATAAGGGGGAAAGAAATTATTCATATCATAAATGTTGATCTCAAAAAATCATTTGATAGAATTGAATGGAGTTTTCTGGAGAAAGTATTATTGAAGTTGGGTTTTAGTCTTAAATTGACATCTTTGATTATGACCTGCATTAGCTCTACTTCGTTATCCATCCTACGAAATAGGGAACATCTGGATCATTTCATTCATTCTAGAGCTATACGACAAGGCGGTCCTCTTTCGCATTATCTCATTAGGTTGTGTATGGATGTTTTGGGTCAGTATATTAGCAAGGAAGTGACGAGTGAGCGGGGGAAGGGGATTCGGCTTTCTCAAGAAGGTCCCATAATCTCCTATCTCTTCTTCACGGATGATTTATTACTATTTAGTGTAGCAACTGATCAACAAGCTTCTATCATGGGAGCAGTTCTCACCATGTTCTATAAACAATCTGGCAAAAAACTCAGCATGGCAAATTTGAAGCTTTTTGTTTCCAATGGTTCAGAAAGAGGTCGAGGAGCTGTTTTGTCTTCTAATTTCAACATTCCTCTAGCACTAGATAAAGTTAGTTTTGGCATAACCTTAATTCATAAGCAAGTTACTTTACATGTTTATGGTTTTTTTGTGGATAAAATTAAGACCCAAACTCGGTCGATGGTAACGACAAAACATATATATGAGCTCAAGGGACCTTCTGATTCATACTATTTCCTCGACCTTAGCAAACTATGCGAAGTAGACTGCTAAACTTCCCCAATGTATACTCGATCAAATGGAGCGAGAAAATAGAAAGTTTTTCTGGGGCGAAGAGGATGAGGAGAGAAGGCTACATACAATATCACGGGATAAGATATGTTTTTTAAAGCAGGAAGAGGGGTTTGGTCTCAAGAATATGAGGGACCTGAATATTGTAACTCTTGCGAATCAGACAATCCGGATTCTTACGGCGAGCATATGCATTTTGGGTTTGGGTACTTATGGTGAAATATGGTAGGTTGTCAAATGCAATAGAAGAAAAGGTGAAGGTCAACTCGCAATTGGCTACAGTGCTGAATAGAGCCAAATTCAGCATGTTCAACACGGCAAGATGGTCGCTGGATCTGCACCTTTTAGATCTAGCGTCCACCAAGTTGTCTGCTTGCTGCATATGCGCGACACACTGGAAAACAGAGCAAAAGGCGCTGGTTCCCGTTTAGAATCCGTGATTTGATCGAAGTTGCGCGATATGAGCAATCCCAAACGCGTTTTAGGTCCTAAAGTCACGTAATTATCAATCAATATCAGCATCATGCCTTTTATTCCTGACAATCATGATATTCGTCAGTTTCAATTTCCCTAAAAAACATTAAACTCTCTTATTTTGAAGTTTTTTCATTCTATTCTTTTATTTTTTTGAAATGTTTTCCTTTTTTCTTTTATTTTTTTCCGAATCCTTCAATGGATAATTCAATTATCGATAGTTGGAAACTACCAATTTCACTAACCGTATTGCTTGCTAGTCAATCAATTCCTGTTTTTGATTCCATAGTTATTTCAGTGGCAAATCATAGTGGGTTTGATTCAATTCCAAGCTGTAATGATGATGTTAATGTTATCACAGTATAATAAATATTGTACTTGTAATTATATGACAATTTTTACATTTAATATGTTTATGATGTTGTCTTTGTCCTTTCAATTTTAGGTAAAAAAACAGTGATGCTGGACATCATGTATTCTCTGATGGAATTGTTGTACCAGATCAAACGGATCCGGCTTGGGGGCTGAACATAATAACTATTTTAATTAGGAGTTATTTAGATGTTAATAAACTTCAGGAATGTTAATGATGACAATTGTAATTTTCATTTGTAATAGCTATTAGTGTAGTAGTAGCTTATAACTATTATGTTAATAAACTTCAGGAATGTTAATGATGACAATTGTAATTTTCATTTGTAATAGCTATTAGTGTAGTAGCTTATAACTATTAGTATCACACATTACGACTATTAGCCTTGCAATTTTCAACAAGATACAGGTTTACGTTGATTTTAATATAAATTAATATGTATTGTTTATATAACTTATAGTTATTATATATTCATGACAATTTGTTATTGTGAACATAACACTTGATATGTTTTCTTTCATTTAACATATTATTTATATACTTTAATCACAGAAAATCCAAACTATGATAAATGAATATATATTAAAAATCATTGATATTCCCAGAATTTCATTAAAAATAATTACAATAATAAATTGCTAATTTCTAGGTTTAGTTTTGCTTGTGATTTGTGTTAGTAGTGCCCTATGACCATTAGCACATG
Source organism: Vinca minor (assembly GCA_026122235.1). Lineage (NCBI taxonomy): Eukaryota > Viridiplantae > Streptophyta > Magnoliopsida > Gentianales > Apocynaceae > Vinca > Vinca minor. The sequence goes on from JAOCZM010000230.1 coordinate 3,884,601, forward strand.
TTGTACGTTTTATATCTTTTGAGCATGTATTTGAATAGTTAATTTTGCTTTTGATTATCAAATGTGTGATTTGATAGTAAAACTCATTAGCTTATGTAATTACTATTCTAGTTGTCCCTAGTTTTATGTAATGCTTATTTACAATGAAATAAAACTAGTATGATGGATGATTGATGATCATGTTTTACTGGTCATGTGTAATGAATACAAATCATATCATAGATGCAATATATATGGATACATTGTATTGGACGTGATCCGTTAGAGAAGTAATACTTCATGGTCCTTAGTCATAAGTATTACTTCCTCAATACTATTTTAGAATCCTTAAGACCTTATGTCTCCATTGATTCTAGCATGAATGGAGCCACGTTTTGACTCAGTCGTATGTTACTTCTAATCGAGTAATCAATATGACTGATGATCGGATGTAGTGTCCTATCATGGCTTGAATGTGAGAGGCATTGTAAGGAATTTGTCCCTCTCTTACTAGTGAGAGATATCCATGGGACCCTCGATAGGGAAAGACTGTTTAAATGTATGGCCGTGCTCAAATGTATTTAATAAAGTGGTTATTAAATATTGGTTGTTGGAACAATCTACCTGGAGATCGAGCATAAATATAATTAAGCTTAATAAGGGTGACGACTACCATGCCTTATGCTTAATTAGGATATCGCGAGACAAAGGGATTAAATAGTGGATTGATATTAGGTTCCACCGTAAATTCATTCACTTTGGGTTGTCACAATGTCCTGCTAGGGACCGCTTGTGATTTATGAGCACATACTACTAGTAGGTATGTTTTCGTTGCCATTGTGATATGAACCTACAGGGTCACACGCATAGACGAGTTAACGAGCTTCATGTCCAGATTCAATGAATCTAGAATGTGTCTAGGTTCATTGTATATGACATTTATTTCTCTGAGAATAATAAGATGTTATTATTCGAATCAGGGATTAAGGAAGGGCATTTTTGGTATTTGGTTATAGCTAGAATTATGTGGGAGTTATTATCCGATAAAGACTCCCACTACCAGCAGAAGTCTAGAGGACGTGGGAGTTAAAGACTCCCACTACTGAGAGAGGTGGAGGATGTGAGAGTTGGTTATGGGAACAAACTCTCACACCGTATATAATCATCTCTCAGCCGAAACCCTAGTTTTTTTTTCTTTGCTTCAGCCGCAATTAACCAAACACACCCGAAATTAGATTTCGGATTCTGCCTTCTCCTTTTCTCCCTAATTCCCAAACTCAGAAAAACGAAGAGCTAGCACTCGCTGCCCGTTTCGTCGCGTGGATACCGGTAGGGAGTAATTCCGCAAGGGAGGACTCAAGGTGATCATTGCATCCGAGCCTTAAAGACAGAATCTTCCATTCAAGAATCGGATTCTTGAGCCAACAAATGTAAGTTCTTTTCTTTGTAATTTTCGATTCGTTTTGTATTAGCGGATCCTTCAGGGGAGGACTCATGGGTGTTTGGAACGAGTTTCCGCCCATGAATCCCTTCAATTTGTTCCATGCTAGAACTGTGTTCTCTGGCTGATTCATAAGTTATTAAGCAATGCTTTTGCGCTTTGCAGCATCGTACTTGGCGGTCGGTCATGTGTTAAAATAATTTATTGCGATGCGTCATTCCCAGTGTTCCATCATACTCGCTAAGAAGACACCACAACTGTTAGGACAATCACTTTGTTGTTATGGAACTGTGCCCCACTCGATACTTGGAAGGAACGTAGGTATCTTATCATGTGGTAAAGAATGTCTCATCCATGGTTCCAAAAATGCAAAAACAACATTTGCAATCGGTTTATAATTGGTCTCGAAAACACGACTTTCCACATTTAGGCTGCTTAGACACCACCGTCTTCCCTATTTCATGTCAATTGTGATTAGCAAGTAGTGATCATTTCTACAGACTGGAATGTAAAACTGTATATTTCACACATTGAATGGATATTAGTGAATAATTTTAAAATAGTTATGAAATAGTGTAATAACTATGACAGTTGTAATTTATAATTATATCTTTAGTACTCAATAGTTGTAAGAAGTGTTAAATAACATAATAGGAAAGGAAACTTACGATTTCTACTTCAAGCGGTATCCATCGCTCTCATTCTTTTTCCCTAGGCAGGTAAGGTAGTGTTTTGAAGAACGTATCATCAATGAATTCAATTATATCCCCATAATCCATTTTTGAACCAGCTGCAATACTTGCTAGTGTTGTTGTGAAGAAGAAGCGTCTAAATATCTTCCCCCGTCTTCCCCTTATGTTTAACATATGTGCATAAGCATCTATGACCGTACTCTCCAAGGGCTATTTCTGGGGGTGGCTCTGTTTCTTTTTGGGCCTTCATTGAAATTATTTGTACTCTTATATAATTCAACTTGTTTTCATATTTCTTTTCCAAATTATATAGTTCTTCCAGAGTACAGTTACCTGTGGACATAACTTTATCTTTTGATTGTTGTATAGAAGAGGTTTTCCCTTTTTTTTTTTTAACAGGTTTATTAGGGTCTGCTTCATCTTCCTTCTCGTCACCTACATAAATTCCCTCATCCATATTTGAGAACCCAATCTCCCGAATGCTTTCCATTTTAACCAAGACATTTTGATTATCCTTGTATTTTGATGTTGTCGTAAGTCCTGATGTGTGTTGGCCGGTCATGTAGTCAAGATAATGAATCTGTTTTAAGGAGATTATAAGGTGTTACAAAACCATATAAAACAATATAAAATTGTAATGTCAACACATAGCTATTATGTAGATAACCAATAACTATTAAATACATGTGTAATAGCTATTATCCATAGAAGTTACAGTTATTCCCTAAAATTTGGAATATTTTATTCTTCTAACGTCTAACATAATAGCTATATGCTACAACTTACCATTATAGTTTTCATTACTATTTGCCACCACTCGTAATAGTTATTATCTACATGTGTTATAACTATAATTATATTATGTTACAGATATTTACATAAATTATACAAATTATGCAGCACAGTCTCAATCATTATACTAATTCAAAACAGTAAAGTATAACCCCTACATCTATTAAGAATGTAATATATAGCTATTATTCACAATTATAAAACTGTAAACAGGACATACCATCATGAAATGTATATTTCCAACAGGCTTTACATTTTTCTGTTCTGAAGCCATTTTTATTTTATTTGTTTCCAGTCTTTGGTGCACCACTGCTGCAAAATACTCTGCCCAATTATTTTTTCTTGCATTTGTCAATGGCTCCAATAGCATTGCATACCTCATGTTCATGCTTTCGACAGTATTCGTCAACATTGCAGTAGACATTACGAACAAGATGTAGAGGACACACCATTTGTCATTAGCTTCTATTTCATCTTGTTCCAATAGAGCTTTCATTAGTGCCTCATTCATGAAAGTTATTTTGGTAATCTTTACATTATAGCTATTTTCACAGTATTCCTTAGCCCATGGTGCATCGAGCAGTGAGTCTACGTTCAATGTTCTCCCCTCATTTTTTTACCCCATATACTAGCTCAACATCCGCTGCTGTAATGGACAACTTACGTCCACCAGAGATGAGTATACATTTTTCATATGTGTCGTAGTTTTCGGCAAAAAACCTGCACGCATCCCCAGATATTTTAGATAATTTTATCTCAATGAATCCAAAAAAACCAGACATTTTAAGCCTATCTAATATGTTTTTGTAGGCAGATTTTTTCTTCATGATTTGATTGTTAATGTCTACAATATGTTTAAAACCAGTGGATACTTAAACAACTTGTTTTGTTTTGCTCCATAATTATAGATCAATACAAGAATAACTATTATGATATTGGAAAATCGTTTTAAGCTTTTCTAGGTTTTGTAATTTTTTACTCAAATTCGTGTTCATTCTTCGTTTGATATGATTCCAAAATTTTGTGATTGATTAATGGTGGAGAACGTGTGCGGCGTTTAGTGGGTAATAGATATTGAGGAAGGTGAAAGTTCATTACGTGGTGAACATGGGTTAATCGCCATTAAAGGAGATGGAGATCGTGGAGGAAGACGATGTAGAAGGGTTTCAGTGTTTCTTGTCTTCTGATTGTGTGTTACGCGTTTTTTTTTTTTGCCTTCCGCGCCTTTTCTAGCCATTCGATCTCAAGCCACTCAATCCTGTGGCTAACAAATTGTCCTGCAGGTGCTGAACATTGATGCGTTCAGCACCCTAGCCGGGTTGAGTCAACTCATCGCATATTTGGAAATCGTTGTGTGAAGGGTTCTGGTTACTCAAAGATGGTGTCGAGTGGTCCATGGGGGATTGAAGAAGGGTTAAATTCCTGCAAGATTATTGACATTGTTGTAAAAATCGGCCTAGTCGGCCGACTATTCAGCAAAAAATCGCTAGTCGGCACCTAACTGACTAGTCGGAGTAAAAAATCGGTTGACCAACTTAATCGGTTAAAACGATAATTTTAGTGTTTAAACTTGTTATTACTTATTATGGTAGTGAATTTAATTATTATGGATGGACTTTGTATACTTTGATTTTACTAGTATTTGATTTTTAATTTTTTATGAAATTTTGTTTGACTAGTATAATATATAGGATAAAGGAATTTTAAAAAATCACTTTTAATCTAGGTAAATCGATTAGTCTCCGACTACCGATTACTCGCTAGTCGCCAGTTTGGCGACCGACTAGCGACTTCTGCAACATTGATTATTGGATGCCTGGGGAGGTTCTAAGAGATCAAGTGTTATGTCCTGTCTCGCAGAAGAATTTGATTTGTTTGTGTTTGACTATTGAGATCCGATTTGGGGCTGGAATAATGCTTTTCTTGCATAATTCTTGTGTGCTTCCACCTTGGATTTACTACAATTTGTGATTTTGGATTTGGATAGTAATGATATAGTCTATTGGAAACTCTCCCAAAGTGGCTTCCTGGTTAGGTTTTGAGGCATTGCTTCCTCCGTTAGCTCACAAGAAAAAAGAGTGGGAAATTGTTTAGAAGAATAAAGAGCTGCTATCGAATCCTTTGTTACCCTGACTGATCATATGGCAAAGGTTAAAGAATAATGAATTACTTCAGTCCTGGGGTATCCGCAAATATGCGAAATGTGATATCTGTGGTACTATGACGGAAACCTCCCTTCATGTTCATCGACACTTGTCCTGAGGCGGCGAATCTCTGGAGAAATTTCTTAAGGTCAGACCAACAACTCGTGTTCTATGTTGAAGCAAATGTGGTTCGATGGTTAGATAAAAAAAAACTCGCAGGTACCTGGAGGAGGCGTTTTGGTTCCTTCGACCGGTCTAATATTTTTAGAGAAGTTTGTAGTTCTTTGTGGAGATGGCGAAATCAAGCCATTCATGAAGCTGGTTTTGTCCATATCCTATTACATGGTAAGGCTAGTCTCATTCTTAATAAGATTATATCTCGTTTGAATGCTTCCGTTGTTATCATTATGATACATGTTCCATATTTACTGCAAAATAAATAAATAAGAAAACTCGTCTATCTTTTTCTTTTTGAAAGAAAACTCGTTTATCTATCGTACTAAAACTAAAGGTATACATAAAATTTTAGAGCTGTCAAATTAGGTTGGGCTCGCGGGTTGGTTCATCCCCCCCCAAACTAAACTGAACATGTCATTCCTCGTAACTTGGAGGTGACCTGGTTGTGCCTCATCTACCAATGAGACGCCGAATCATAAATAGAAAGGACTAAATCTGAAACGACTGCAATACATTAACTTAAAAGGGAAACTTAATATCTTACATCATACATAAAATACTTCAACACTTAGCTTCTAGTTCTTACATCAAAACAGAAATACAAGTGTTCAAACTAAAAGTGCTTAACTAGTTCATTCTATTACATCAATTCCATAGGTTCATTCTTCACATTCTTAATGTTCTCAAACTCATGCTTAAATGTTTTTCAAAGATATTGAAAACATGTTAGATCTTAGACATTAACCAACACTTAAATAAGTTTTCAAAAACCTTTTCAAAGATCAAATCAATGTAAACATGTGGTTTTGAAAACATGCAAAAGTATTAAGCTTAACATATCTAAACCTAGTATTCTCAAAGTAAGATTAGTCACAAGGATTGTACCTATGTAGACTAGACTAATCTTCTTTAGGTCTTCAAGTCTTCTAGATGTGTAGAAACCTTTGAGCTTGACTTTAAGCCTTTATCAACCTCTTCATGTGATGAAGTTCTTTGTAGTCTTCTAAGATGTAGCACCATGGACTTCAACACTTCCTTTGTTAAGAGTTCACTTCAATGATGTACTTCACTTGAGATTGAGTGACTCTTAACTTGATCTTCCATCTTCTTTACATTGCACATACTTCCAATGCTTGTAGAGTCCATTTCAAGCTTGTGCCATGAAGTCTTTAAATGTGTATATTCTACTTGTTGTAGAATGATATCTTTGATGTCCACAAGAAGCTATCTTATCATTTTCATCAATGTATGTGTGAGTATAAGATCCTATCATCAAAACATTTCCTCACACAAACATGAGAACTACTCAATGGTTTGTTATCATCAAAAATCTCCCCCTTTTTGCTGATGACCAAACGTTGATGCAAATGGGAATAAAATATCAAAAGTATAAAGACAATTAAGCACAAAATATCAAATCATGAGATAAGGATGTATATGATCAAGGCAAGTAGATGTTTTAAAAATTCATTCTACTCCCCCTCTTTTAAAGAATCCCTTATCTCTCCCATTTTACAAAGTTCTTTAGCTTTGTACTTTTGTAAAACAATTTTTCATGGCACATTTGTAATGCTACTTTTTCTCCCCCCTTTTTGTCAAAATAAAAAAGGTTCATCAGAGCGCTAATATGAAAATCATTTTCTCCTTCTTTTTGTTAAAATAGAGATCCCAAAGGATAAAAAATGAAAATATTTTAGGAGGGATTAAGTTTGAAATCAAATATGGACAAGCTTTTTGGTCAAATAGTTTGAATAAAAAATGAACGAAGGAAATCTTTTATAAGATCAAAACATGGTCATAAACCATCAAATACCAAAGAAGGAAATCTTTAAAGCTAATGTAAGCACATCATTTGTAAAAGGCCATTAAAAATGAATTGTGAGTGACCAAGAGATGATACTTATCTTTAAAATGAATATAAGCTTTGAAAGATCGATGATCTTTTGAAGAGGTTTTAAGCTTGATTGATATCAAAATAAAGATAGCACATAATGACACATGAAATCAAAGATGGTCATATGGCTAAAAAATGAATCAACAACATAAGCTAAATCTAAGGAGATACATGAATAAAATCTTATAGCACAATCTCCCCGTTTACCTAAAAATAATATTAGCTATAACAAGATGAAATCAAGTTGAAAGTCACAGCTAACAAAAATGGATGTGATAATATGTAAAGATGTGATGACATGATGATCACGTATATCACAATCCAAAAAACAAGAGGAAGTGTAAGATAACACTATTGAACATGTTCCTCTTTAAGTGAATGGTTAGCCAAAGACATAAAACAACTAAGGCATAGAGCTAACCCAGAACAACATGAGATAAAAAAGGAGGCAGATACAAAAAATGTACTTATTAAGATCGTACAACTCCCCTATAGATTACACAAGTTTGCTAGAAGAGATGAAAATATGAAAAACAAAGCCAACTCAAGATGTGTTGATGCATATGATATGAAATATGTAAGCATACATCACAAATATGGGGCGTATAAGATGGAAAACATATAGAAACTCCCCATAAGGTAGTGCCCATATTAAAAATAGCAAAACTTACAAAATAGAGAAGTAGAAGTTCAAAGTTTGCTGAAAACAGAGCTTTCCGGTCGACCACCATTTAGCCTCAGGTCAACCGAGGCCCAATGTTCGGTCGACCGGACTTATGGCAGACAGTTCAAAAACCTGCAAAATTTAGTACAGGCCAAGTCCAAATAGCCAAATACATATACCGAGGCATATATCAATGTTAGGAACACATTTTATACTTCAAATCAAGCTATAGACGATCAACCACATAGAGCATATGCTTGACACTTGAAGATAAACATAAAAACAACCCCATGCTAGAGAGATCAAGTTAAATTCATAACATAGCATCTAAAACTCCACCTAAGACAAATAACCATAACAATAGAGGGGAGGTGGGGGCGGGGTTATTGATGAGCTTTCATCACAAATGTATAATCATTAAGCTCTCTAAAACACATGCTCATAAGATCAAAACAATAAATCATAGCATGTTACATAAAATATATCCCTTAAAAGTTGTTCATACAAATATATGAAAGTTCAAGAACAACACAATTTAATCTAGCGATACATGGGGAATAACAAGATAAGAAAAGCTATAAATATAAAGAGTTAGAAAAGTCTCATTGATTTTGGGAATGCTTCTTGCACTTTGAGTCCATAATGAGATTCTTGAGCATTTTAATCCTCTTGATCATCATCCTCCTTGGTTGAGGCTTCATCCATGTCTTCTTCATTTTCAACATTATTTCCATCTTCATTGTCTTCTTCCACTTCAATATCATCCTTTTTTATCTCCATCATCATCATTTCCATCATCTTCTCTTCTTCTTTATCATCCTCAATCTCATCGACTTCTTTGTTTCCTTCTTGACTCCCACTTCCATCTTTAGCCTCAACTTCTTTCTCTTCATCTTCCTTATCTTCTTCTTTTTCTTCCTAATCCCCACTACCATTGTCAATCTTGTATTCAATCTTTTCCAACCTTGTGTCAACTTCTCCAACCTTGTTCTCCAAATTTGTCATCTTATTATTGAAGTTTTCTTGAAAGATATTGAAGTTTCCTTGGAATGCATCCAACCTTGACATGATTTGAAGTAGTACAGCATTGTTGACTTGGTTGGAATCTTCTCTTTGTGGAGGGATTTATCTTTCAACATTAACCCTTGGAATTTCTTCACTTGTCCAACATTTACTTGAATACCATTATCTTCTTCAAGTTCAATGTGAATGTCCTCAAAAACTTGATTTTCAACTCCTTGCCCTTGCACCCCTTCACCTTCTCTTTCTTAGGGCTCATTTGGCCTTTGAGCCCTTCTTGACTCAATGAGTTTCTTAATGGTTACACTATCATTTTGGCTAATACCTTGTGCAACCGCCGCTGCCAACAACTCCTCGTCGGTGCATGTAGTTTGAATCTTCTAATGCCCATTTACAAGCAACTTGTTCATCTTATATAATTACCCTTATTGTAGGTGATGTACTTGTTTTCTCTTTGATTGGGTTGGTAAGCTTGAGTTTGAATTTCCTAAACACCAATGTCAGCATGCTTCCATATGGTATGAAGTTTGTAGTTCCCTTTGCACACTCACTTAAGTGTTTTAATTCCAAATATCCAAAGTTGGCCTTTGTTCTCTCAACAAGCCAATTCATTATGACCATTTGTAGATAGGTGATAGTGCTCGTCTGGCCTTTGATTGGTAGGACCACATTCTTCACCAAATGATGTAAGACACGTCCATATTCGTTTAGCTTGTTAGTTTCTATCTCATTTGATTAGTTAAACGCTCATATTCATCTAGCTTGTTAGTTTCTATCTCCTTTGATGAGAACATGGCTTCTGGGAAGCTAAACTCCAAACCATCTACACTAGATGTCCACCAATAGCTACCATCATCCCTTTTCCTTCTCTCAAATTGGCACAAAACTCATAAATATCGAGGGGGTACATATCACAATTATAGGTAAGCAAATTCAATAAACACATCTCACTAAAGTAATCAATAATCTCATCAAGCCATTTTCAAATGTTTTATTATCTCTTATATAGCCCGGAAATATACCCCTCTTCTCCTTCAACAATGTTTCATACAATTTTCTATCATCTTGAGTATGAAATATAGGGGTTACCTTTGTAGTCGTGAAACTTGAGGATTCTCCTCGATATCTTGGATATGGTGGTGGGATAGGTGAAGGAATTCATGGGCAGAATCTCGTTCTATACACCCATGAGTCCTTCCCGGAAGGATCCGCTCATACCATGAGAATCGGAAAAATAATTCAGAAACTTACATTTTACGGCTAAAGAATCTGATTCTTGAATTAAAGATTCTGATTCTTGGACTTTTAGAGTTTGTGTTGCTGCCACCAATAGCTTTCCCTTTGCTAGCTCTTCGTTTTTCTGAGTTTCGGGAATTAGAGAGAAAGAGAGAGGCAGAAAACCAAAATCTAATTTCGGGTGTATTTGTTTATTGCGGCTCAAAAAAATCAGTCTTTAGGGTTTCGGCCAATAGAAGTTTATATAGGGTATGAGAGTTTGTTTCAAGAACAACTCCCACGTCCTCTCCACTTCTTCTGGCAATGGGAGTCTTTAACTCCCACGTTCTCTAGACTTCTGCTGGTAGTGGGAGTCTTTATCGCATAATAACTCCCACGTAATCCCAGCTATAACTAAATACAAAAAATGCCCCTCCTTAATCTCTAATTCGAATAATAACGTTTTATTATTCTCAGAAAAATAAATGCCAGATACAATGAACCTAGACACATTCTAGATTCACTGAACCTTGACATGAAGATCGTTAACTCGTCTATGCGTGTGACCTTGTAGGTTCATATCACAATGGCAATGAAAACACAATTAGTAGTAGTATGTGTTCATAAATCACAAGCGGTCCCTAGCAGGACATTGTGACTACCCAGAGTGAATAAATGTACAACAGAACCTAATATCAATCCACTATTTGACCCCTTTGTCTCGTGATATCCTAATTAAGCATAAGGTATGGTAGTTGTCACCCTTATAAAGCTTAATTATATTTATGCTCGATCTCCAGGTAGACTGTTCCAACAAACAATATTTAATAACCACTTTATTAAATATATTTGAGCACGGCCATGCATTTAAACAGTTTTTCCCTATCGAGGGGCCCATGGATATCTCTCTCTAATAAGAGATCGACAAATTCCTTACAATGCCTCTCACATTCAAGCCAGGATAGGATACTACATCCGATCTTTAGTCGTATTGATTACTCGATTAAAAGTAACGTCCGACTGAGTCAAAACGTGGCTCCATTCATGCTAGAATCAATGGAGATATAAGGTCTTAGGATTCCAAAATAGTATTGAGGAAGTAATACTTATGACTAAGGACCATGAAGTATTACTTCTCTAACGGATCACGTCCGATACAATATATCCCAATATATTGCATCTTTGATATGATTTGTATTCATTACACATGATTAGTAAAACATAATCATCAATCAAACATCATACTAGTTTTATTTCATTGTAAAGAACCTTACATAAAACTAGGGACAACTAGAATAGTAATTACTTAAGCTAATGAGTTTTACTATCAAAACACGCATTTGATGTTCAGAAGCAAAATTAACTATTCAAATGACATGCTCAAAAGATATAAAACGTACAACATATGCTAATGGTTCTAGGGCACTGCTAACAATAGGATGATCCCCATTAGACCACGTTTCCTCGTCGGAGTGATTATCCATCTTTTTCTTACCTTTTCCCTTTCCAAAATCATGATGTTTATCTTTTAATCTATTCGGGGTTGGTTCAATAGAATCTCGAATGGATAATGCCTTTTTAATAGGCTTTTTGGTTTTTCTTGTAGGATTTTTCTTGATTATGAGTTTTGATGGAGGATTGACTTTTTGTAGGTCTTCATGATGATTTGAATTGAAGATATGTAGAAGGAATTAGTGTTTGGGTAAGTTTGGGCTTTAAAATTTAGGAAGGATATGAAAGGGTTTTGATAGTTTAGGAGAGGGAAGTTGAAAGGATTTGAAAAATATGAACCGAAATTGTCCTTTAAAACTGAAATTCGCGATGCTTCGGTCGACCGGGGGCCCTTGGCTATCATCCGGACCTCGTCCGAGGTAAAATAAATTTCTTTATGTTTTGATTTCAGTCGACGGGATACCCTGAATTTGCCTAAGGAATTTTGACAATTTCTTCGGTAGACCAGGGCCTGGTGTCGTAGATCGGAATTCCCCTGCTTCCTACAATAACATGAAATTTTGGTAACCGAAACATTTTTCTAGCCTCTAGGGCACTTTATAACCCATAAAGACTTAGCACCTATTTCAATCTTTTTCTTAACGATGCAACAATTAGCATTGTGACCACATCTTCCACAATATGAGCAAATAACATTAAGCATGGTGAAATGTGAATTTCTAGCATCAATAGAAGAAGAGTGTGTATACTTGTGCTTGTGTTTGTGCCCTAAGAAAATATTATCATGTGAGGCACATTGAACAACACGCACGTTATCAAGGATATCTCTAGCACATGTACACTTATCAGCATAAGCATTTAAAATATCAAGTTTATGCATCAAGATATCATACTCAACACATGTCGGTCGATCGAACTTCATCAGGTCGCCCGAGACCAAGTCTAGGTCGACTGGACTTCAGTCCAAAAGTGATTTTTTCACTTGGTCACATTTCTAATGTTCTCAAACTCATGCCTAAGTGTTTTTTAAACATATTTAAAACATGTTCAAGATCTTAGGCATTAACAAATACTTGAATAAGTTTTCAAAAACCTTTTCAAAGATCAAATCAAAGTAAACATGTGGTTTTTAAAACATGCAAGAGTATTGAGCTTAACATACCTAAACCTAGTATTCTCAAAGTAAGATTAGTTACAAGGATTGTACCTATGTAGACTAGACTAATCTTCTTTAGGTCTTAAAGTCTTCTAGATGTGTAGAAACCATTTAGCTTGATTTGAATCCTTTATCAACCTCTTCATGTGATGAAGTCCTTCGTAGTGTTCTAAGGTGTAGCACCATGGACTTCAACACTTCCTTTGTTAAGAGTTCACTTCAATGATGTACTTCACTTGAGATTGAGTGACTCTTAACTTGATCTTCCATCTTCTTTACATTGCACATACTTCCAATGCTTGTAGAGTCCATTTCAAGCTTGTGCCATGAAGTCTTTAAATGTGTATATTCTACTTGTTGTAGAATGATATCTTTGATGTCCACGAGAAGCTATCTTACCATTTTCATCAATGTAGGTGTGAGTATATGATCCTACAATCAAAACATAAGCTCACATAAACATGAGAATTTCTTATTTGTTTGTTATCATCAAAACTAGATTGATCACATTAGCCTTTAGGGCTTACAACTTCGGTTAATCGAACTCGTGTGCAGTATTTTAGATAAGCCAATGAAAACAGGTTTCCTGCCTGAAGAACATAGAGCTTAAGCATCCCGGTTAACCGTTCTTGAACAACGGTTAACCTTGATGATCATAGTTTTTCCCAAAACAAGTCTCAAAATAATCGGATTCACTCAAGTACTGCTCTTGGTTAGAAACCAATTAACTATAAAGCTTAGTTTGGAAAACAAAACTTTTGAAAATATTTTTATAACAATTGAAAACACATTTTATCACAAAGACCAAAAGTTTGAAAGTGATTTCCAAAACATTCCAAGTCTTTTGAAAATAGTTTAAGCTCGATGTCTTTTTTGAGTGATTCAAACCAAGTGAACAAATGTTAGTGTTCACAAGATATATCCACAAGACCGACCCTAACTACTAAGCCTTCAATCTTAAGTAGCAAGCTATTTTCCTGATAACTTTAGTGAATCCAAACTTGCAACTTCCATTGAGCATGTATGAAGAGACTATGCTTCCTTCTCTGTAAAACTATAACAATGATCCTACGACATTAGATACCAATATCAATGTTTGCAAATACTCAAAACTAAGTAAGCTCTTATAGGTAAAGATCTCCTTTTTTTTTATTATGACAAACTTTGATGCAATATGATAGGATAAAACAATTAAGAACATATGAAGCATAAGGCAATATAAGATAAATCATAAATATTACACTTAACAATATATGAGAAGAATCATATAACAAAAAGAGTATGCAACAAAAGTAGTGCAGCCATATTGCCATAGCATAGAGAGTCTTTGAAAGAACCCTATGACCCAACCAACCTCATTTTCTCCTTCCTTTTATTTAATTCCGACCATCCTTTATGACTCCTTCCTTCAGTGAAAGAAGCAATTTAAAAATGTTAGGACTTTAAAGATCATTTTTATTTCAAGGAGATTTTGAGTTTTTTAAAAGATATAACTTTAAAAATCTCCCCTTGAGGATGTGTCCTAAAAACAAGTGTTTGGATGTTTTGAAAAGATTTAAAATAGAACATCATCAAATATATAAAAAAAAACAAAACAAAACAAAGATAAGCTCAAGATATATATTGAAGTTTATAGAGTTTTTTCCAAAATAGAATAGGCATTTCTTACAGAACTGCGGTTAACCAAAAAAAGAGAAAGGTTAATCGAATGACATGCTGAAATAGATTTCCTGCAAAAAGATATGATAGTAAAGATCAAATATGTTTTCATACAACCTAACACCACCATGAGAAAATTTTGAGTGAAGAAGAACATTTGAAAACAGTTGCTCTAAGTTGGGAAGACCAATCATTCATTAGTGTTTTTTGATCAAGTTTTAACCACTAAGTATGATAACTTCTCAACTCTGGTCTCCAAACACCAGACACCAACCATACAACCATAATAAGGCGCCCGAGCATGATGCAATGCATGTGCTTCTTCTTCAAAAGCTATGGCATATTCTTAGCAGCCTAGTCTCTCATTTTATTCTTGGAGTTCTTAATGACGGTGCTTATACGAACCAATTAACTCCACACACATTTCTTTGATTCAAAAAATCAAGAAGCATATTTATATTGCACATTTTAGACCTATAGGCTGTGCAATGTTGTTTTATAAACTCCTTTCCAAATTTTTGACTAATCACCTCAAGTAGTAATGAATTCTATTATTGATGAGGCTCATAGTGCTTTCATAAAAAAACAGACTAATAACTGATAATGCCATTGCTACTTTTGTGATTTTTCACAGCTTACAAATAATTCTACCAAATGGTTCATGTCAATTGGCACTTAAACTGGATATGAGTAAAGCATTTGTAGAGTCGAGTGGAACTACTTGGAAATGGGGATGCCATGTATGAATTTCCCACCAAGATTTCTATCTCTTGTAATGAACTGTATTAGAATAGTGAAGTATTCTACCCTACTCAATGGAGTTCCTATGTGGTCCTCTAAGCCCACTAGAGGTATTCGACAGGGAGACCCCCTTTCCCCCACATTTTTCTTATTTGAACAACTGGATTATCTTCTCACATTTGCTCTACTAAGGAGCAGGGTTATTTGAAGGGATTTCAGTTTGGTTGTGGTGCTTTTGTCACACATCTACTTTTGGCAAATGATTCTCTTTTCTTCTCCTAGGCCAATGAGGCTTGTTTAAAAATATTAAAAAGATCTTGAGGACATATGAAGCTTTCTCTAGACAATTTATTAATTATGATAAGTCCAATCTATTTTACAGTAAGACACTCCTGAGGAAGTAAAATATCTTGCTTTCTCCATTCTTCATATTCTAGAGGATGATGTAAAAAGGAAGTAATTGGGTATGCCACACATGAAGGGATGATCCAAACAAAGAGGTTTTTCATTTTATTGTGGATAAAGTTTTGAGAACCTTAGTAGTTGGAAGAAAAAGACAGTGTCTATTGCAACCCAAGTAGTGCATGTAAAATATGTGGTCCATGCAATTCCTACATATGTTATGTCCAACTTTGTTCTCCCTAAATATTTAATAGAGTCCATCATAAGTATGGTGCAAACTTTCTTATGATGAGGAGGTGAGAATCATAAGAAGATCTGTTGGAGGGCTTAGACCGAACTATGTCAGCCAAAATCCCAAAGAGGTCTTGCCTTTCGTGATCTTGAACCTTTTAATAGAGCTTTAGTGGCCAAGCAAGGATGGCGAATCATTCACCAACTGTTAGGGGTGAGCAAATTCGGTTTTTGCCGAATTCCGATCGAATTCGAATTCAATTTGGCAAATCGAATTCGGTAATTCGGCTTGAATTCGGTAATTCGGTCAAGACCGAATTCGAATTGGTCGAATTTGGGACGAATTCGGTTTGACTATTTTTGAATTTGGTGTGCCGAATTCGAATTCGAATTTTTTAATAATTAAATATTATTATTATATAATTAAATATTATTATTGAATTTTTAATAATTAAATATTATTATTATATAATTAAATATTAAACATATTATATAATAAAAAATATACCCTCCAATTCATCCAATTCGGTCGAAACCAAATTCCGAATTCACCAATTCGGCCAATTCGAATTCGGTCGGTTTTTTGAGGTAGGAAAAAATGAAAAAACCGAATTGGCCAATTCGAATTCGGTGCTCACCCCTACCAACTGTTTTCACTTTGCTATAGGGTGCTGAAAGCGGAGTATTTTCACTTTATAGGTTTCTAACAGTACCGATTATAGGTCATACTTCTTTGATTTGGCAAGGTATCCTTAAATTCCGAAAGTTGATTCAAGCTGGACTGAGATGAGGATTGGTGATGGCACGTGAGATAGTGTTTGGGGGGGACAAGTGGATAACCACTCCGCATACTTTTAAACTTCTATCTCCACCACACATCTATTTATCACAAATGATGACGGTTGTTTCTAGATTCATTGATTATCAGAGAAGTACGTGGAATGTGGATCTATTAGGCTACTATTTCTATTCCCATGAGATTGAAGAAATACTCAAGGTACCACTCTTAGATGTTTGGCCACCAGATCGACTTGTTTGGGGATATACATAAAATGGATTTTAGTCAATTATGTCTGGTTATATTCTTCAAGTCGATATTAAGAGTGATGAGCGAAACAATCATTCTGCCTCGAAAGCCAAGGCGTTTGATCACTTGAAAGAATTTGGAAAATACTCGTTCCACCAAAGTTACAGGTATTCTTTTGGAAAATATTCCAATGCATTTTGCCTACTTGTCAAGCTTTATCGCGACTAATAAACACTTTTAAATCATAATGTCCTCTTTGTCAATATGAGCCTGAGATTACCTTGCATGCACTTTTCTCATTCCCAACGGCTTTGCAAGTCTTGAATAAAACTATTTTTGATATTCATTTTATATAAAAAAAAAGACGTGTTTCCCTTGTGTCTTGTTCATATTCTAGAAGTTGGTGAAGAGATCACCATTTCACACTACAACAAAACAGCTTATTTGGGACAAGGCATTATGTCCCTAAATTGTCTCAGTTTAACTATTTACGATGGATTTGGGACGGAAATATATGTTCCCAAAAAACCTGGTCCCTAAATGTTAAGAACGAAAAATAAATTTCGTCCCAAATACTTAGGGACGGAGTTTAAGACGGATGATAAATGGAATGAATTTTGTAAAAATAAATAGAAATAACATTATTAATATTAAATAACACATATTAAAATATTTATTACCACGAATTAGGGAAGAATTTTTTTATTTCTGTCCCATATTTAAGGACAGAAGAAGAACATATTATTGTACATCTCTATTTTGCATCAAGGGAAATGCAGCGTTAATCCCTTGGTAATATGTAAGCGATTTGCTACAGATACTTTAATAATATATTTTTCATTGCCACGAATTAGGGACAAAAATGTTTGATTATGTCCAATATTTAGTTAACAGATCGTTGTACATCTCCATTTGCATAAAGGGAAATGCATTTCAATTCCCTTGGTAATATGCAAGAGATATGCTCAGATATTTTAATCTTCATTGCAATACCGTCCTTGTTTTGGGACGAAGTAAAAAGTAATTCATTGTTTTAAGATATCAACTGTCCCATGTTTGAGACAGATTTAAGAAGAATGAATAAAAATATCTATAGATCTTGCATTACAAAACCCTCCTAAACTTTGTAGTAATTAGTGTTTCTACAGAATACATCCGTCCTAAATTTAGTTTATTATCCAATATATCAATTCTTATCGCCTCGTCCTCATCTACTGAAACCAACAATGCACATTAGTACCAAGATCACCAAACCAAGATCAGCGAACAATTACACTGACCATAATCTTAATATACAAAGTAAGATTCAATATAACCAAACAAAGCAATATCCCCAAACCAATATCACCAAACAATACAAAAACTAACCAATATCACCTAAACTAACCAAAAACAGCCACAATACAAAAACTTTCACATTATAAAAGCGTTCTAAAAGAAAAACATTACTTTACCCCCATTCAAGTACTATTAACAGTAAGCAAAAACTATTACATTCCATCCCCATAAAAAAAAAAAAAAAAAAAAAATAGTTCAATGCTATATTGACAAAAACCAAAAACCAGTTCCATGCTATCCACAAAAACCAAAAACCAAAAATCAAAAACCAGTAGCAACATAAAAACAGTTTAAAACTACTTCAAGTTTCAAAAGCAGTTAAATCCATGTGTTTCCAAATAAGAAATATTAGAGTAGAGATGCCTACATGTCATTTGAACCATCGTCATCTTCATCTTCACCTTCACTTTCACCTTCATCATCATCCTCATTCATTTCAACATCATCAGCTCCTGGGGGAACATCACTAGTTGATGCATCAATATTGAAACTGCATTTGGGCATATATACGTTGCATCTCTTTCGCAAACTCTCCTCGCAGCTCAGTTTTATCCTCGGCAGTGATTTGTTGCTTCAACTTACCAAATGATGATGGTGAAATATTTTGGCTGTTGAAGCCATTGCCAACAAATCTATAGAGTTCGCTAAGGCCATATACCCTGTTCTTTCCATTCTGCCCCCAACAGCTTCTATGAAAATTTGCTCTCGCTCCTCAAAAGCCATTTTAGTTCCACTTGTTGATGCTTCTTGTGAGGCACCATCAAACAACTCTTGAAATTTTCCCTGCGGTTTCAAAATTAGTAAATAGTGCCCAAAAAATATATAAACTAATTTGATAGCAGAACTAATAACTATTTAAAAGAAATATTAATGTGTTATGTCATTTGCAAGGAAAGGGAAGACTTACATTAACATTCCTTGCTTTGTCACTGCACCAGTCACCATTTCTTTTTCCTTTTGTGTCTTTCTGATGTTTGTGAGTTCAACAGAATGTCTCATCACTAAATACCGGTCGCCCTTTAAGTTTCTCCTACACAAGTAATATGAACAAGAAATTTGAAGAAGTTAGGCATTATATATGAACTCATAAACACAATACATAAAGTGAAATTCATATATAATTGAACTTTTTAAGTACCAATCTTTCTTCATGTTCAGCAATAGATATGGAGCCAGTGGTACTCAATGCTACACCACTGCTTCTAGCCTATTTTCTGTTTTTTTTTTTTTTGCACAGCTGCCGACTTCTTAATGTATTGCTTTGTACCCCATATATTCTTCAACATATACTCACAGTGCTCCTTGTGCCCAAAATCTGGAATATATCCTCCCTTTCTTGCATTATGACACTCATGGAAGATACGACTTCCGTGTCGAGCAGACCATGCCCTTCGAACCTTAAGTTCATCTACTTTGTCCCATGTGAATATTCTCTACAATCCAACCAATAAAACCAGTTAGTGCCATTTGAAATGTAGGCATTGTTACAAATAAATCCATTCCATAAGATTTGTTATTAAGTCTTACCTCAAACTCATCCCATAGCATTTTCTTCCACTTCCGAGGGACCTTTCCCCAAGTTGGCCAAGGACCATCATACTTGGCCTTTAAGAACAACATACAAGCCTTGGTAACTCGAGACTGCGCCTTGAACCTGAAAATCAAGTTTAAGAATTGTTATATTTATGCTATTTTGCATGTACTATATCATTAAACGTGTTAACTTACCCCTCTCATAACGAGATGTATTTTCTCCTCTCCCAATTCCTCAATGTCTTCTTGCCGATTTTGTAGCTCCGTAGCTCGGGGTGCTGTTGTATCTTCTGGAGGAGTAGTACCATGAAAGTTTGGTGCTGCTTGAGTACCAAGGTATGAATTTGTTGCTTGAGCAGCCCCAGCTGCATGACTTGATTCTCCATTATTGGTTTACATATCACTACTTAAAGGTACATTAATACTTGCTGGGGGTGTATTGGGAAGATACTCTCATTTTAGCCGGGCGACGCATGACTATTTGAAGGTGATGGAATATCATTGTTAGCTGATGGTTCGACATTGATGTTTAGAGGCTACAAGGTATGGATTATTGGAGTTGGTGTTGCAGAGGTGTTACTTGGGGAGTTTTCTGGTTCAGAGATCGGGTCAGGTATGGATGTTTCAATAGGTGGGCCTCTTTCTTCTCTAGTAGCAGTCACCTTTATTCGTTTGCCTCGCCCTCCACCCCGTCTATCACCTCGTCCACCACATCGTCGTCTACCACCACGTCATTTTCCTGCCATTTCTAAATTTCCGAAGAAACAAAATAAGTTAAGTTAGATAGTATCGAACATAAGAAGGAAAAAATATGTGAAGGACGACAGACAACCAATTAAGTTTCCAAACAAAAACAAGTAAAAACCACTTTTTTTCATGATTCTTCTTTTCATGCAAACCAAAAAACAGAAACAAAACCCGTCATTGCATGCTTCAGATTTTCATAAAATAAAGTCAAACAAAAAAACCTAAGTAAAAGCCCTAATTTTTCATTCTTCTGATACTCATGCAAACTAAAAACAGAAAGTAAAACCATTGTTTGACTTTATTAAAAAACAAAAACTTAATTTTTCATTTTTCTGATACTCAAACAAATTAAAAACAGAAAGTAAAATCATTGCATGTTTCTGATTTTAATAAAAGAGACTAAAAAAAAAAAAAAACCCCAAAGTAAAAGCCCTCTTTTTTCATTTTCGGATACTCATACAAACTAAAAACAAAAAGTAAAACCTTCATTCATGTTTTTGATTTTAATAAAAGAGAGTACAAAAAACAAACCCAAGGTAAAAGCCCTATTTTTTCATTTTTCTTATACTCATACAAACTAAAAACAGAAAAGTAAAACCATTGCATGTTTCGGATTTTCAGAAAATAGAGAAAAAAAAAATCAAAAGTCCTAATTTTTCATACTTCTAATATTCATACAAAGGAAAAAACAGAAATAAAACAAATTGCATGCTTCAAATATTCAGAAAAGAGAGTAAAATAAAAAAAATTAAATCAAAATCCCTAATTTTTCATGCATCTAATATTCATACAAAGAAAAAAACAGAAATAAAACATATTGCATGCTTCGAATATTCAGAAAAGAGAGTAAAATAAACAAAATTAAATACAAAGCCCTAATTTTTCCATGCTTGTAATACTCATACAAAGAAAAAAAGAAGTAAAACATATTGCATGCTTTGAATGTTAAGAAAAGAGAGTAAAATAAACAAAATCAAATAAAAGCCCTTATTTTTCCATAGATCGAATTTCATAAGAATTTTCAAATACTCTGTTTAGCCCAATTATGATTGATCCCCCTACCATCATCTTTACCAAGTTCCTTTCCCCCTGTTTCTGTTATTTTTTTGAAGTTTCGTATTCTTTCCCAAATTTGGTCTCCATTAAGTTGTGGTGGTGGAGGAGAATGTTCTTCGATATCTTTCCTAAATGCACTCTTGTTGCTGCGAAACGGATGCATTGGATCTAAGAATTTGCGATGACAATTAAACCATGATTGTTTCTTGCTTCTTTGAAGTCTTAATGCACTGTTGAACTCCAAACAATAAGGACAAGCTAGTTTACCAGACGTGCTCCACCCACATAACATTCCATAAGCTGGAAAGTCACTGATGGTCCACATAAGTGCAGCTCTGATCTAAAATTTTTGTTTACTTGATGTGTCATACGTATTAACACCTTCATCCCATAACTGTTTCAACTCTTCAATTAATGGTTGCATGTACACATCTAATTTATGTTTGGGATTTTTTGGACCTGGAACAAGTATTGTCAAAAACATGACCGGATTTTTCATGCACATCCAAGGCGGAAGATTATAAGGAGTGACAATAACAGGCCAACATGAATATTGTTTACCTGACATACCAAATGGAGAAAACCCATCAGTGCATAAACCAAGGCGTACATGTCTCGAGTCAAGAGCAAAATCAGGATATGTGTTATCAAAATGTTTCCATGCTTCTCCATCTCGAGGATGACACATCACACCATCTTCTTGTTCACTATTCTTGTGCCATCTCATGTGTTCAGTAGTGGCCTTTGATGTATATAACCTCTGGAGCCTAGGAGTGAGAGGAAAGTAATGCATCTTCTTGTATGAAATTTCCTTCTTGAAATTATCCTTACCAACCTTCCGTTTTCGCTTGTATCGATCGTGATGACAAAACCTACATTGTCTCAACTCACTGTCATCCTTCCAATACAACATGAAACCATTCACACAAACATCAATTTTTTGAACTGGAAGACCAATAGCTGAAATTTGTTTTTTTGTACTATAGAAGTCATTAGCTAGCTTACTACTATCAGGCAAGCTGTCTTTCAATAGACCTAACATATCCTTAAAACATTTTTCTGATATGTTATGTTCCGACTTGATATGTAAAAGTCGAGCAGTCGCACATAACTTTGAGAGTTTAGAAGGCTTAGTACACTCATCCCACAATGGCGTGTCAGCTGCACAAAGCATGTCATAAAATATTTTTTCTTCTGCATTTGGGGGTTCAGTGAGATTAGGTTGCATTGACTCTTCCTGGAAGTTAGGGCCAGCTGCATCAAGTACCATTTCCCTTAAATCATTCTCATTCTCAGTTCTAAGGCCTCTATCGCTGTTTTGGACAACGCTTGGTTGATGCAAAGACATGGGTACATTTGGAATATATTCTTCGCCATGACAT
Organism: Vinca minor; assembly: GCA_026122235.1. Lineage (NCBI taxonomy): Eukaryota > Viridiplantae > Streptophyta > Magnoliopsida > Gentianales > Apocynaceae > Vinca > Vinca minor. Next base: position 3,907,343 of record JAOCZM010000230.1, read on the forward strand.
GTCCATCTGAAATAATTCTCAAGAAAACCTTTATTGTATAGATGTATTCTCACGACGTGTATTTGTTTATACTTACAATTTTCACACTTTGAACAAGGGCATCTAATCTCCCCTAAATTGATATCCATGTTATTTCCACTGGGGAATGCTACGAACCTAGCCACTCCTTTTTTAAACTCCAGACTAACTTCCCTCACACCAGGAACATGTCGTCTATACATCCAACTACGATCCTCCATCTACATTTACATGAAAACAATAATAGCTAAAGAAAAGGATAATTGTAGCTATAAAAGACTCTTTCTATATGCACTTTATCTATGAAATCTTAAAGTAGTTAATATCAAACTTCATTTCACATGAAAAAACTTCAAGACGTTGTAATTTATCAATTGGAACACAACATAATCTAACTACATTCAATTTTAGCCCACACATACTCTTGAATTCAAGACAAAACATAGCATTTAGGAGCCCAATCCTTAAACAAGGTAGAAATAAAATAAAGTAGCATATGAATTACTACAAGCATTATGTTGAATGTAATCTAACTACATTCAAACATAGCATTTAGTTGCCCAATCCTTAAACAAGCAACTCTCTGCAAAACATATCAACTAACTAAGGTATATACCTTCAAAACTAAGATAAAAATAGCTAAGGTAAATTGCAAAATAGAACAAAATCATCCAAACATACCTCCAAGAATGCGAATCCTACAGAGATATGCTTCCAATCCTTTCAAGTATATAAATTTTGCAAATCGAACAAATCCCTATTTTCAAACCATTAACCACCAATTAATTGTAGAATACCCACCAATCTTATAAAATAAGAAGTATAATCCCAATCAATTGATGGAATTAATGTTTATAATAGAAAAATGGAAAAAAAAAAAATAAGAGGGAAAAAGGAAAACATCGCGGAGAAGAAGAAGAAAACATAACATGTTCTGTATTCACTTATGTTTTCCTTTTCATCGGCGGGCAACGACATCGTTTTGGTTGAGAATATAAAATCACATTCTGTTCCTAATCTGAACCAACCTTCAAATTTGTTTTTTCTGAGATGCGATCTATCAACAACATCGTTTTAGTTGCAACGACATCGTTTTAGTTGCAACCTTCATTCATATAAAATCCCAATCCGTCCCTCGGCTGTAGCTACAATCGCATATGTGTTTTTAGATTAATGATGCAGGTGGTAAACACGACATCGTTTTTGTTGAGAATATAAAATTTCAATCCGTCCCTGATCGGTAGCAACGTTGATTACGGTTTGTCTCTAAGTTGTCCCCAAATGTAAATACTTTATCCAAGTTGGAGACTTTTTGTGTACAGTTTGATGACTTTAAATAACTAAAATATTTATTTCTGTCCTAAATGTAACGAATTAGGGACGACAATTTCTAACTACAATATTTTATCAAATTAACTCTAGTTTTGATTAGTTTTAGGTACGTATTTGAGACAAATAATTTTACCAAATAAAAAAATAAAAAATAAAATGACAAATGTCTATATTATTTAATAAAATAAAAAATAATAATTTCTTTTGTATGTTATGTTCGCATTTGGTCCCAAACTTCGGAAACTTTTGGGACATAATACTAATGCTCATCATGACATTAAGTAATTCTAAGAGATCTATCCCAAATGAATAGAAGAATTTTAGAAAGCTTTATATAGATTTTCAGTCATCGAAAATCAGTCCTAAATTAGGGACGGATGTCCCATGTCATATTAATTTACGTATTTGATACGCTAATTTAGGATAGAATTGTCAAGAATGTTTATTACAAATTTTTTTTATATGATTTGATCCTAGATTCGTTTATGATTTTGTCCTAAATAGAGATGAAAAAATTCCGTCTTAAAAAGTTTGTCCCAAAATGACTGTTTCTTGTAGTGTCATTTGTTTACGTTGCATGGAGTATTTGGTGCAACAGGAACCGAGTTGATCATCCCTTAATGGAAGTCACTGCGAATGGTTTTTTTAAAACTAAATATTGATGGCTCATGGAATAATGTAGTTGGTGGTCTTGGACCTATTACGCGCAACCATGGAGGAGATTTTCCAGATGGGTTCGCTAAGGTTTCTTATAACTTGTCTAACCCCGAGTATGCTTAAGCGAAGACACTCCTTGAAGGCATTATGTTTGAAATGACTCCGAATATCAAACATGTCTAAAACAAAGTGATTGTCAAATTCTGGTTATTCGGGTCAATAAGTTAGAAGATGATTTTCCCCATTATGGTACATTGTTAGTCAAATATAAATTTGATGGGGAATAATATAACCAATTTATCTTTTGTCCACATATCATGTAATGTTCCTATTGATTCATTGGCAAAATATGCAGTGAGGACTAGAGCCTCACCTCAACTTGGAGACCACCGTGTTTTCTCCTACCACATGTAACTTATGATATTACTTAACGATATAAGAATATGTTTCTATTAAAAAAAGTAGTAAAAACCTATAATTAGAATGTTAAAAAAAGTGTTGCGTGAAGTGTAACAGAAAATCCAAAGAATTATTTTTAGTATATATATATATATATATATATATATATACATATACATGTATGCTGGTGGCTTAAAGGTCCTGACCCTGGATGGTATCAGAGCCATGGAGTTTTGATAAGTTCATTATGAAGTTCCATAATTCAACATAAGCTTAATGAATATGTCTTTTAAGTTTAAAGGAATTATGACTAATAAGTCTAATGTTAAAAACAGTGTTAGTAAAGAATCTGAGATACCTCAGAATTTAGACCTATTAAATAGATGGACAATTCCTAAGGTTGAACCTAGGACAATTTATCAGTTAGGTACTTTTGAAAAACTGGGTTTAAAACAAATTGTTAAGACAACAGAGGAATCTATTTCCTTAGATAATGAAGAAATGATAGTTCATTTGTTAAATGAAAATTATATAAGACCTTATACGTACTCAGAACATAAATTTATTCATATTGGATTAGTACAGGTAGCATTTAAACCTTTAACTTTAGAAGGTTTACCTGAAAGCTTTATAGCAGCTTTAAGAGATGGAAGAAATTTAGATTGGAAAAAATCAATCATGGGTGTTTTACAATCCAGTCTGGCACATGGACCAGTATATTTTAATGTTTATTCGAATTTACAGCTTTCATTAACTGATAGCAATATTCTTGATGCTTTGACATTAAATGTTAAGACACATGGTTATAATTATGCTTCAGGATCTGAAGTTATTTGTATATGTTATAGGATTTATTTCAAACCTTTATATACTTTAAATCCTCACTGTAAATTAGCTGATAAAAAGTTAAATGAAACTATTATAATTGAAACCAATTTTAGTATATCTAATATAACTACTAGAAGATCAATAAAATGGGATGAAATAACTTTCCCAGAAAGTTGGCAAATAGAAAGGGCCATGAGACCTCAACCTGTTATACAGACAAATTTTTTAAATGTAGTACAGACACCAGAAGGATCTGTAACTTTAAATTTTGATAATAATAATAGAATAAAAGATGTTTCTAGAACAAGATCAGTAGCATCTTATAGATCTTTTATTTCCCCATTAGATCCAGATATACCTAGACCCTCAAGAATTTTTGAAGAAAATATTGGACCATCTAGGTTATCTACCTCTTATATTAGAGGAGATAAAAGAGATGATAGTAGTAATGAATCTATCAAGGATAATAAGGTTGATGGATTAAAATTACATGATGATAATATTTTAAGAGCCTTTAATAATAAAAAGGATGTGGAGACTCTGTCTCAAAAGAGTTATAATTTAGGTAATGGATAGTGAACCTAAAATAGATTTTGGTTCTGGCTCAGAAGTCAGAAAAATAATAAGTAATGAATTTAAATTACCCAGATGGGAACTTTTTAGAAAATGGTTCTTTGAGAATTTTGATAAAATTCAACAAAAAGAATTTCAAAAAGAATTTTATGAATTTTGTGAATTACATAACAAAATTATATATTTTGTTCCTTGGTTTTATTCTACCTATATTCAAAATTATATAAATGTAATAGAAAGGAATTATAAATTATTAAATGGTGAGATAATGAAGGATGTTAATCCTCCATTAAAAGCTTTTAAAATGGACAAATGTGATTTTTTAGCTTTATCAAAAATATTTGAAGATGAAACTCTTAGTGTTACAACTAAACACATAAATGGTTTAATACAACAAAATAATTTTTCTCCCATAAAGAAGATTTTCTTGACTTAAAGTCTTTAATCTCAGGAGGACTTTGTAAATTAGTCTCTACCTTTATTGGTTCAACAGTTTCTGGTTTTACCACTGTTATATTACTATTCATTAATGTTATAACATTATCAATTTTCTTATGTAAAGAAACCATTTGCTCTCCTAATATATTCAGATTAAGATTAGCAAAATTATTTTGTTGTATTAAACCATTTATGTGTTTAGTTGTAACACTAAGAGTTTCATCTTCAAATATTTTTGATAAAGCTAAAAAATCACATTTGTCCATTTTAAAAGCTTTTAATGGAGGATTAACATCCTTCACTATCTCACCATTTAATAATTTATAATTCCTTTCTATTACATTTATATAATTTTGAATATAGGTAGAATAAAACCAAGGAACAAAATATATAATTTTGTTATGTAATTCACAAAATTCATAAAATTCTTTTTGAAATTCTTTTTGTTGAATTTTATTAAAATTCTCAAAGAACCATTTTCTAAAAAGTTCCCATCTGGGTAATTTAAATTCATTACTTATTATTTTTCTGACTTCTGAGCTAGAACCAAAATCTATTTTAGGTTCACTATCCATTACCTAAATTATAACTCTTTTGAGACAGAGTCTCCACATCCTTTTTATTATTAAAGGCTCTTAAAATATTATCATCATGTAATTTTAATCCATCAACCTTATTATCCTTGATAGATTCATTACTACTATCATCTCTTTTATCTTCTCTAATATAAGAGGTAGATAACCTAGATGGTCCAATATTTTCTTCAAAAATTCTTGAGGGTCCAGGTATATCTGGATCTAATGGGGAAATAAAAGATCTATAAGATGCTACTGATCTTGTTTTAGAAACATCTTTTATTCTATTATTATTATCAAAATTTAAAGTTACAGATCCTTCTGGAGTCTGTACTACATTTAATAAATTTGTCTGTATAACAGGTTGAGGTCTCATGGCCCTTTCTATTTGCCAACTTTCTGGGAAAGTTATTTCATCCCATTTTATTGATCTTCTAGTTGTTATATTAGATATACTAAAATTGGTTTCAATTATAATAGTTTCATTTAACTTTTTATAAGCTAATTTACAGTGAGGATTTAAAGTATATAAATGTTTGAAATAAATCCTATAACATATACAAATAACTTCAGATACTGAAGCATAATTATAACCATGTGTCTTAACATTTAATGTTAAAGCATCAAGAATATTGCTATCAGTTAATGAAAGCTGTAAATTCGGATAAACATTAAAATATACTGGTCCATGTGCCAGACTAGATTGTAAAACACCCATGATTGATTTTTTCCAATCTAAATTTCTTCCATCTCTTAAAGCTGCTATAAAGCTTTCAGGTAAACCTTCTTAAGTTAAAGGTTTAAATGCTACCTGTACTAATCCAATATGAATAAATTTATGTTCTGAGTACCTATAAGGTCTTATATCATTTTCATTTAACAAATGAACTATCATTTCTTCATTATCTAAGGAAATAGATTCCTCTGTTGTCTTAACAATTTGTTTAAAACCCAGTTTTTCAAAAGTACCTAACTGTTAAATTGTCCTAGGTTCAACCTTAGGAATTGTCCATCTATTTAATAGGTCTAAATTCTGAGGTATCTCAGATTCTTTACTAACATTGTTTTTAACATTAGACTTATTAGTCATAATTCCTTTAAACTTAAAAGACATATTCATTAAGCTTATGTTGAATTATGGAACTTCATAATGAACTTATCAAAACTCCATGGCTCTGATACCATCCAGGGTCAGGACCTTTAAGCCACCAGCATACATGGTCAATTTTACAGATTATGCATTATTAGAGAAAGCCATTTCAGAACTCAACAGACACTACACAACGCCTTAACGCCTTTATCCTCTCAACGGCTTGACGGGCTAAACAGGCTAAATAGTAGTTCGTCCATAGTTTTCTGGAACAACACTCTAACTACTCATATTTTGGCAGAGAAGAAGCAGATAGAGAAGGAGAAGAAATCTGCAGCAGGAAGTGATATTTCTATGACAAGTGTTAATAAATTTCAAGATTTAGAAGATCTGGAGGATTCTCAAGATCCAAATGATATTGAGATAAATATTGATGATGTGCTCAAAAGTACAGAAGAGTTCATAACGGAAAATTTGGATAAATTCAAAAAGAAGGGCAAAGACAAAATGGAGGGATAAGAAGGAATCTTTGCTTTAAGAAATAATGGCAGACAAGATAATATTCGCTACTTTAATAAAGTAGAAAATATTCGGTGCTTTAATAAAGTAGATGCTTTGATAAAGCAGCAATAATGTAAAGTACTGTAGATTTTTAGAATTTAAGTTAATTTTCAAGTCCGTAATTGGTTATAAATAGCGGAAGTTTGTTAGTTGTAAATTACGCTTTTCTTTATTCTCTTTCTTTCTACTTTGTAAAATCAAATTATCAATAAATCTCTTCAAAGTTTGCTATTCATAAGGTTTCTCTTTTAAGTACTGTAAGTTTTAATTTTTGTTTTTTTATTTACTTTAATTTTATTTTATTTTGTTTATGAGCCTTATAGGCTAAATTCTTTTATGTTGGATTATGGCTGATTAATGAATCTGATGAAAATCCATGATGAAGATGTCTTCGGACTAGGGGTTTTTCACGAAATCTGGCGTTATGGTTAGAATATGAGTAGTTAGAGAGTTGTTCCATAAAACTATGGACGAACTACTATTTAGCCTGTTTAGCCCGTCAAGCCGTTGAGAGGATAAAGGCGTTAGGGCGTTAAGGCGTTGTGTAGTGTCTTTTGAGTTCTGAAATGGCTTTCTCTAATAATGCATAATCTGTAAAATTGATCATGTATGCTGGTGGCTTAAAGGTCCTGACCCTGGATGGATATATATATATATATATATATATATATATATATATATATTATTGAGATAACTATAATATTTCTTTTTTATTCAAATGCACATGTATATTTATGATCAAAAGCTACACAAAGGATTACTTCTTATATAAACCATAGTTTAATGAATTATTTGGTTCAGATTTGTTCACATTAAAGAGACATTTTTTTTTACTGATGTAGATAAATTTGGATCACATGATCAATCAAACCATAATCCATAATAGAATTTTCATATACAAAGAGATGTATAGCCACGTACAAAAGATTCAATCATATTGTCCTTCCTAGTTTGTGGCGGACTCTTTTGAGGCTTGACCAATATTGTCCTTTCTTTGATGAGACGAATGTGTTTCTCTAGTTATACAAAGTGTTTTTTGGAGCATTACGACAGAAATATGAGCCATTGGATTGAACTCTTATCTTTTGGGAGACCTATAGTACTTAATGTCGATGGATAAATCAAACACTTCATGAGTAGTTTTCGCTCGCTTACCACTGCACAAAAGAATTAATCTTGTATTGATTAGAGTTAGATCTTTTATGAGAACCCTTATACAGCCAATTTTACCCCTATATTGACCTTGTAATGTCTCTGTGGTTTTTAATACAAAGTTCCAGGTTTAAAGCAAAATATTCCATCATGTGGTCTGATAACCAGCATACAATAAGTCCTAAAATCAAAGTCCACAAAATAAACTTATAAGTCCAAAACGAACATCAGGATTCATCAAAAAAAAAGAAGAAGAAGAAGAAGAAGAAGAAAAAAAAATCCATAACATGAGGATACAAAAAAAATCATTTTGTTCTTCTCAGTCCAAATGTACTGACAGAACTTCTTCCTCTTGTTAACCCAACAACTATAATATTTAAGATGGCAGAACTTTCCGTCTCGATATCTTTAAGAATTTCAGACAGCTTTCTTCTCAATCTTAACAAAGACTTATTCCTTTGAAAAGATCATTTTGGATCTTACTTTAAATTATGAAACAAGAAATACTTCGATTTCTCCAACTCTTTCAAAATCTATACAATAATAAACATAATTACAGTGCCGCTAAAAAAACATAATTATAGTAAAGATAAATTATAGCTCTTTTTTTTTAACGGGATAAATTATAACTCTTATTCTCTCCGTCTCAAATTATTTATTCAAAACTTATTTTTATTTATTCCAAATTAGTAGTCATTTTATAATTTAAAATAGCATATATTCATTTTTACAAACATCACTCTTATATTTATTAATTCAACAAACATAACATTTAATACATTCAAAGTTTCGGGATGATTTTTCGATCATTTAATTCAAAAATTAGCATAATAATATTTTTTTAAAGGAAAATGATTTTAGGATCAAGTTGATCAGAAGCAAGAAGAGTATTAATGTAATACTAGCTATCCCCTAGTGCATTAATGCACAAGTTTATTTTAAAATTTTAAAATGAGGAAAATTTTATGGTAGAATACTGAATTAATAATTTAATTCATACTATGAACTAGTTTTATATAGACTACAAATACCTCCTGGACAAACAGGCTCCGGTCTCTGAACTTCGACCTCACGGCAAGCTAAACACCTTGTGGAAGAAGGAAGTAACCTACAATACAAAGATGGTCAAAATGGTGGTGGTGTTGTGTCATACTCTGTACCTAAATAATGACCTGGCAGTCACCAACAAGATATCGAACCAGTATTATAAATTATAACTCCAAAAATCTTCAAGTAAATAACATAGTTCAAGCCTTACATAATTCAATGAAGGAAGTATTGTTGTCCTCAAGGAAACTTATTACATGCTAAATGAAAATAAATAAAACGTCTAAACATGAAATACTAAAAGTTCTCAACCATCTATTACATTATTGATAAACATCGAGATCACTCATCGCTCTCCTCATCCCACACTTCCTCCATGAACTCACACTCATAAGTATTTGCACAATAATATTGTATGAGTTACAATAGCCCAATAAGGTTTAAAACACCATTTAGATGAAGTATTTTTTAACAAAATCCTTTTCATTTCCCCAAATCATTTACGTAGACTAACTTTATTCTGAACTTAAAATATTTAGAAATACATTGAATGAAGGCTGGAAAAGGTTTTAGAAGTAATTAAGAATTTAACAATTATTTAAGAACACTGCACAATTTTCCAGAAGAGCCCCGACGGACACCACTGTCTGCTCCCTTCGTCTGCACGCCATCCAGATGTCTCAGTATCTCCACGAACAAATGAGATGATAAAGCATAGTTCGAACACCATCCAGAAGTCCTAGTATCTCCAATGACTAATGCGAGGACGAAGCACCGTCCGTACCCTTCGTCCTCACACCATCCGGAAGTCTAGTGTCTGCACGGACGAAGGCAAAGACGGGTGTGTTATCCTGGACTCTAAAATTAAGGAATTTGAAATGTTTAGTTATGGGAGTTATTGCTGGGATATAAGGAAAAGAGTTACAAAAGAAAGAAAGTAAGAAAAAGAGAAAAAAGAAGAAGGGAAAATATGGGAAAACAGAGTTGTTATCTCAAAACGTTAAGTTGAGGGATCAAAAGGACTCCGATCGTCCTGATTTTTGTTGCAAAAGTTAGAAGACTTGTAGGACTTGATTCTGAACGGTGGAGGTCATATTCCAGCGGTGAACATATGACTAATTGCATTCAGAAGTTGAGATTGATAATTTGGGAAAAAGTTGTGTTTGGTGATTTTTGAGGATTTTGATAAGCATTTGAGGTAAGGTTATTACACTGTTGTTTTTCTGTCCAAAAGAGCATAAACTGATATTTTGGTTAAAGTTATGAATTTGTGATAAATTTGTTTTCTTGCATATTTTCTTGCATTGGAAATTGGATGAAATGTTGAATTTGGTTTGCATTGAATTGTATGTTTGATGTTGGGATAATCTATGTTTGTTCTTTGTCATGTGGTTGATCGTCTTCCTTTTGAGTCTATGTGTATTCTAAATTTGAGCTCTTGTGTATTGAGCTCTTGGGAGCACGATATCATATCAGTATGACCCGGACCCAACATGTGTAACAAGTTATGGTTGTTAACAATTTTTGTAGAGTTTACAAGGATGAGTGATGACATAACGGGGTGTATCCTTAAATTACAGGCTCTATCTTTCTGAAGGCATATACCCGGATCCATGTAAATTTAGGCCCGCCTTAACGGGAAATAATAGTTAAGGGATGTTAACAGTGGTATAAAGTCGTTGCTACAATTGAGCTCGGTTGTGTGAATTGTATGTTTGTCGTGTGTTAAAACGGTACTCGTAATATCTGACTAAGTATGTCCGTCTTTTTGCATGAGTAGTTCATGGTGCTCGTAGCACGGTTTCCAATGTATAAGTATCATATATAAAATAGAATAGTTTTGGCATTGATATGTATGTTTTGGTTGTTAAAGTTGGTCAAAAATGAGTGTTTGGGGTTAGAATATTTGGAATTTCAGAAAATTCATTTTCCTTGCTATTTTGCATTAAAAATGGACTGTTCTAATATTCAAACGACCTCTCCGGTCGATCGCACAGATTTGCAGATCATCCGGGCTAACTCTAGATTCCGGACGACATCTTCTTTGACCAGAAGAGCCCTTAGCTCATCCGAGATTTTGGACAAGTCTACTGCACAGGATTCGGACGACCTACAATTGACTCGGATCCCCTTTCACCTCGTCTGGAATCTCGGACTATGGGTCCGGACGATGCATTGTACATAGCCATCACCCGGAGGCTGTTTGGGCCTCTTTTGAACTACCTTATGTTCTTTTTCAAAGCTATGTTCGTTCTAAATTATTGTCTGATGTTCCCAAGTGTTTTCATAGTATTTAAAGTAAAGTTTCAGTCAAGCTATGTTTTCAAATATTTTGGGATCGAGATATATTATTGAGACTTATTTGATACTATATATATAGGTGTTGGTGAAAGGAATAAATTCGGAATAGCAGCGAAATTAAAATGGGATTCCGTTTCTTTACATGATCTTTTCACGAGAAAGTACCAGTACCTCTTGAATAGGAATATTACATTTTTTATCTAATCGAAGTAGCCCGGATTCTGCTACTTTGAATCACCAACGACAACCGTCGGACCTCCGTTTCTACCGGTATCCACACGATCAACCTAGAGCTTGTTCGTCGAGCCTCTGATGATAGTCACGAGTGCGTTGAACGTTGAAGATGATTTTCGGGAGCTTCTTTGATATAGATATGTGAAACACAAAACATGAAAAATAGAGACAAGAAAAAACGTTTTTTCTTTCTCCTTTTTGTATTCTTGAGTGTGTGTTCTAGAGAGATAAAAATTCAAAGAATTTCTCTTCTTTTTCTCGGCTAGAGTAGAGAATGGTATGGAAGTGAATTGTGAGTGATGAACAATTCATCATGTGGTGTTAGTGGAACCACCCAGTAACTCCACACTCACACTTTTCTCTCCCCATTACTCCATTCACACATGCACACTCCCTCACACATGTCTTTACCGGTTTTGACTTGGTTTAACTAGTTTCGTCGACCGGAGAAATGGTTCTCTGCCGACCGGAGTGGCAAACTGGTTCGGTCGACCAGAGACAGTTCTCGGTTGACCGGGTCCAGTTCTGCCCAATCCAATTGAGCCTGCCCAATCTAATTGAGCACCTATATCAAATGTAAACCCCAACAAGCCCAATCTAGTTGATTATAGCGCACCTATATCAAATGTAAACTCCAACAAGCCCAATCTAGTTGATTATAGCGTGCGACCCTTTAGGTATTTGCTATGTTGGCGGTGACAACAATTGTCAACACTAATGAGAGGTATCTAGCAACACATCATTACTCCCAATTCACAAATAGTCCGGTGATTCAAGCAATCACAAATATGATCTTTTGTACTAATCTCTTTGTCCTTGATATCTAGATTGAACACAAGTTATGGAGAATGTCATACTTGATTAATATCAAGACTAATCAAATGACATTAATATCTCATATTAATTCATTTGTTCATGGCCATGAATTAGTTTCACTCCATCAAAGGGCCCAAGATATCACTCATGTTATATAGGATGGACAAATCCTTTGTCTATCACACCCCATCTTACACATGGTTCATAAATATACCTAACAAATGCCTTTATAGCCCATATAGTTACAGACGGCGTTTGACACCATCAAAGTATACTGTGATACCCAAGACCTTTTGATAGCATGTTTTTTTGTGATTATGTATTCTATGTGTTATATGTACTTTTATTTTGATTAATCTTAGGGGCACACTAGCTAGGATATGAAGTTAGAGGACCTAAGCATATAAGATGAACTTTTTGGTTAGTTTAGTTGGTTATATTAGGAAGGAAGTTAGTGTATGAAGGGGTGCCATTTATGATAAGGTCAAAGGATATGTACCTTATGATTGGTTGTCTACTTTGGAGTTATAACCTTCCAGAAATCTGGAGGCTTTGGTAGCCTATATATAGAGAACATATTAAGGAGAATAAGGGAGAAAGAAAGTGAGAAAAACCATAGTGCTGGAAAATCTAGACAGTGAGGGAAAAACCTTTAGCAGACATAGTAAATCCTCTAGGATCATTCCCATATTTTAACCATCGATACTAGACTCCCTAATCTATATTCTGACCGAAGGGATTTGTAAAATAATATTTGTATTGAGAGATATCATTTGCGGAGTGCAAGGTTGTAGCAGTTCGAGTAAAAACAGAGTGTTGAAGATAGATCATCAAGTAAAAGTAGTAATCGAAGCCTGATCGACCCCATTTGTTTTCCTAAAGTTAGAAGACATATAGAAGAACATTCTAAACGGTGGAGATTAAGTTTCAACGGTTCAATTAAGAGTTATTGCCTCACAAAGAAAAGACTGCGAAACTGATTTCTTGTTTTCTGTTCTTCATTTTGGAGTTTCGATTTAGTATAGCAGGTAAGAACCCTTCGTCCTTGTTTTTCAGTCGTAAATCGCATGAAGTATTTTTTTTTAAGATATGAAATGTATGAAGTTTTTCCATGTTTTATTGCACAAAAATCTGGATGAAGAACCGAATGATATGTGCATTGTTGCATGCTTATACTTGTTGATTCTTGCGTATGTCGTTGATAAATTTTTGGATGCATTTCATGATATTCAACATGTGCATATTCTCAATTTATATCTCATGTCTAATGATGACCATAGTCCATGATATATTCGGATTTTTGATATGTTTAAGTGCCAGGGAGCACTGCCCCCAACATCGATTTGCCGTCACCATCGGCTTTTCCAATTTCTTACTACCTTATCTTTGAATTTTGATTCTATTTAATTTCTTGTAAAGCATGGTGTAGAATATATGTTTAATGTGGCACAATTTTGATGCTTTTCATATATAGAATTCATGTTTTGTGCTTCTGCAAGCTTACCATGATAAGTCCTTTGAATTTTTGGGTTTTGAATTTTTCTCTTTAAAGTTTTACTAGTTTTGTTAAATCTATGAGCAAGTTTTTTATACATCTAGCCTTCATCGGGGACGTTTTCCTACGCCAGGAAATGATGTTGTGGAGTATTCTGGGCGTGAGTAATAGAAGGTGGTCTCAGATAAAGTCTTGATTGAATGGAAATTGGAAGCATTTGAATTAATATGTTATTTTAGGTATCGCTATTGTTTTTTTTTTCTTTTGGAATCCTATCTAGATAAGATTTAGCAATAGACTTTAACAAGTTACCTACTTAATGGTTTCTTCAACTAATGATCAAGAGTTAATTTGTATAAATGGATACTAGGAGTTATGAATGGCTGCATTTGATTGTTTTTGTTGAATGAGGGTGTTTTGTTGGATGATTGTATTAATTGCTAATTAATAAAATAGCTAAAAAACATGGTGGTTAATGAAAGTTACTAGAGTTGGGTTTGAATTTCTTGTAGTATATACAAAATTTACAATCATCAGGTAGTTAAAAAAATTACTAGCGTCGGGTTTTGGTATACTATTTTTTTGAGATATTATAACATTTGCGACGATGAAAAGTTATTTTCAACATATTGTACCATCGCGAAAAAATAATAAATATAATTTTATTATAATATTTGCGACTGTGAAAACTATTTTTCGACAGTATATAAGGTGCCGCATTATATGTTTTTGTGTCAGTTATTGCGCCCGAAATTATAACCGATGCAAAAAGTAGTCGTTTTTGCTAAGTTTTCACGTCGTGAAATAAGTGTCGCAATTAGAAAAATTCCCGTTGAGAAAACTAATTGCGTCAGGCGCTTCCCATTGTAAAGTTTTTGCGGCGCCTTCTCATGCGACCCCTCAATTGTCGTCGTATAACCTTCGTAAATATGTTTTCGCGTCGGTAAAAGTACTTTTTGTGACATGCGGCGTCTGACGTAAAAAATGATTTTTTTAGTAGTATTCCCTATAAGTAGTATGTCTTCTACATACAAAACTAGGAACACAACCGAGTTTCCACTAAACTTTTTATATACACAAGGTTCATCAACATTCTTGATAGAACCGAACTAGCGTACGACTTCATCAAAACGTCGATTCCAGCTTATAGAAGCTTGCTAAAGTCCATATATTGACTATATTAGCCTACATACTTTATTGGCATTATTTGGATTGACAAAACCTTCGGGTCGTATCATATACACTCCTCATCAAGGTTTCCATTGAGGAAAGCTGTTTTGACATCAATTTTCCAAATCTCATAATCATAGTATGCAACTATAGCAAGCAAGATACGAGTGGATTTGAACATAACTATAGGGGGAAATGTTTCATCATAGTCAATACCATTAATTTGTTTAAAACCTTTCGCCACAAGTCGCCCCTTGTACATTTGAATGTTCCCTTCCATGTCAGTTTTTAATATTAAAACCCACTTGCACCCTATTGTGGTTATCTCCTCAGTCGCATCAACCAAGATCCATATTTGGTTAGTGTACATGGAATCCATTTCGTATCTCATGGCCTCACGCCATTTCTCATAATCTGGACTAGTAATTGCTTGTTTGTAAGTTGCAGGTTCATCGTGATCAATAAACATAACATCTCCATGTTCTGTTACAAAAAATCCAATTTTTTGGGAGATCTATGAACTCTACTAGACCTACGCAATTCTTGTGTTTTTGGAACTGGATCCACAACAGCTTGTGTAGCTTGTTCCAATTCCACCTGGTCACTTGTGCCTGAAATTTCACCAAGTTGTGGAACTTCATTAAGTTCCACGTGGCTCCCACTTGTTTACCCAGAAAGGAATTCCTCTTCTAGAAAAGCTTCGTTATGATCAACAAACACTTTGTTCTCGTTCAGGATGTAGAAGTAGTACCCTTTAGTTTCTTGAGGATACCCCGCAAAGGTGTACTTGACCAACTTTGGGTTGAGCTTGTCCAAAGCTGGATGTTCAACAAACGCCTCACAACCCCAAATCTTTAAGAAAGACATACTAGGACACCTCCCAATCCATATCTGATATGGTGTCGTTTCAACATATTTAAATGGAACTCAGTTTAGTGTTAAAACTGCTGATTCTAAAGCAAATCCCCAAAAGGAGTTTGGAAGGCTCGCGTGACTCATCATTGATCGAACCATATCTAATAGAGTTCTATTTCTCCTTTCAGATAAACCATTCCATTGTAGAGTAGCCGGTAGAGAAAGTTGTGACACAATTCCACAACTCTTTAGATAGTCACGAAATTCTTGAGTTAAGTATTCCCCACCTCGATCGGATCGAAGCATCTTAATACTTTTGCCAAGCTGGTTTTCTACTTCATTCTTGTACTCTTTGAACTTTTCAAAGGCTTCAGAATTGTATTCCATAATAAATACGTATCCAAAACGACTGAAATCGTCAGTAAAAGTAATGAAATATAGATAACCACCTATTGCATGGATATTGAATGGACCACATACATCACTATGTATTAGTTCCAACAACTACTTTACACGTTCTCTAGTTCTAGTAAAAGGAGAAGCAGTAAATTTACCCATAAAACAAGGTTTGCGTGTATCATACGATTCAAAATCAAATGATTCCAACAATCCATCTTTATGGAGGTTAGAAATGCGGCTTTCGATTATATGGCCTAATCGACCATGCCAGAGGTATGTAGGATTATATTCTTTAGTCTTTATCCTCTATGTATTTATGTTATAAATCGGTGATTCTAGGTCTAATAAGTATAAACCATTCACCAATGTAGCACTACAATAAAATAAATTATTTAACGATAACGACATTCGTTGGTTTTTTAATATGAATATCAAAACCCATCTTGTCCAAACAAGAGATTGAAATAATATTCTTTGTTAAAGCAGGTACATAAAGACAACTGTCTAAATCTAGAAAAATTCCAGAAGGCAAACTAAGACTATATGTTCCTACAGCTAATGCAGCAACTCTTGCTCCATTGCCGACGATTAGGTCCACGTCGCCTTTTACCATCTCTCTACTCCTGTGTAGTCCCTGCACATTCATGCAGATGTGAGAAACACATCCGGAATCTAATACCCATGAAGAAGTAGTAGTAGACAAGTTGATCTCAATAACATAAATACCTGAGCCAAAAGCAACATTTGCTCCCTTTCCAAGCTTTTTACCGGCAAGATAACTAGGGCAGTTTCTCTTCTAGTGTCCTTTTTGTCCACAATGGAAACAATTTCCATCCTTAGCCACAGCGCCCTTGGTCTTCAATAATTTCTCAGAACGGTTAGGCTTTCCCTTAGGCTTACCAAAACCCTTTCCCCTGTTGTTGTTGACCGTGTAAATGGCCTTGGACTTGCCTATTTCCTTCTCGGCATACCTCAATAGGTTAAAAAATTCTGGGAGAGGTTTGTCTATCTCATTCATGTTGTAGTTTAGTACAACCTAACTAAATAATTCAGGCAACGATTGCGGAATCAAATCAGTGGATAGCTCCTGGCCTAGAGGAAATCCCAATCTTTCGAGGCTCTCAATATAGCCTATCATCTTCAAAACGTGAGTTCCGATTGGTGTTCCCTCCGCCATTTTACACTGAAAGAGAGATTTCGACACATCGAATCTCCCATGGCGGGTTTGACCTTGAAAGAGTTGCCTTAGATGATTAATCATATCGAAAGCTCCCATTTCCTGATGTTGCTTCTGAAGCTCAGAGGTCATGGTCATTAACATAAGACTAGATACATCTAATGCGTCATCTAAGTGCTTACGATAAGCCTTTCTTTCAGCGGTCAGAGCCCCTGCGACTGGTGGATCTGGAATTTGTTCCTCGAGAACATACAACTTTTTCTCGTGCTTGAGAATGGTTCTCAAGTTCCTATACCAGTCGAGGAAGTTTCCTCCCTCAAGTTTGTCCTTCTCAAGGATGGATCACAATGATAGTGAGTTTGATGCAACGATTGCATTTTCTATTTTATCTACATAGAAGAATTTGCAAAGTTTTAGTTGTCATATTTTAAAATCATTAAAAAGACTTTATTAAATGATTCTCCCACTATTTTCTTCAAGTGAATAACCCCAAGTACTCATTCGGAAAGTTCAAAACTTTCTAGTAGGACCAAGATCCATATTTCATCATTCTCAAGGCAGCTTTGGCTACTATAATCAAGAAGACGCTTTAGGTAAGCAATGTTTTCCAATCACATCAATTATGCGACTATTGGTTTGTTAAGTAGGTACCGATTACCCTCAGTACATAAATGCACATCTTAACCCTTTTGCCTCCGGATTCTCAGCCATTAAGGTAATCCAGTTAAGTATAACCTAATGTTGACCGGAGGATATCACTAACTTATCCTTCACACCTCACCAGGTTAGACAAGCGCTTAATCCACTCGGAAGTTCACACTAATGTCGATCTTGACCTTGATGAGGGACGCGCTTGGAAGGCAATAAACTTAATATTTAAAATTTGAGGGATTTTTTAAATTTGTCTCCCCAAACGGTGTATAATCTGATTATACGTTTGAATATGCATTACATGCTAAAATTACTATAAACATGCATGAGGCGTCTCATGCAAAATAAAATAAAATAAAGTAAATAAATCGTGACATAGTTAAAGTCCCTATGCGGATTTTCCGTGCCAACAGAAAATCCTAGGCCAATCTAATGGTGGAAAAGAAATAAATCCTATCTATTGTCTTCCACCTCCTTGTGGTTTCGTCCATTTGATGGACGCCTTTCTTCATCACTTGTTACATATGTAAAAGAAAATCCTATTTTATACTTTTACATAGTTGAAAGAATTCTCGAGTTACATTGAAGATTAAAATTACAACAAGAATTTGATAAGAGAAGGCACGACACGCAGGCCGTATTATAATAAAACCGCTAGTCAAAGGCTATTACTATGCACCATGCTCAAAACAAACACAAAATCATGCTAATAGCACAAATATACACTGTTTTCCCCTTTTCAGTAGACCCAGGCCATACTCCCGGTTGACCGCGATAAAGCAGTAACCAAATCAGTGTAAAAATTAGGCCATGTCGGTCAACCCAGAACATTTCTGATCGACTGGCCTGAACACAGACTAGGCTCGATCGACCGTGATTGCTCACCGGTCGGCCGAAATCTAGGCATTAGCAAAATCTTATTTTCTAACACTTAAACGACTATCAGAGGCTGAACAATGGTAAAATATCCTATGACATGCATTATCCGTCTAATACAAACATGATAACACATAGGCAAAGTTATTGGGTTCTCGTGATAGGCTCTGATACTACTTGAAGGAAAAATTTGTAATCCAAAAACGAAGCAGAAATAAAAGCGCGGGATTACGTTCCTTTAGAGGATCTACTTACGAGAAAGAACCAAAAACCCTGTGTTAGGAATTATACCTTTCTGTCGATCTTATCGACGTTGCCCGGATTCTGCAACTAAGAATCACCAACAATAACCTTCTGACTCCTGGCTCTACTGGTATCCACACACCAACCTTGAGCTTATTACTCCGTGTTTCAGATGCTAGTCTAAGAACTACAAATATTGAAAACACTTTTCCCAGAATCTACAAAGTATAGGTTACTCAGGAAAATCGGAAATCAAGAGATGAGAAAAATCGTATTTTTCTTCTCTTTACTTGTTCTTGAGAGTATGTTTTTAATTCAAGAAGAAAATCCCAGATTTTGCTTCTTAATATTTCGGCTACTATGGAAGTGAAAATCTAGAGAGAAAAGAATAATAATGTGAGAGTTAGAATGAAAAACAATTTTTCATCTAGTGTGGTGTAAGTGGAATTATCCACTCTCCCCTTATTTCTTTCCCACTACTCCCATACACAAACAATCCCTCACACATGTAGATCTGCGTGCTGGTTTTGACCAAGTACAACTCGTTCGGTCGACCGGAGAAATGGTTTTCGGTCGACCGGAGTGACGAATAGTTCGTTCGACCGGGCCTTTTACCCAATCCAATGAGTGCCTATATCAAATGTAAACTCCAACAGTTTTAAGCACACCCACTATTGCGCCAAATGATGCGTTGTGGACAAACAGGTTCCGGTCTCTGAACTCCGCCCTTACGGCAAGCTAAACACCTTGCAAAAAGAAAAAGGAAGTAACCTACAAGGCAAATATGGTCAAAATGGTGGTGGAGATGTTCCCAACCACTCTCTGATGCTTAAGTTAGCTTTGAGAGAGAAAGAGACACGGAGAGAAAGCTCAATGTCTAAAAAGTAAGTAAACCTACTGAAACAAAGCGGTAAAAGATACCTGATATTTATAGTAAATATAGGAGTTACCAATTCAATTAGGGCTATAATTATCATAAGTATTATACCCCAATAAGATTTAGAGAAACGCATTCCCATGGGGAGTCGAACTCTTTAGTATTTGACATAACCATGACATGTATAGATTTTGGGCCGGAACTCACCAACTACAAATCTTGTACTAAATCTTCTAGTACACTCTCTAATACACAAATAATATTGATCAACATATACCAATATCATTGGATTAAAGAGAATTTCCAGAGTCCTTTATATGTGGTGTTACATTATGAAAAAAATACAAAAAAACATATAATTAGAGACTTTTTAATTTTCACAAATGCCCAATATGAGATTGAATTCTATTCTAAATATAGTTGGGATGATTACCTTTTAAATCACGTGCACGATTTCTCAATCTCTTTTTTGGTGATACATGAATGTTTATGTTACTTTTGTTAAAGGACTAGTTCCGATGTTTACGTTACAATTAAAATATTGTAGATAACGACACAAAGATTATTATAGATAATTTCACCGCTTCTCATTTTTTTACAAACAGTGTTGAAATCATTGTCGCTCGTGATTTCGTGTCGGAAGTTCACAACAAAGGTGATTGAATTATGAATATTAAGATCATGATGAACTTTTTTTTTAGTTTGGATCATAAATTAAAAAATGCAAAATCTTTGACTCTAAACTTTTTAGAAGTATTAATATTGCATTTTTCATCTAATTTCGTTGTTAAATTTGGATGTAATAGAACCATATAACCAAACTCGAAGGAATTTTGGGAAAAAAAATGGTTTGCCCCTAAAATAAAGCGTCAATAGGATAAAAATCAACTCATTTACACGGATAACAGTTTTTTTTTCATTTTTCTTCTTTTTTTCACATTTATTTCATCTGCAATTTTTTTTTAATGTGAGAGTCATGTGGTCCCAACTGCAACCTTAATACTACAGAAGAATTTAGGGTAAATTTTCTTAGATTTTTTAGGTTAGAGTTGAAAACAAAATCGAGAAAAAGTTAATAAGACGTGAGAATCTTTTACAGTGGAATCAACCTTGCTTCACATTTATTTATTACGGTATATCCTACAAAACCTCCAATGAAGCACCGTTTCCTCTAGAAACTTTCTCTAGAGTGGAACTCTCTTTCTCTTTCATGAGAATTGTTCCTCTGGTTACCACCGAATCTTCTGGGAGTTCGATTCCCTGCGCTTTAATACTGATTATTTGGTAAGCTTTTAAATATTCTCAACCTCCTTTTTCAGTTTTCCATTAGGTAGTTTTCCTTTCCTATTTTAGTTAGGTATGTATGACCCTACTTTTCTCTGTAGAATCTTTTCATCTTCAATTGGAATTTTATCTCGTAGTCTTTCTTCTTTTCATTTCTATCTGTGTAGTAATTGTTAGTGTTAGTGTCCCTTTTGGTGTCATCTCTGTTCTTTTCTCCCCTGTCTAGATGGATGTCTCTGGGACCCTCAATAATCGAAAGAAAGGACTTTTTAAACTTAAAGCTACGAATTTTCAGTCCTAAGATAACCTCATATATATATTAGCAAAAGACCTGTGCATAGCACGGGATCTATATCGTACATATATAAAAGAAAATTTTTATTTTTTATTTTTTTTCTATTACAATTATTTATTGGACCTCACCAGAGGAGGAGTAGTAGAAGCCCGTTGAGCGGGTGTCCAGTGAGGGGAGTAGTAGAAGCGGGTGTCCAGTGAGGGGAGTAGTAGAAGCCCGTTGAGCGGGTGTCCAGTGAGGGGAGTAGTAGAAGCGGGTGTCCAGTGAGGGGAGTAGTAGAAGCCCGTTGAGCGGGTGTCCAGTGAGGGGAGTAGTAGAAGCCCGTTGAGTAGAAGCCCGTTGAGCGGGTGTCCAGTGAGGGGAGTAGTAGAAGCCCGTTGAGCGGGTGCCCCGTGAGGGAGTATAAGACCCACACAAGGGAACCCAAAGAAATGACAATTAAAGCATTCCCCTTGTGTGAGGTGGGTATCGAACCCACAACCTCAAGGTTGTGGGCAGGCCCTTGCCCCACTGGGCTAAGGAACCTTAGATATATAAAAGAAAATAACAATGAAGCCAAAGAAAGATTTACTTAATTTTGTATTATACGAATAACCATTCTTCATACTTCGTACCATCTGTTGTAAATAAATGAATGACCAGGCCCAACCCATATAGTGGGAGGCCCAGGCCCATGAACCAAAGGATTTTACCTCTATAAATAGAGGCCTTTGGTTCATATGAATATACATCTAATTCATAATCTCTCCCAAACTTTTCCTCTCCTTCTCTATATTATAACACGTTATCAGCACGAAACTCTGCCAATTTGTTTTGAAAGAAAATTACTATGTTTGTTATTATAATTTTTCTATAGATCGCTTTGATATTGTGGCTTCAAATCAATTGAAGTACACAATAGATCTAGCATCTCTATTATATTATTGTTTTGAATTTTTGATATTGATATTGTAGATCTGTAGATCTGTTTTTTTTTTGAAGTCGTTCTTATCATATCTTATTATTATATATGAATTGAATATATATATATATATATATATATATATATAATTTATGTTTTATTCTGCCGCATGCTTTGAATTTGTATATAGTGAAATCAATTCATATTTAATTGTATTTAATTTATTATTATTGAATATTATAATACCTATATTCTTGAAAATTATGGAATTTTTACCCCTGAAGTGGTAAAAATGTAAATTAGTTTTGGAGAAAATCATTTGATATTCTTGAAGAATATTATTATTGAATATTATTTATTTATTCCTGAAGAATAATATTATTAAAAATAAGTATTTACTCATGTAGAGTATCATACTTCACTATTATTATAATATTATAATAATACCATGCTTCACTGATTTTTATTGTTTGATGTGATATTATACCATGCCTTTTCCATTATATGAGATACATCATTTCTTTTATTATTAAAAAAAAAAAAATCTACTTAAGTAATCAATCATATTTATTATAATTATATTGCATATTGATTACATATTTATCATATTTATTACATACTGATTACATATTTATTATTTTTAATTTGATTGTCATCACATTTAATTACTAGTTGACCTTCCATATATATATATATATATATATATATATATATATATATATATATATATATATATATATATATATATATCTATAATTTTTAAAAAAATTAATTATTCCAGAAGAATATTATTATTCATTAATTATTTACTCCAGAAGAGTATATTGTAATTTAAAATTACTTGAGTAATATATGAATATTATTCTTGGAGTATATTCGACCACAAGTTTTGGTTATGTAATTGAATTGCTTATATATTTATATAAATGATATATAAATGATAGCAAATTGTCATATATTTATGGTTTTTGTTATGGCAGCAATCAACATTCCATGATTCACTATTCAATATTTTTCTTTTCATTTATTATTGTTATCTAGAATCTTAAAAAAAAAAAAAAATCAATATTCCTGAAGAATATTGCACGATTACTCCTAAAGTAGTAATTATATAAATTAATAATATTAAATGTTCTTGAAGAACATCCTCTAATATTCTTGAAGAATATTATTTATTCCCGAAAAATATTATCACTATAAATTAAATATCAATATTCCTGAAAAATATTAAACGATTACTCCTGAAGTAGTAATTCCTTAAGAGTATTGAGTGATTACTCATGAAGCAGTAATAAAATAAATTAAATGTTCTTAAAAAACATTAAATGGTATTCACCGTTTTCAATTACAATTAATTACTATCATGTAAAACGGTTAGTAATATTCCTGAAGAATATTGATGTGATTGAATCATCTATTAACCACCAGGAGATGGTTGTAAAATAAATAAAAATTGTTTAAGTTTAATATAAATACGATTTACCACCAGAAGATGGTTAAAGAAATAATATTATCGTATTTTATTATCATATATGTTATTGTAAATTATTATGTAATGAATCTGGAGAGACATTGTTAATAATAAACCTGAAGATTTTTGTTGTGCTAAACTCTGAAATGAAGTAGAACACTAGAAGATGTTTTACCGAAAGTCCGTCTTGTGGCTTAAACATCACAAAACAATGATGATCAAAATATAAGAGAAACCCAACAAATTATTGGTACATCATTCCCTGAAGCGAATGTGACTGAACTTTCATTATCTATAAGAAAGCCGATTTGACTATACAATTATTGTAGAAGTATTACTCATTATGTTGAAATTAGTATGATTGATTATCACTTGAAGTGGTAAAAATGTAAATGAGTAATATCTTATTTTATGTTTTGATTAACTTTTATTTAATAGTTTTGGAGATGTATTAGAAATTTTGCACTGTAATTTTATTTAAGTGGTTTTGTATTTTATTTCAGATTACATTTAGTTCTTTAAAATTCATATACTATTAAAAAAAGAAGAAGCTCCAGGAGAGTTTGCATATTGAAGAGTTCCAGTAGAACTAATTTATTAATAACTCTAGACGAGTTAGTTCATCAAGAAATTTGAAACAACGCTTCCTTTATAATAGTTCCTGAAGAACTATAACTATTCATACTAGTAGACGAAATGCTCCAGAAGAGCTAAAGGATTAAAATCATTTTCAATACTTGTCCACAATATAAATAATATTGTACAATTCAAGCAGAAATAGTCGATTAAAAGCTCCTGAAGAGCTGGTTGATTAAAGACTCTTGAAGAGATCTATGAAATCGATTATTATCTATAATTTCCTTATAAAGATTCATTTAGATAGTGGACAAATGCATTTTTCAATCATTGCTATTGTTATTAGCAAATAATGCATTGAAGAAATTGCTATTTATCTCTTATAAATTATATTGTACTGTAAATAATTGCATTGAAATGCATTATTGATTAAGCCTGAAGCTTACTTGGTTAAAGAAATATATTAGTTGGCATGGCTGATTAGACCATCTCAGATCATTGAAAATACGAAATCATGAGAAATTCGTGAAAAAATATTTTTATGGATCCAGAAGTTTCCTAAAATATTATTTGAATTTAGCTACATATTTCAAAGTAATTATATTTTGACTTAGTACTATGAATATTGAGATTGAATATATTTTTGGGATGAATAATTTATTTGATGCATCGAAATACGTATATTGTTAATCCGCAACTTGAAGTTTGCGTTTTTCTTGATAAATTAATGAGCTCATTCTCCCATAAATATAATTTGTTTCAAAATGTACTAGTGATATTATATGTCATATAGATTAAAAGTTGCATATCCTGAAGAATATGTTCATATAATAAATGGTCTTGTAGAATCATATATTGCTTTGAATTTATTAGATGTTTCATTGTATTTTTCCAACTATTAATTTCTTATTTCTCCTCTTTTTAATTGGTTTTTATTGTTGCAAACAATAAGATTTCCACCTCAAAATAAAATGTGCGCTTATTCTCCACCACAAGGTATTGAGATTGGTCCTCAAAAGAGGATAAATTATATGTTGGTTATCAATCCTGCAGATTGGTATATATTGTTGCAACATAAAGAAAAGGAAATATACATAGCCGAACAAACTATTTCTATTCGTGTCTCTAGTTGATCCTCAAATAAATGAGTTCTGAACCAGAAGTTCAAAAGACGAATATTTAGAAATATTTTATAACCAAAATTCGGCTAGAAAAAAAAAACTCCATGATATTTAATGTCCCTGAAGGACAAGCTATCCATAATATTTGAGACATTGAAATGTGGTAGCATTATGAGTTCCAATAATACAATTTCTCGCAAATGGAGTAAATATTTATAGATGGTCAAGTCGAGAAGATTAAAATTCTAGAAGAAATTTTCCAAACATGAATATTATATCATTTCCAGAAGAAATTCAGATACTTGACAATTTATGAGAATTATGAGATCTCAAATGTTTGGAATTGATGGAACCATATACATAAAATTGTGCAAAAGTCGACATTATTTATGCGCGCAATAGAATGAGGATCTTTAATATAAAGTCTGCAGACTGAAAAATTGAAAAATTGAAAGTGTAGAGATTATTGGTCAAAATAGACCATTGAGTTCACCTCAAATTGCGAAAAGCCTGCACGAAATTTTTAATACAATTGAAGTGCAAATGTATTCGTTATATGTATTATACACCAGAAGTGTAATCTTAGAAAGATATTCGTTTAGAATAACGAATAAATAAATTACTTTGAGGGTGGGTGCAAGTGTATTTGAATAGCGCACAAACACTTGGTATATACACAATGTTGCAATTTTGTAACATCATTTATAGGAAATCTTTGAAGGACTTGATATGCCAGAAGCATATAAGTAATTCTTCCCGAAAAATATATAAACATCAAGACCTAGTGATTAATACTTTTTGAAATCATTATGGAAATATAACATATTTCCATGTATTTACAAATTAAAACATCTGGAAGATGTAATTTGTTGAAACTATGAACACTTATTCACTAAGATCCAATTGCAAATTAAATTATATGCATTGGTCAAATGATGTTAAAAAGGGAAGTAATTTGACATATGATTAATGTACTCTTTTTCCTTAACTAGACGTTTTTTTTTTCCCACAGGGTTTTTCTTTTTCCTAGTAAGGTTTTAACGAGGCATATATTCTTCATGTTAAGTATATCCAAGGGAAAGTGACGACATCGATGTTCAACATATTCACTCAAGTGATAATGAAGAAGATTTATTCACCAAGCCTTTACCAATATCAACATTTAGAAAGTTGATACATCAGATTGGAATGCGTCGTCTGAAAGACATTCAATGATCAGGGGGAGTAGTCGTACTCTTTTTCCTTCGTTCAGGTTTTGTCCCACTGGGTTTTCCTGACAAGGTTTTAATGAGGCGACAATTAAATACTCCAACATCAATTGTATTCATTTTCTTAGTTTGGTTTAATTTTTTCCAAATAAATCTTTATGAGGCAATTGTTGTATAGATTAGTAATTCAAGGGGAGTGTTGTAAATAACTGAATGACCAGGCCCAACCCATATAGTGGGAGGCCCAGGCCCATGAACCAAAGGATTTTACCTCTATAAATAGAGGCCTTTGGTTCATATGAATATACATCTAATTCATAATCTCTCCCAAACTTTTCCTCTCCTTCTCTATATTATAACACCATCCTTGTTCTCCTTGAAAAGAGTCACGCCCCGTATCCGAGAGGCGAGACCGACCGTGTCAATAGCCCATACTACTGACACAAGGTCTCTTACTTCTTAGCCTCAAGCTTGTTAAAAACAAATATATGAACTTAAAACTTCATCATCTATAACTTCAAAGGAAAATAATCTTTACAAGAGAACCTTAAACATTACAGCGGAAACTAACTTCTAATAAACATTAAAAATATCATTTCATAACAAAGCTCGAATCCTTAAAACACATAACATCATCATCAAAGGCACTTCTCTCAATCTCATCATTCTCACTAATGCTAACTTTACCTGAAAAACAACATGGAAAGGAGTGAGCTTCCAACTCAATAAGAAATTAAACTCTTTCCGGAATCAAGCAGTTTGAAAACACTTTCACTTTTCTTTAACATTTAACTATTCAAAATAGTATTTATTTTCTTTGGCTCTTTCTCGTAACACATCGAATTTGACTCATCGAGTCCTTAACCGGTAATATACTTCGAACATTCGGCTTCGGTTGCGGGGAAATTTGACTCATTGAGTCCTTCAACCGGGGGTATACTTCGAACGTTCGGCTTCGGTCGCGGGCGATGATTACTTAATTGAGCCATAAAACATACTTTACTTTTTACAATAATAGAAAGATTATACTTCATATAATACTTCAAAATCCATTTACATAATAATATCATTCTTAAAAATAGCATGCTTGATTCCTATTTTTCATATAAAAATAATCGTTTCGAAACTCCAATCGAATCACAATTTCCATAAAAGATGCTTATTAACATTAGTTTATAAAAATGCAAGAAGGGGTTCAATTTCTTACCACAACGCGATATCAGAAAATCCTAAAATCTGCACTGCCCAGTCTTACTCTCAGAGCTATAACTTTCTGCTCAGGATTCGGAATGACGTTCCGTCTACGCTCACTCGAAGCTTATTCGAACGCGGTCGTGTGGATATATTATGGGTCAAAATCAGACGAGTAACGATCCCTCAGTGATCTCTCAAAGTCTGACCATAAATTTGAAACTCACCAAAAATTGCCTACTGTTTCCTTGCGGCTAATAGGCTGCCAGCAGCTTTCTTTATTTTCTTGTTATTAGGCACGCCTCCCCAGGTCCCCAAATCCCACAGCTGCTTCTCTAATTTTATTTCTTTAGTTTTGTTTGGATATCCCCCTGATATATGGTGACCTACTGCCTATATATACACTAATTCTAAAGGAAACGGAAAATGCTTCCTTTGCCTTCCCATTAAACTCATGCATGTAACTTATGTCTTTAAATTCTCTAACCCCCAACCCATGAGGTCCTTCCATTTATCTTAATGAACACACATCAATACTCCACTTCTCCCCTTCCTAGAATAATGACGATACACATCCAAAAATCCTATTTGCACTTAGGTCCCTAAAGAATGTAATTATTTCTATCAAACACTTAAACCCTCAAACTTTCTAATTGTACATGTAACACATGAAACTTGTTGTGAAAATAAAGTGCACATAACACATAATCAAATTCAATATACATGATGACAAATTATAATCACATAAAACACGTAAGCAGAAAATCGGGTTCTCACATACTTCCCTCCTTACAAAAGTTTCGTCCCCGAAACTTGCACACCCTATAACATGCATACTAACACTCCCCACTAAATGAAAAGGCTCTTATGGTATTCAAATAGCAAATATGGCACTAGATGCTCCCTAACAATTTAATACAACAATAATCACATATTCACATAAGTGTACATAACACGTAATCAAATAATTAGTTCTCCCAAAGGATCATAAACCTATTGCTCTGATACCACTCAGTCACGCCCCGTATCCGAGAGGCGAGACCGACCGTGTCAATAGCCCATACTACTGACACAAGGTCTCTTACTTCTTAACCTCAAGCTTGTTAAAAACAAA
Source organism: Vinca minor (assembly GCA_026122235.1). Lineage (NCBI taxonomy): Eukaryota > Viridiplantae > Streptophyta > Magnoliopsida > Gentianales > Apocynaceae > Vinca > Vinca minor. Next base: position 3,936,268 of record JAOCZM010000230.1, read on the forward strand.
TATATGAACTTAAAACTTCATCATCTATAACTTCAAAGGAAAATAATCTTTACAAGAGAACCTTAAACATTACAGCGGAAACTAACTTCTAATAAACATTAAAAATATCATTTCATAACAAAGCTCGAATCCTTAAAACACATAACATCATCATCAAAGGCACTTCTCTCAATCTCATCATTCTCACTAATGCTAACTTTACCTGAAAAACAACATGGAAAGGAGTGAGCTTCCAACTCAATAAGAAATTAAACTCTTTCCGGAATCAAGCAGTTTGAAAACACTTTCACTTTTCTTTAACATTTAACTATTCAAAATAGTATTTATTTTCTTTGGCTCTTTCTCGTAACACATCGAATTTGACTCATCGAGTCCTTAACCGGTAATATACTTCGAACATTCGGCTTCGGTTGCGGGGAAATTTGACTCATTGAGTCCTTCAACCGGGGGTATACTTCGAACGTTCGGCTTCGGTCTCGGGCGATGATTACTTAATTGAGCTATAAAACATACTTTACTTTTTAAAATAATAGAAAGATTATACTTCATATAATACTTAAAAATCCATTTACATAATAATGTCATTCTTAAAAATAGCATCCTTGATTCCTATTTTTCATATAAAAATAATCGTTTCGAAACTCCAATCGAATCACAATTTCCATAAAAGATGCTTATTAACATTAGTTTATAAAAATGCAAGAAGGGGTTCAATTTCTTACCACAACGCGATATCAGAAAATCCTAAAATCTGCACTGCCCAGTCTTACTCTCGGAGCTATAACTTTCTGCTCAGGATTCGGAATGACGTTCCGTCTACGCTCACTCGAAGCTTATTCGAACGCGGTCGTGTGGATATATTATGGGTCAAAATCAGACGAGTAACGATCCCTCAGTGATCTCTCAAAGTCTGACCATAAATTTGAAACTCACCAAAAATTGCCTACTGTTTCCTTGCGGCTAATAGGCTGCCAGCAGCTTTCTTTATTTTCTTGTTATTAGGCACGCCTCCCCAGGTCCCCAAATCCCACAGCTGCTTCTCTAATTTTATTTCTTTAGTTTTGTTTGGATATCCCCCTGATATATGGTGACCTACTGCCTATATATACACTAATTCTAAAGGAAACGGAAAATGCTTCCTTTGCCTTCCCATTAAACTCATGCATGTAACTTATGTCTTTAAATTCTCTAACCCCCAACCCATGAGGTCCTTCCATTTATCTTAATGAACACACATCAATACTCCACTTCTCCCCTTCCTAGAATAATGACGATACACATCCAAAAATCCTATTTGCACTTAGGTCCCTAAAGAATGTAATTATTTCTATCAAACACTTAAACCCTCAAACTTTCTAATTGTACATGTAACACATGAAACTTGTTGTGAAAATAAAGTGCACATAACACATAATCAAATTCAATATACATGATGACAAATTATAATCACATAAAACACGTAAGCAGAAAATCGGGTTCTCACATACTTCCCTCCTTACAAAAGTTTCGTCCCCGAAACTTGCACACCCTATAACATGCATACTAACACTCCCCACTAAATGAAAAGGCTCTTATGGTATTCAAATAGCAAATATGGCACTAGATGCTCCCTAACAATTTAATACAACAATAATCACATATTCACATAAGTGTACATAACACGTAATCAAATAATTAGTTCTCCCAAAGGATCATAAACCTATTGCTCTGATACCACTCAGTCACGCCCCGTATCCGAGAGGCGAGACCGACCGTGTCAATAGCCCATACTACTGACACAAGGTCTCTTACTTCTTAACCTCAAGCTTGTTAAAAACAAATATATGAACTTAAAACTTCATCATCTATAACTTCAAAGGAAAATAATCTTTACAAGAGAACCTTAAACATTACAGCGGAAACTAACTTCTAATAAACATTAAAAATATCATTTCATAACAAAGCTCGAATCCTTAAAACACATAACATCATCATCAAAGGCACTTCTCTCAATCTCATCATTCTCACTAATGCTAACTTTACCTGAAAAACAACATGGAAAGGAGTGAGCTTCCAACTCAGTAAGAAATTAAACTCTTTCCGGAATCAAGCAGTTTGAAAACACTTTCACTTTTCTTTAACATTTAACTATTCAAAATAGTATTTATTTTCTTTGGCTCTTTCTCGTAACACATCGAATTTGACTCATCGAGTCCTTAACCGGTAATATACTTCGAACATTCGGCTTCGATTGCAGGGAAATTTGACTCATTGAGTCCTTCAACCGGGGGTATACTTCGAACGTTCGGCTTCGGTCGCGGGCGATGATTACTTAATTGAGCCATAAAACATACTTTACTTTTTACAATAATAGAAAGATTATACTTCATATAATACTTCAAAATCCATTTACATAATAATATCATTCTTAAAAATAGCATGCTTGATTCCTATTTTTCATATAAAAATAATCGTTTCGAAACTCCAATCGAATCACAATTTCCATAAAAGATGCTTATTAACATTAGTTTATAAAAATGCAAGAAGGGGTTCAATTTCTTACCACAACGCGATATCAGAAAATCCTAAAATCTGCACTGCCCAGTCTTACTCTCGGAGCTATAACTTTCTGCTCAGGATTCGGAATGACGTTCCGTCTACGCTCACTCGAAGCTTATTCGAACGCGGTCGTGTGGATATACAATCTGGAGGAAGTTAATGGACCAGGCTCCATCACCTTTTGGCCCCTCCATGTTGAGCCGATTTTTTCTGGTCCAAGTGAGCTGGCCCCAACCTCCATTTTTTATCAAAATGACATGCACCTCACTGAAATAAAAGCCGATGACTCTGATTTCTCTCCAAACTGGAAGCATTGCCCAACACAGTTAGAAGATGATCTTGATGATTTGTTTATGGCTGATAACCTTTTCACAATTGAGGAATTATTTCCTTCGGGGGCTCCCGACCTCCACCTTGGATCCATGACTTACTTAGCATGGAATTGTCGAGGAATTAACAACTCCAAGACAATTCACGAGCTAGTGCGCTTATGTAAAGTGCACAATCCAGCTATAGTTTTTCTTTCAGAAACAAAAGCTTTGACTCGCTCAATGGAATTTGTTCGTATTCAGTTAAGTTTTTCTTTTCAGTTTCTGTAAGCCGTAATGGCCTTAGTGGTGGTTTATGTTTATTTTGGAATTCTTCAATAAAGCTGGATATTTTATCTTACTCTCCTGGGCATATTGATTCATGTGTCACTTCTAGTGATAATAACATTAAATGGCGCTTTACTGGTTTCTATGGAAATCCAGAAGCTTCTTTACGAACCCATTCATGGGAACTTCTTAAACGGTTGCATTCAATAAACTCGCTTCCTTCACTTTGTATTGGGGATTTTAACGAAATTTTAAATCACAATGAAAAAACTGGTTTTCCCAAGAAGTTAAAAACAAATAAATAATTTTCGTGAAGTACTTTCTGATTGCGGACTCCGTGATCTGGGCTATGTTGGTAGTCCTTATACTTGGTGCAATTTTCGAGATAATGTTCGGGAAGTTTTTGTTAGACTGATAGAGGCCTAGCCAGCCAAGACTGGCAAAGTCTTTTTCCAAAGCTTAAATTACAGCACCTAGCTACAAAAGATAGTGACCATCTTCCTATCTTACTTGGCATACCCCCAACAAAGAAAAAATGGACGAAAGGCTGTAAAAAGCCTAGACCGCTCCGCTTTGAACCTCTTTGGTTCAAAGAACCTGAGTTCCTCGAATATGCAAACCAAGTATGGTCTTCTCATATGGCAGCAACGACCGAAAACTTTAGTATAGCTCTCTCAAATTTTCGAGATAATCTTTTAAGATAGAGCAATAAGGTTATAGGCGACCTAGAGAAGAGGGTTGACACAAAGCAAAGTGAGCTTGACGCGATTCCAAAAAATCGAGGTTTTCCCGAATATTCGCTCCAAAAGAACTGGAAATTTCCAAGGACTTGGAAAAAGCTCAGGAACTTCAAGAATGCTATTGGAAAGCTAGAAGCAGAGCAACTTGGCTAGCTGAGGGTGATAGAAACACAGCTTATTTCCACAATAAAGCTTCACAACGAAAAGAAAGGAACTTTATTGAAGAAATTGTGGATTCTAATGGCAACACTTACAATGAAGATGAGGACATTGAAAAAGTTGCCATTAATTTCTTTGAGAAGCTTTTTACAGCAAATTCTGGCGTAGCTAGTCTCTCGCCTCATCTGCTTACTAATAAGTTAAATGCCAATGAGATTGAAGGACTAGAGCGGCCTTTTACTCAGGGTGAAATATTGAAAGCTCTTAAGCAAATGCATCCTCACAAAGCTGGGCCCTGACGGGATGCATGTCCTCTTCCTTCAAAATCTATGGCATATCTTGGGTGACTCGGTAACCAGGTTTATTCTTGGGGTGTTAAATAACAGTGATAGTTTAGCAGCTATCAATTATACGCACATTGCTCTCATACCCAAAATAAAAAAAAAGCCTATCTCTATGGCACACTTTAGACCAATTAGTCTATGTAATGTCATATATAAACTCATCTTGAAAATCATAACCAATAGGCTGAAGCTTGTTATGGACTCCTTGATCGATGAGTCCCAAAGTGCTTTCCTAAAAAAAAAGGCTCATAACGGACAATGCTATTATTGCTTTTGAAGTATTTCATAGCCTTGACACAGTCAATCCAAACGGTTCTCATCAACTGGCCCTTAAGCTCGACATGAGCAAGGCTTTTGACAGAGTAGAATGGAATTATCTAGAAATGCTGATGTCCTGTATGAATTTCCCCCAAAGTTTCTTTCCCTTGTGATGAATTGCATTAGAACTGTGAAATACTCCATTCTACTTAATGGGGTACAAATTCTTTCACTCTAACTAGGGGAATCAAACAGGGAGATCCTTTATCACCTTTTCTTTTTCTCATTTGCATAGTCGGGCTATCCTCATTGGTACGTTCAGCCGAGGACATAGGACTCCTTCAAGATTTTCAATTCAGTAGGAGTGCTTCTGTCACACACTTGCTGTTTGCGGATGACTCTCTCTTTTTCGCTAAAGTGGAAGCACTTGCTTAAGGCGACTTAAAGAGATTTTGAGTACATATTAAACATGCCCTGGTCAATTGATAAACTATGACAAGTTAAACTTGTTATATCGTAAAGGAACGCCTGAGGATATCAAAGATCTTGCCTTCTTCATCTTACAAATTCCAGAGGGAGATAGGAAAGGGAAATATCTTGGCCTACCTTATATGACAGGACGATCAAAAAAGGAGATTTTCCAATTTGTTGTCGACAAAGTCTGGAAAAAACTCAGCAATTGGAAGGAAAAGACTTTGTCCTTTGCAGCCAGAGTAGTTATTATCAAATATGTAATTCAGGCCATTCCAACATATGTAATGTCCTATTTTGTTCCCCCCCCCCCCGCGTATATCATAAATTCGCTCACAAGCATGATGTGTACTTTTCTGTGGGGAGGAACAGAGAATAAAAGGAAAATATGTTGGAGGGCTTGGGCTACCCTTTGCAAACCCAAAGACCAAGGAGGACTCGGCTTTCGTGACTTAGCAGCTTTTAATAAATCTCTTGTCGCTAAACAAGGTTGGCGTATTGTTCATCAACCGCTCTCGCTTTGCTCCAGGATATTACAAGCAAAGTATTTCCCTCAAGAACGATTCATATCTGTCCAACTTAAAGGACGAACCTCTATAGTGTGGCAATGAATCCTAAAAGTAAGAGAATTACTCAAGGCCGGACTAAAATGGCGAGTAAGTGACGGTTCAAGAGTCAATATATGGGGGAATAAATGGTTGAACACCCCGATTTCTTTCAAACTGTCTGAACCTCCTGACCTAGGACTATGGCAAAAATATATGCCTGTTTCTAGACTTATTGACCATCAAAGAGGTGTCTGGAACATCGACCTTTTGAAATAATTTTTCAACTCATATGAGATTGGGGAAATACTTAAAGTTCCACTCTGTGATGCATGGCCACCAGATCGCCTTGTTTGGGGATATTGTAAAAATGGATTGTACTCTGTCAAGTCCGGATACCACCTTCAAATGGATATCCAAAGTGGCAAATATGACAAGCCTTCGACATCAATGAACAATGCTGTCGATCAATGGAAAAGCATTTGGAGGTTAGCTATTCCATCGAAATTACAAAGCTTTGTATGGAAAATTTTCCAACAAATTCTGCCAACTTGCCAGAATCTATAGAAGCGGGTAAAAACCATTACATCACAATGTCCTCTCTATCATGAGGCTATTGAAACTGCAGCACATGCTCTTTTTCTATGCTCATCAGCTCTAGCAGTATGGAATTACACCACCTTCGATATTCAAGCAATACTACGGAAGGATGTTTTTCCTTTTTGCCTCTTGCCTATTCTCAATGCTAGCGTAGAGGTTTCTACTCCTTTCGCTTATACTGCATGGTAAATATGGTGTAATCGCAATAAAACTGTCTTTGATGGGAAAAGGCAAATGCCAGAAGAAATTGCCAACTTCTCCCTCCTCTAGGCTGCTGAATATAGTAGCATTTTTGCTTCATCTTTAGGGTTGAATGGGAGCTGCCAACCCCTGCCAAATGATGACCAGATACGATATATACTTAAAGGAAAGGCAAAAATGCTTTTCGCCAGATGATGGGGAAAAAGTCCCCAAAAGACCTAAGGAAAAACCTAACTATAGTTGGCAGGTTCCTCACGAAGGTTTCTTCAAACTCAATATTGATGGAGCCTGGTTTGAGAACTATGGAGGCCTGGGTTTCATCATCAGGGATCATGAAGGATCATTTGTCGCAGGGGCTGCAAAAATTGCCCAAAACTCCCCCAACCCGGAATACGCTGAAGCAAAGGCACTACTCGAGGGACTTCGATTTTCTATGAATATAGGATGTCAGCCACTACTCATCAAAAGCGATTGTGAAGGTCTAGTTAATAAGGTCCACCAAGTAGACGAGGATTTGTCTTCATTAGGACATATGGTTAGCAAGATACGTAACTGTTTAGGGACTAGCATAGCTAATTTATCTTTTGTGCACAGATCTTGTAATATTACTGCTGATAGATTAGCTAATCACGCAATGAGGTTTAAAACCTCCTCTCAATGGTTTGGAGAACCACCGAGTTTTCTCCTACCATATGTAACCCTTGATACTGATGAATGATATTCTAGTGCAATTTATTCTAAATTTTTTTTTTATAGAATACTAATTTTTATTAGAACTCGGAGATTGGTAAAGAATTTGCATGAATGGTGGTGATTAGTTCTATAGAGTGCGAAATGGCTAAAAATATTCAAGATTGTGCATATATTGATGTATATAATTTATGTACATGGTAATTTGAATTCAATCAAAAGAAGATTAATTTTCTATGATAAATTAATTGTTAGTAAAGCTAGTTGACCAATCAATAATACTAAAATTTAAACTAATTAAGAATGACCTTCTTGAAAAACACAAGAGGGGGGGGTGAATTGGGTTTTTATACAAATTTGCTTCTTTTTCTTGAGATATAGAAATAAGGAACTAATATATGAAGCTTTGTAGAAATGAAGCAATGAGAGCAAGACAAGTGATTTAGAGTGGTTCGATTCACAAAGAATCTACGTCCACTACCTTGAGTATCTCCCAAGGATTTCCAACAATTTCACTAAGAAAAAGGCTTGTTACACTTGTGGCTAACTCACTAAGAGTTTTACACACAACCACAATTTACACACTCACAAAGAGTACTTGCCCACACTAAGTAGGTTTAGACACAAGATTACCCTATCACTAAGAAAGGGAAGGATGAAGATATAATGATACAAGTTCTTAACTCAAAAGTGGAGTAAGTATACCTTTGAAGATCTTTACTTTAATGCTCTTGAACTTTTGTATTCAACACTTTTTGTCTTGCTTGTATAAAGATTGATTTTGGACTTTTCAAATCATCAAAAAAGAGTAAATGCTTTTTGATAGCTAGAGCTTTTAAGAATATTCAATGTAGATTTGTCAAGGTTCTTGTTAGAAGAATATTCAGCTTTAGGGCCTTTATAGATTTCAAAAACGTCCAAAAAACGACTTTAAAACGGTCAGATAACGGCTAGTTTTTTGCAGAGCTCGGATGACCGAAACAAGTCTCGGATGACCGAACTGAAGCAACTCGGTTGACCGACCAAAAACTCGGTCGACCGACCCAAGCTTAGGTCGACCGAACTTTGACAGAACAACTCTCGAGAAATCCTTCGGTTGATCCGAGAAAATCTCGATTGACCGACTTTTCGTAGTATGAGAGATGATGTATTTGACCTTTGTTTTGAAATCTCTTGAAGTCTAAAAGGTTTTCCCAAATTGTAATAAATAAGAATACTTGGAAAACTTTTCTAAAGGACTTAACTTTGAAATCAAGGGCTTTTTGAATATAAGATCAATTTTGAAACTTTATCCTTTGAAAACGAGTTTATAAAACGTGCAAGACTTTAGTGTTGTATGCTTAAGTTCATAAGAGCATTTTGGTTAGAGCTTGTAAGATAACGACAAATAAAACTAGAAGCTTTCCTAACCAAACCTAAGTCTTCAATCTTCAATCTTCAATCTTGTTGATATGTGCCTTGAAGATCTTGATTGTAGCTTGATTGAAGTACTTAGTGCTTCCACAATGAGTTTCATTATTCTATCACAAAGATGTAAGACATTAAACATAACATCAAATGTTTGTCTATTATCAAAAATCGAGTTTGTTCGCCCTTAGGGCTTACAATCTCCCCCTTTTTGATTATGACAAACTTTGATGTAAATAGATAGAATATGAGCAATAATAAGAACAAGGAAGCATGGCAAAAAAGATTTAAAAAAAACAATTAAGAGTGACAACTAGTGTTTTAGAAGATAAACAGTGAGAGACCCAAACACTAGTGCTTTAACTACTTTTGCCAACTCATTAGGGACTCTTAGAAGAGCCCTAAATACCTACCATCCTCCAGTCCTCCTTCCTTCCAACAACAACAAGACAGTTTTGAGAAAATTACTATATTAAGACATTTAAATGCTCCCCCTCAAAACATGCCATATTAAAGATAAAAACAAAGAAGAATATATAAAGAAAACTTCCTTAGGCTCCAGCAGTTGATAGCAGAAAAAATCAACATTGAATTTTGAAACTGCATGGATCTCGGTCGACCGAGCTTTTGGTACCTCAACTTGGTCGACCCAAGTAGGAGAAAATTCCTGCAGACATTTTTGCCGCATTCCCGAGCCGTCTCCCGAGAATTTATATCCGTACTACATACACACCAAGACAGTCAGTATTGCAATTATAAAAACCATAATCCATAAAGTTTTCTCCCCCTTTGGCATAATCAAAAAGCCATAAATAACCAATTAAAGAAGTGATTAGCCAAAAACATAAACAATATTCAGTACCACAATAAGTCATGCAAAAACAGTTCAAAATGTCAACATAAACATAAGCAAGTGCAATATCAAGTGTCAACTCAATTTTTATCTTGATCCTCTTCACTTGAGATGTTAAGAGCCTTAGCCATTTTGTCCACTTTGGAGGACACTTTTCGAACATCGTCTTTTATGCACCCTATCTCCTTTGACATGTTCTCCATTTGTTTTGCCATATTCTTCATGAAGGCAAATATCTGTTTGATTTTAGACTTCTTTGGAGGGTGCCTTTTGATGATCCTTGTGATGTAGAATGGGATTGACCTTGTTGACTCTTTTCGGATGAGGAATGTTCACTTGAGCTAAGTGGATTGGGTGCTTCAAAGTCTTCTTGCTCATCATTTCTTGGTTGAGAAGATGCTCCAACCCTAGTTCCTTCAAGAGCCCTTTGCTTTTCAATCTTGATAAGTGTTTTGAGCATATATGGGGACACATTTCTTGCAAGGATTGAAGCTCCAAGTTCTTCATTGGTTGTATTCGAATGAACTTCCATTGATTATCAATATATATCATCTTCAATCGGTGAAAACAAGCTTCATCTATTTTGATAACCCTTTGCTTCAAAGGATTATGTAAATCAAGTCCAAACTTAAGAAAGAGCCTACTAAGAACATTTCCATAGGGGAATAAAGTTTCTTGAGCTTTTGATTGCAGACAGGAAATGTTGAAGAGCAAGATGAGCAAAATTTAATGCTTTCCTTTCAATAAGATGTTGCATTATAACCATTTGCGGGAAAGTAATTGAAGACTTGTGCCCTTTCACCGGAGTAACAAGGTTGGATACAAAGAAGTGCAAAATCCGACCAAACTCATCCAACTTGTCTATCTCCCTTTCCTTAGCATCAGAGAAACTACCATGAATACTAAATTCGGATTTAAAGTTCTTTAAGTTAAATAGCTCAATATCATCCAAATTAACGGTATTCTTGTAAAACCTCTTAGCATAATCCACATATTTTACCCCAATGGCTTCACAAAACATCCTCTCCGAGAAAACAAATTCCATTTTATTAACACAAGATCTATATTGAATCCTCATCCTCATCCTCGTCAATGACTTCTTTCCTCAGATTAGCACCAAATTCATATACAATGGAGGGGTAAATAGGTTCATCAACATCAAAAAGATTGACCCAACCCATATCATCGAACAAACCCATAACAACATCTAAACCTTTTTCCTTGAATGAACATGTTTTCATCCCTAATATAGGTAGTCATAAAACCTCTTTTTGATGAATTAAGAGACTCAAACAAGTTCTTAGCTGAAGCATTGTGAAAGGAATTCGTTACCTTTGTAGTGTAGAAGTTTGAGGATCCTCCAACCTCAAAATTTGAAGGAGGTGACACCCTTGAAGGTGAAGACGAGTAATCGTCCTCCGAATGACTAGAATCATCCTCTTGAATCTTCTTCCCTTTTCCCACAACCTTGTGAGCAATTTGCTTGACCCTCTTCTTTGATGGAGCTTGAGATGGTTCTTTGAGTGAAATCCCTTTTTCAAGGGGTCTTTTGGGAAGATTTCTTGGTGGATTTTTCCGAGGAGGAGTAGTATCATCATCATTCCCTCTTTTGTTAGGGTATTTGGTTCGTACCATCTCGAATTTAGTTTGATTTTGTAGTGGGAATACTTTGGTAATCCGAGATAAGAAGAATTGAGGCAAAATCGATGATAATTTACCCTCTTGAGGAATAAGAAGAGATTGGATGTTGATATAAGGGTTCAATTTGGCTTGGGTAGAGATAATTTAGGTTTTAGAGAAAAAGATTTAGAGAGAAAACTGATGTTGAAGATGAAAGGGTTAATGAAATAAGAAAGAGATTCTCGGTTTATATCCCTGACCCGACATACTCGGTCGACCGTTCCTAGCTTCGGTCGACCGAGATTATTCCAGTAGCATCTTCGGTCGAGGGTTCTCTAAATTCGGTCGACCAAGGTCACAATTCGGTCGACCGACTCTGTGCTCGGTCGTCCGAGATATTCCTTTTTTTTGCCTGCACACTTAATACACAAATCAGTCCTGGAATTTTGTGATTCCGAGGCAACGCCTTAAATATTCAAACCTTTCTACGCTAAGGGGCTTTGTGAATATGTCCGCAAGTTGTTCATCGGTGCAAATAAAGTTTATGCAAACATCACCTTTTACAACATGATCACGAATGAAATGATGTTTGATTTCTATATGCTTAGTTCGGGAATGCTGAATGGGATTCTTTGTCAAATTGATTGCACTAGTATTATCACACAAGATAGGGACATGATGAAATGCAAGCCCAAAGTCCACAAGTGTATGCATCATCCATAAGATTTGAGCACAACAACTACCGGCGGCTATATATTCCGCTTCGGTGGTGGAAAGAGATACACTTGCTTGTTTCTTGCTATACCAAGAGACTAATGCATGACCAAGAAATTGACAATGCCCACTAGTGCTTTTGCGCTCAATACGACATCCCGCATAATCGGCATCCGAATAACCTATCAAATCAAAAGATGCACTTCTAGGATACCATAACCCATAATCATATGAACCAATAAGATATCTAAATATGCGCTTAACGGCAACTAGATGAGATTCTTTAGGACAAGCTTGAAATCTAGCACATAAGCATACGACAAACATGATATCCGGCCTACTAGCGGTTAGATAAAGAAGAGAACCAATCATACCTCTATACCTTGTTTCATCTACCGTTTTACCTTTTTTCATCCTTGTCAAGCTTGATGGTAGCACTCATAGGTGTGTTGCTTTCCTTAGCACCATCCATACCAAACCTTTTGAGTAGTTCTTTAGTGTACTTGGCTTGGTTGATGAAAATTCCTTCATCGGTTTGCTTGATTTGTAATCCAAGAAAATAATTGAGTTCTCCCATCATGCTCATTTCGAATTCATCTTGCATAAGCTTAGAAAATTCTTCACAAAGCACTTCATTAGTAGAACCAAAAATAATGTCATCTACATATATTTGCACAAGTAAAATATCATGAGATGCATTTGTTTTAATGAAAAGTGTAGTGTCTACAAGTCCTCTTGAAAAACCAATAGAAATAAGAAATTTGCTCAAACGCTCATACCAAGCACGAGGAGCTTGTTTTAAACCATACATAGCTTTTGTAAGTTTATAAACATGGTTTGGAAATTTTTCATGCAAGAACCCGGGAGGTTGTTCAACATATACTTCCTCCTCAATAAAACCATTTAGAAATGCACTTTTAACATCCATTTGAAAAAAGTTTGATACCTTTAAAACATGCAAAAGCAAGAAGCATTCTAATGGATTCAAGTCTAGCCACGGGAGCAAAAGTTTCCTCAAAATCAATACCCTCTTCTTGATTGAATCCTTGGGCAACAAGTCTAGCTTTGTTTCTAATGATCTCACCAAGTTCATCAAGTTTATTACGAAAGATCCACTTGGTTCCAATAATAAGGTGATCAATAGGTCTAGGAACTAAAGTCCAAACTTGATTTCTTTCAAATTGATTTAGTTCCTCTTGCATAGCTAAAATCCAAAAAATAATCACATAATGCTTCATGAATGTTCTTAGGTTCTATAGATGAAAGTAAAGCAAGATTGTCAATGAAGTACCGCCTTGTTTTGACACCTTCGGATGGATCACCAATGATTTGCTCTTGTGGGTGATCTTGCTTGTAAATCCAATCCTTTGGTAGCTCATTTGTTGAAGGATCATTGCTTTGAGTAATATGGGGATTATCTTGAGTGATTTCAATGTCCTCCTTATCCTTAGGATTATCATCAAACATAGGAGCTTGTTGGATTTGATTTACACCTTCCAAAGGCATACCTATATCATCATCATCTTTTGTAGATATGTAAATGTTAGATTCATCAAATGATACATGCATGGACTCTTCAATACACATGGTTCTCTTATTGTATACCCTATAAGCCTTTTTTGTTAGATGAATAGCCAAGAAATATTCCTTCATCGGATTTCTTGTCAAATTTTCCAAGGCTATCTTTGATGTTGAGCACAAAGCATTTGCAACCAAAAACTTTGAAATATGATATTGTGGGAATTTTTTCCAAAAATAATCTCAAAAGGAGTTTTTCCAACAAAAGGTCTCATAAAAACTCTATTTACAATATGACAAGCGGTGTTCACGGCTTCGGCCCAAAAAATATTTTGGTAAAGAATTTTCACAAAGCATAGACCTAGCCATTTCTTGTAGAGTTCTATTTTTCCTTTCAACAACTCCATTTTGTTGAGGCGTTTGAGGAGCCGAGAAATTATGAGAAATGCCATATTCATTACAAAACTCTTCAAAGAATTTATTGTTGAATTCTCCTCCATTATCACTTCTCAAGGAAACAAGTTTTAGCTCAAGAGTATTTTGTACCTTTTTGAAAAGATTTGAAAACTCATGAAAAGTGTCATCTTTGTGTGCAAGAAAAAAGTACCCAAGTAAATCTTGAAAAATCATCCACAATTACAAATACATACCTCTTACCACCTAAACTAGTGGTCCTCATTGGTCCAAAAAGATCAAGATGAACAAGTTCAAGAGGTTTAGAGGTGGAAACCATTTGTTTAGGCTTAAAAGACGTTTTTGTTTGTTTACCAAATTGACATGCATCACAAAGACGGTTTTTCACATATTTCATTTTTTGGAAGCCCACGCACTAGCTCTTTTGAGGAAAGCTTATTTAAGAGATCCATGCTTACATGACCAAGCCGACGGTGCCACAAGAAGGCATCATCTTCATTTATGGATAGACATTTAAAATCACATGCAATAAGATCATCCAAGGTAAGCATATAAACATTTCCGGTTCTATTTGCCACTAGTACATTTTCATGAGATGAGCTATCAATTATAGAACAAGTCTTTTTTGCTAAATGTAACATCAAACCCATTATCACAAAGTTGGCTAATGCTAAGCAAATTATATTTAAGACTATCAACAAGAAGAACATTCTTAACAAGAGTTGAAGAATCTTTACCAACATTCCCAATGCCAAGAATTCTACCTTTCTTTTTGTCTCCAAAAGTGACATAACCTTCATGGATGGGCTCCATGTCTTTGACTAATGCGGCATCTCCGGTCATATGGCGACAACATCCACTATCAAGGAACCATTGAGCCGGAGTGTTTACTTTGCTAGAAAGTACCTAAGACAAAAAAAGAAGGAGTGACTTTTGGTACCCATATTTGTTTGGGTCCTTGAGGGTTAGATACGATACGCTTGATTCTCCATATAGTCTTAACTCCCATTTCAATCTTTCTTTTCACAAAACATCTATTGCTAGTGTGACCAAATTTACCACAATAAGTGCAACGAATAGATGGCTTATAATATTTGTAACTATGCTCATGGTATCTCTTTTGTTTATGTGATGAACTAGCAAGCACAAAGTGATTTGTAGGTGGTCTAGAAGAGCTAGCAATATCAATATGACATGAATGTGAATATCCTACTCCATGTTTATGGGAAGTACTAGCATGCACAAAATGATTTCTAGATGGTCTAGAAGAGCTAGTAATATCAATATGACTAGGATGTGAATATCCTAATCCATGTTTATCATTGGAAGTCCGTTGCATACAAAGAAGATGATCAAGATCTTTTGTTCCTTTTGAGAACTTATCAACAAGAGAAGTAAGTTCAACAACTTTGCTTTTCAAGCTATCAAACTCAACAAGCTTGGATTCTAGAGAAGATAATTTATCATATGCTTCATGATACTTTAATGATGAGGAGTTGCAAGTAGCAATAAGTTTCTCATTTTCAACTTTAAAACAATCAACATCATCACATAGTTTTTTTGTTTTCATCAAACAATCTAGACTTATCTTCAAGCAAGGAATCAATTTTTTAACTTCATTTCATAGTTTTGCTTTGCACATTTTCTTAATTGATCATACATGTCACATAAGAGCTCATTAGGATCATCCTCATTATCATCACAAGAATTTGAAATTGAAGGAGAAAGATGTACCTCATTACCAAAGGCCATGAAGCAAATATTTGCATTTTCTTCTTCTTCTTCATTTTCACTTCCATCTTGATCCCATGTGCCTATCAAGCCTTTGGCATTCTTGGATTTGAAGAATTTCTTCTTTTTATCTTCCTTTGACTCTCTTTCTTTGATGGATGGGCACTCTCCTATGAGATGTTGGTTGCTTCCACATTCATAACATTTCATGCCATTTGGATTTTGTTTTCTTTTATTTTGGAGGAATCTCCTTCCTTTTCCGGAAAACATTTTCTTCATGCGCTTTACAACTAAAGCCATTGTCTCATCATCTAAATTTATATCTTCTTCATCACTTGATTGATTGGATTCATCTAGATCAAGAATAGTCTTTAGAGCAAGACTTTTCTTTGCTTTTTTCAACATGATCATCCTTTTTATGAGTAAGCTCATAAGTGAGAAGAGAACCAATGAGCTCTTCCGTTGGATACGTTTTCAAGTCTTTGGCTTCTTCAATGACAAGAGCTTTGCCTTCCCAACTTTTTGGAAGAGAGTTGAGAATTTTTCTATTCATTTCACCCATTGAATATTCCTTTCCATATGACCTCAACCCATTTACCACATTTGTGAACCGAGTATTCATCTCATTGATAGTTTCACTTGGCTTCATAGTGAAAAGCTCATATTCCCTCACAAGCATATTGAGCTTAGATTCTTTCACTTGATTTGTTCCTTCATGAGTGACTTCCAAGGTTTTCCACATTTTGTGGGCGGATTTGCTTCCACGAACTCTATTGTACTCATCCGGATTGAGAGCACAACTAATGATGTTCATTGCTCTATAATTGAGAGTCATTTTCTTTGACTCATCTTCATTTAATTCATTGTCCAATTTTGGCATTTGAACACCATCCACCAACTTCATAGGAACATAAGGACCTTCTTCAAAGATATGCCATAAAGAATAGTCTATAGAACACACATAAATCTTGAAGCGGTCTTTCCAAGCATTGAAATTATTTCCATCAAAAAGAGGTGGTCGATTTGTGGAAGATCCCTCTAGATAAGCTAAAGCGGAATTCATGGCCATTATCTTTTCTTCTAGTGGTTAAACTAAAGATGAAGACGAGGCTCTGATACCAATTGAAAAACACAAGAGGGGGGGGTGAATTGGGTTTTTATACAAATTTGCTTCTTTTTCTTGAGATATAGAAATAAGGAACTAATATATGAAGCTTTGTAGAAATGAAGCAATGAGAGCAAGACAAGTGATTTAGAGTGGTTCGATTCACAAAGAATCTACGTCCACTACCTTGAGTATCTCCCAAGGATTTCCAACAATTTCACTAAGAAAAAGGCTTGTTACACTTGTGGCTAACTCACTAAGAGTTTTACACACAACCACAATTTACACACTCACAAAGAGTACTTGCCCACACTAAGTAGGTTTAGACACAAGAATACCCTATCACTAAGAAAGGGAAGGATGAAGATATAATGATACAAATTCTTAACTCAAAAGTGGAGTAAGTATACCTTTGAAGATCTTTACTTTAATGCTCTTGAACTTTTGTATTCAACACTTTTTGTCTTGCTTGTATAAAGATTGATTTTGGACTTTTCAAATCATCAAAAAAGAGTAAATGCTTTTTGATAGCTAGAGCTTTTAAGAATATTCAATGTAGATTTGTCAAGGTTCTTCTTAGAAGAATATTCAGCTTTAGGGCCTTTATAGATTTCAAAAACGTCCAAAAAAAGCGACTTTAAAACGGTCAGATAACGGCTAGTTTTTGCAGAGCTCAGATGACCGAAACAAGTCTCGGATGACCGAACTCGAGCAACTTTCGGTTGACCGACCAAAAACTCGGTCGACCGAACCATCATCTCGGTCGACCGACCCAAGCTTAGGTCGACCGAACTTTGATGAGAACAACTCTCGATAAATCCTTCGGTTGATCCGAGAAAATCTCGGTTGACCGACTTTTCGAAGTATGAGAGATGATGTTTTGACCTTTGTTTTGAAATCTCTTGAAGTCTAAAAGGTTTTCCCAAATTGTAATAAATAAGAATACTTGGAAAACTTTTCTAAAGGACTTAACTTTGAAATCAAGGGCTTTTTGAATATAAGATCAATTTTGAAACTTTATCCTTTGAAAACGAGTTTATAAAACGTGCAAGACTTTAGTGTTGTATGCTTAAGTTCATAAGAGCATTTTGGTTAGAGCTTGTAAGATAACGACAAATAAAACTAGAAGCTTTCCTAACCAAACCTAAGTCTTCAATCTTCAATCTTCAATCTTGTTGATATGTGCCTTGAAGATCTTGATTGTAGCTTGATTGAAGTACTTAGTGCTTCCACAATGAGTTTCATTATTCTATCACAAACATGTAAGACATTAAACATAACATCAAATGTTTGTCTATTATCAAAAATCGAGTTTGTTCGCCCTTAGGGCTTACACTTCTTTCTTAATTAGTTTTCTAATAGTATTCATTCAATATTCTCTCTCAAGAGAATTTCTCTCCTCTCTCTCAGGATTTCTTTATTGAGGCAACCTCAATCAAAAATCTTTGAGCTTTCTCTACCATAGTTATTCATCACGCATTAAGGAAAGATAGCAATAACAAAGAAGAAGTCTCTAGAGAATTCTCTCTCAATAGAATTTCTCTCCTCTCTCTCAGGATTTCTTTATGGAGGCAACCTCAATCAAAAATCTTTGAGCTTTCTCTACCATAGTTATTCATACCAGGATTTCCACAAATCCTCAATTATATCCAAGATATATCCAAGATATTTAAGTATAGAATATCATACATTACTATTTTCCAAAAAAAAAAAAGGAAAAGAAAGATAAGCATACATCATTAATGGTTTCATAAAATTAGAAGGAAAGCTTACATTACTACTCTAAAAAAGGGAAGGCATAGTTTCTAAGGAAACTAAATTATGGCTAAATTGAGATTTACATTCCAATTGTCTAAGGAAACTGTTCTATCATTCCAAAAAAAGGAAGATCTCTCTCGGCGAAATTCATATAATAAGCATCTCTCCCTTTTGTTTTCAATCCACATCATCTCAGAAAAATGCATATCCCCCTTTGTTTTTTTTTGCCCTTTCACCAGTCAAGTTTAACAATGGAGCATGTTAATGACATCGTCTCTAGATTGAAAATATTCAACCTGCGCGGTAATAGGGGTGTTCAAGAAAAACCGAAACTGACCAATCCAAACCGATCCAAACCAATCCAAACCAAATTTTCGGTTTGAGCGGTACATTGGACTGGTTTCGGTTTGAGCTAAATTAAAACCGAATTTTTGGTTTGGTTTAAAAAAATTTATAAACCAAACCGAACCAAACCGAATATATATAATATATAATATAATATATATTAAAGGACTTTTTTGCAATAAAATATATTTTTCCTTAAAATGATTTCTAGTATAATTGCTAACTTTTATATCTCATTCTAGAATTTTCAAGTGCAAGTTTTTCAAGTGTTAAACCAAGAGATTAAAAAGTCATCATTTGATATGCTATTTTAGATTTACCAAAAGATTTTATTGTATTTCACTATTTTGAACTAATAATTATGTAATTTTTGTGTTTTTCTTTTTTCTTATAGGATGATTTTGAAGTAATTTGTTTGAAATACAAGGATCAAGAACAAGAATTTATGTTTTCTTTATTGTGTTTACCTTGAGAAAATGATAAGCATATTTTTTTTAAATATTTTTAGCAACTAACTAATAAAATAATTTTTTTTTAAAACTTTATAATCAATATTTTTGTGTCTCGCAAAACCGAGCAACCAAACCAATCCAAACCAAACCGAATGCATCGGTTTGAGATTTTAAATGGTTTGGATTGGTTTCAAAATTTCCAAACCGAATATTTTGGTTTGGTTTGGAAAATGTATAAAACTGAACCAAACCAAACCATGAACACCTTTACGCGGTAAAGAGAAAGAAACCACTTTTTTTTAAAAAAATGAAGTTCAGGGTGGTGTGAATAGAGCCAATGCATCGTTGGTGGGTCTGAAAAAAATGAAGTTCAGGGTGGTGTGAATAGAGCCAATGCATCTCTTGTGGGTCTCTTTATCTGCACTAACGATCATCTGCCAAAATATTTTACGATAATGTTAGGCCGCTCATGGAAATGCAAAGTCAATACCAAAAATTAGCAAAAAACACGTACAGTTTCTTTGTTCCAAGCGAAAAAGATGTAGACCATGTGCTCAACAATGGCCTTGGTGTTTTGATAACGTGTTACTAGTAACAAAAAATATTCCTACGAATGTGGCTGTAACTGCGGAAGTTTTCGCAAAGTGCACTTTTTGGGTACAATTTTTTTTTGAAACTGGGGTCACCTTGACATCCGAAATGGGAATTAGAATTGCTGGAACATTGGATAATTGTGTTACTATGGAGCTAGTGGGAACAATGGAAGGTATATAGTTTTACCATTTCAGAACAGACATCGATGTGACTGAGCCGCTAAGGCGAGCGTTCTTAGGAGAAGCACCAGACATAGGAAAACTTGAATGCTGCTTCAGGTATGAACGGTTATCTAGGTTCTGTAATCACTGTGGTATGTTGGACCAAGTCCCTATTACCTGCCCAGAATTACCACATGGTGTTAGACCCACTGATAGAACAAACTACAGTTATGATGTTTTTCTCAAAGTGTCACATATTCCAAATTCAAAACCGAATCACACTGTCAACTTCATAACTAATTTACCTGTGGTGGCGGTTGATAATCGTGCAATTGTTCCTTTTACGGGGACTTTGGGTGGAGCCACTACATCTGCCAGAGATAGTAGGCCTGAAATTGTGGATACCAAGGACACAGATGTCCGAAAGGAAAAAGGAAAAATGAAACAAGAAGAGTTGCATGAACCGATTAAGAGGAGGCTAAGTTTTAATGGCGGAGAGAAACTGATGAAGGAAGCCATGGTGACTGATAAGAGACAAGCTGTGAGGCGCAGAGGAGGACAAGGTCCGAGCACGGGTCGGGTCAGAGGAGGTCCGAGAAGGGACTTTGGCTGGGAGTTCGAATTCGGGAGGTACCAAAAAAAGGGCTGCGGTGGGAGAAACTGGAGGTTCGCTGGTCTCCAAAAAGCAAGACCGGTGGCAACCCACATGGCGGAGGCATGGCAGACCAACGGCGGCAGCAGGTTGAAGCTTGACAAAGTCGACTGAGAAGGGGAATAAGGGTTCTGGGTCTATTTTGTCTAGCAATGGGCTAATGAATGCAAAAGAAGGGATTGAAGTTTGTGGGCTGCCCAACATTTCTGGGCCGGAAACTGGGAATGGGCTAAGCAAGCTGACTGGACCTAGTAAAAAAATAGGCCCACATGAAGAAAAATTGGACTTTAAGGCAGCCACACCTATTGTTTTCCTTATCTTCCAAAATCAGTCACTAACAGAAACACGACAAATAGCGACCACCTCAATGGTCGCATTTTGGTCGCAAATTACTGATTTGCGACCATTTCATGTGGTCGCCTAAATCTGCTCGCAACTTGATATTCGCGACCGGATAAAGGACCGGTCGCACTTTTCCACCGCAATTTGCGACCATGTTTTCAACCCAGTTTGACCGAAAATCGAGCGACCAAATTGCAACCGATCCATTTTACCAACGGTTTTGCGACAACCAGTTGACTTGAGGTTGACCTCATTGTCGCGACCCCGTTGCGACTGCAATTTAGCAACCACTTTTCGACCATCGTTTGACTCCGTTGACGAGATGTGGGCGACCACGTTGCGAACACTGTTTACCGACAATTTTGCGACCACTATTTACCGACCACTTTAGGAGGGATCTGTACCGACTACTTTGCGACCTCTAGGTACCGACCACTTTGCGACCGTTCTTTAACGACCACTTTGCGACCAATTTTTCAAGAATTTTTCGAAAATCATAATTAACAATTGAACAAATCCAAAATCCATAACCAAATTCACAAATCCAAAACAATAAATCACAAATATATTCGAATTCCTTCCAAAAACATATGGACGTAAATCAGCTACCGTGGGGACCATCTTCCTCATCAGTAGGCCTGCAAACGAATACAAACATATACGGAATAGTCTATTCTGGACCCATATCCGTTTTTAACCTTTCTACTGAATACGGATCCGGATCCTAACGGATCCATAATATGTATTACCAGATCCGCCGATATGGATCTGGATCCGG
This sequence comes from Vinca minor, assembly GCA_026122235.1. Taxonomy (NCBI): domain Eukaryota; kingdom Viridiplantae; phylum Streptophyta; class Magnoliopsida; order Gentianales; family Apocynaceae; genus Vinca; species Vinca minor. Next base: position 3,957,854 of record JAOCZM010000230.1, read on the forward strand.
ATATGGTAAAACCTGTTTCAAAAAGTTCAATCCTCTATTTTTTACTGTTCTTTTTTGTATGATTAAAAAGTCCAATCCTTATATTTTTTTTATTTTTCGATCTAAGGCTCACGACTATGATGAAAAGAGAATGAAATGACAGAAGAATTATATTTATAACTTTTATATGTGAGGATAAAATTAGGGTAAAAATCTAGTCTTAGATGTGAATTGATCCAAAGGTTAAAAAAATCATTTATATATAATAATATGTTATTTATTTATTTACCACATATATGTGTGTGTGTGCGTGCGTGTGTGCGTGTGTGTGTGTGTGCGAGAACGGATTCGGATCTAACGGATCCAGTTTTTTATATTTCAGACCCGTAACCATTTTATTACTCTTATACGGATTCGGATTAGAGTATAAGGTCTGAAGTTTTTACCAAATCCTAAAAAAGAATTCGGATACGAGTCTAAACCCGACCCGTTTGCAAGCCTACTCATCAGTCATAGGGCTATGCGATATAATATTTGGGCCCTCAAATATCTGTCTTAGTTTTCCTTGAAAACAAAAATAAGATGTTCAAGAAACCAATTCATTTCCAAAATGAACAATAAATCAAAGTCAAATTGTAAACCTATTTAGGTACCCACAGTGAAGCTTCACAAGTGACGTCAAGTTATTATCATAGATTATTAACTAAATCAACTAAAGTACCTGATGGGATTACATTGTTTGCCAGCATCCTTAACTTTCTAGACTGTTATTATGCTCAAGTTCAAAGAAAATAAATTTTGACTTAATTCACGGTGATTAAAAATGGTCATTCCTTATTTTATCCATGAAATTCCATTAAATGCAACATAACCGCTGATTGAAATTATTCTTAAACAAAAGGCCATATTGCAAAATTTGAGAGGAGCATGTTTATTTATTGTTTTTAGGCCATATTGCAAAATTTGACCCGTTTGCAAGCCTACTCATCAGTCATGATGGCGACCTCGTATAAGGGATCCTATCTAAGAAAAATCTCCAAAAAAAGAAACGATACAAATAAGTAATTAACAAGCATATATATCAACTTATTAAAGAATGACATAAATAAACTTAATATTTTACCTGAAAGTCTTCCCACCACAAGATCAGAACATCATCAGGTACATCATCAATGCTATTGTACGAACCTAGATAATGTATGTAAACAATACTCGTTATCACCTGGGCCACGTCACTAGTGAATAAACAATATTCAAACTTATTAACTTCATCTTTTTAGATTTATCTCAAATTTGAATATGAATGAAATAAAAAATTTATGGAAATATTCACTTACGTGTCCACGCTAGGGGTAATGACCACACGAGAGTCTGCCTCAATCGGCGATGATTAAGTGGATACGCCCGAATTTGATCTCTGAACATGGCTCCGTAGAGACTCGAAGTGTAGGCGGATTTTCGGAGCCATCCTGAAATTACTTTTTAATTGATAAAGATATATATTTTGAAAAAATTGTAAATTGTAATTGTATTGTCTTTTTCTAACCACCATTTTCCTTTATAATATAAGGAATTAAGTTTTGAATCAATTGAATTATACATTAGATGTTTAGCTACATACAAGGACTTAATTAACAATTATTAAGCTACTAATGTATTGAGGAAAACGGTCAAGGAGGATACAAATGCACTTATCACACAAAAGACAATTAAGCTTCTATCATTGGGAATCATTCTCGAACACAATTTCATCATCTTCTTCGGAGCTATCACCATCCGAGTCCCAATATGATTCCTCATAATTCAACTGAATTTCCTATCTATCTTCATGAAGATGTCTTGAATCATCAACATTAAACAATTCTACTTCACCGGAGTTGTGTGTTAGAGATCCAACCTCAACAATGGAGGTGTCAATGTGACTTGTCTCGTTGTCTTGAAGTTCTTCCTGAAATGGTTTCAGTTCATCGAGACTGTCAACAACCCACGGTTAAAACGACACACAGCCCACCAGTCCAACATGTCTCTCTTACTGAATGGATAAAGAGTGTAATAGACTTGACGGGCTTGGTGAGCAAATATGAATGTGATTGATCTCAACAAGCTTGCATTGAGGATGCACCCGCAGTCCCCTATTTTTAGTGGAATCGAACCAATCACATTTGAACAAAACCAGCTTCTGGATTGGTAACCCAACAAGCTCAAACACAATGACCTTTGTTAGCTCACCGTAGAAATCACCTTCCACCAGACACCACTATTTGTAGTTCCTTTCCCCTCACTATGAGATTTTGTGTGAAATCGATAGACGTTAGCATTATGGTATCCGGAGTATGAAATAGCGTGCATTAGCGGGCCCCAAGATAAATGTTTCAACAAACGTAAGCTAGGATGGCCAGGAAGAGAACTGACCTGATAAAATAGCTTTAATTAGATTGCCACTTTGTCAAATCTAGAACAATAGCATATGAAATTCATACTTACGTGATCTCTAAACCATAATGCGAAATCAGGGTCAATCCGCACGTTGATCTCACCATCTATTAACTCCCGTTCTACAAGCCTTATATCATTAGCAAATTTTCTATGTTGCAAATCAAATGATAATGAGTATCAATAAAATACAATTTTAATTATTTCACATATATGCCTTACCCGAGATACTTATTGCATGTATGGTTCAACCTCTTCACATTTCAAAAGGATGTAATTCATTGCTACTTTCAAATCTTGATCGGAAACTAATATCTTCTTCTTCTTCCCGAAACCTCTCCCAGTCACGTTGCATATGGATAAAACATGCAGTCCATTAGTTGGTTCTTCGACGCTCTCGTTTCGACCAACTGTTGTAACTCGCATTCTTATGTGTGGTTCGAAGTAATAGCTAAAGAATGTAGCCGCCTCTTCCACCAAATATTCATTACAAATGGACGCCTCCACCCTAGCCTTGTTCTTTATCTTTTTCTTTAAGTGATGCATGTATCTAAAAAAATAGTCAAAATGTAGTTAGTGATGTACTCGGTAATAGAATAAAAAATAAAAATGTTACTTCTAAAAAGCATGTTGTTACCTCTCAAAGGGATACATCCACCTAAATTGTACTGGCCCACCAACCCTTACTTCTTACGGGAGGTGAATCGGAAAGTGCTCCATGACATCGAAGAACCCCGGGGGAAATATTCTTTCAAGATTGCATAACAACATGGCAATGTTTTCCTCCAATTCTTTAATATGGGCCACACTCAACTTAGGTGAACAAAAATCCTTGTAAAGCATACTTAATTCAGCCAATGTTCCCCACAAATTTTCCAGGAGTACTTCTATAAGAGCAATGGGTAGGAGCCTCTCCATAAAAATATGACAATCATAGCTTTTCATCCCGACGTTTTCAGCTGCTTCATATCAACGCACCGTCCCGGGTTTGAAGCATAACCATCTGGAAGACTTAGTTCATTCACCCAGTTCGACATGACCCCTTTCTATGCATTGGTTAGGGTGGAACATGCCTTTGGCTTCGATGCCTTACCCTGATCATCTTGATTAATATTCAACTTGGGCCTAGAGCAGTACTTTCATAAATCCTCCATCGCCTTAACATTGTTTTTGGTCTTTCCCTTCACGTCCATCACAATGTTGAAGGTGTTATCAAAGACATTTTTTTCATTATGCATCACATTGCCAATATGGTAAATCTCAATATAATCTAAGCTTAGCCCCGGTGATTCACACCTCTACCGTGTTTCCTTTTTAATTCTTCGGTTGTATTTACAATTTTTGGGTAACCTCGAACTCTTCTCCACACTTCATCACCTGCCAAACGAGGGGGAGGTTCAGCTCTCTCATTCCGTCGATCCTTAGAAAATCCCTTCGCATATATTCTAAATGGGTGATCAGAAGGAAAGAAGCACCTATGGTAGTCAAACCATGATTGTTTAACCCTGACTCTAGATGAATTGCTTGTGTTTTTTCCATACAGTAAGGACAAGAGTGAATGTCAGCTAGTTGTACTCCATCCGCTCAACATTCCATATGTTGGGAAATCACTAATTGTTCAAAGGAGTGAAGCCCTCATTTTGAAGTTCTGTTTCTTAGAGATGTCATAAGTTAGTGCACCTTCACCCCACAACTGAGTCAATTCTTTAATCAAAGGCTGCAAGTACACATCAATCATATGCTTAACATTTTTTGGACCGAGCACGATGATCGTTAAGAACATTATTTTGTTCTTCATACACATCTAAGGAGGAAGATTATAAGGTTCCAGTATCACATGTCAGGATGAATATTGCTTCACCGACATCCTGAACGGTGCAAACCCATCTGTACACAGCCCAAGCCTAATATTTCGAGGCTCCGATGCATAATCAAGGTATGTCCTATCGAAATGTTGCCACGCCTCCCTGTCACGCGGGTGATTCATTATTCCCGCTTCTCTCTCACTATCTGAATGCCATGTCCTTTGGCTTGCAGTCTTTTCAGATGCATACAATCTCTACAATCTCTGAGTTATTGTAAAGTAGTACAACTTCTTGTAGGGGATGTCCTTCTATTGTTCACCTTAAGATTTCTTCTTCTTAATGTACCTCGATTGCCCACAAAAGAAGCATTCTTTCTTATCAGCATCATCTTTCCAGTACAACATACAATCATTATAACAAACATCGATTTTGGCCACGGGCAATCCAAGCCCTTTCACCAATTTTTTCATCTTGTAAAAGTCATCCAAACATTCATTCTCTTGGGGCAAGGCCTCTTTAAACAACTCCGCGGACTTGTCTATAGCACTTTCAGATAAGTTGTACTCAGACTTTATGCTCAACATTCTAGCGGTGATTGATAGTTTTAAATGGTTTGTACAACCTTCCCATAGCGGTGTGTCACTCGCTACTAACATGTCGTAGAACTGTTGTGCCTCAGGATTAGGCGGTTCTCAAAAATTCATATTATCCGATTCAGGATTAAAACTAGGGCTAGCTGCATCTAGAACCATTTCCCTAAACAGATTATATGAATTTTCGTGTCTTACTGTAGTCATGGTAACCGAAACTACCGGCATTGGAATGGATCTTTCAACGTGACAAGTCCAATTAAAATAGTTAGCCACGAATCCATTTTCAACAAGATGAATCCTAACGACATCAGGCTTATGATATACCTTGTTATCACGAATCTTACATGGACATCTGATATGATATCCATAATCATGAGACTCACGTAAGGCCCAATCCACAAACCGGTTAACTATAGATGCAAATTCAGGAGTTAGATGAGTTACATCTTCTAATTCAAAACATCTATACATCCAACTAAGATCCTCCTTGATCCTACAAGTACCTTCATGCAACAATTCTTAATATACATTACGAAAGATTGTGTATGTATATTCAGGTATACAGCCCTACATTTCAATTGGATTTTTACTCACGTAATCAAAGAGAGATATAGATGATCATATTGGGCCAAACCAACTTATGGTAACGATATTGAAGTTTGACCCGACTAATGCAATTTTGATATGAACAGTTAAAACACTGACATATGCACATTAATTTTTCATTGTGAAATTAATATTTCTTGAACAGGTTATGTGAAACTTTATATTTCAACACATGTTACACCAAGATCATGTATGTATCTTGAATAATTTTTCTATGTAGAGGCTAGAGTGATGAATCAAGTGAGATATGTACTCTAGAGTCGTGGCACACTTGAGGAAGTGTATCTTTCTTTGGTGAACATACCAATTAAATAGTTTATAGTACATAAGTTCAATTTCTCTCTGTACCACTGCACATTTAAGTACTATAACTAATGCAAAATCCATAAACAATGTCATTTGCAAAAAAAAATAAACATACCAATTACATAATAGCCTAAAATCCCAAATTAAAACCATTGCAACTAAAAGAACCAGAAAAATTCAAACTTACTTTTTTTTTTTTGTAACGGTAACAGTAAGTCCAAATGTTCAAATGTGAGAGAGTGACCGTCCAAATGTTCGAAAGGTACTTCGCTGTGAAGCTCCAAATTTAAATAAAAAAAGAATTAAAATCAGAAAATATATATTTGGAACGTAAAAAAAAAGGGAGTGAGAGAGAGGGTAATAAACCTGGTCGGAGGGTGTGCCAATAGTCGAAATGTAGGTCGAAGGATGTGTGAATCGTCCAATGTTGAAGTTACAAATTATATAAACATAAAAGAGGTAAAGAAAAGAAAAAAATATATGAAGAAAGCCTTTATGAGAAAATCAAACATTGGTTTCCAAATTTCATTTCCACCATTAACCATGTTATTCATTGCCCTTTTTACCCTCCTTATTTTCACTCACTTATTTTTGCAATGTAATGTTGTTAAGCTCATTTGGTGGCGCTCCAGGTGGAACATCAGAGTGTCTATGTTTAGAGACTATTACTTGGAAAAATGGGTGGAGGCTATTCTGGAACCTGGCAATATATTGCGACTCCATGTTTTAGAGATGTTAATTGTGATGCCCGGGACTTGTAGAAAAATAATTTTGCATGACTTGCCTTTAATTTTACATGTATGTGTTCATTAATTTTTATAGCAGGATATAATTTGACATGTAATGTGGTTGTGTGATTAAATGTTACATTGCAACATGGTATATGTGTTATTTGTGGAACGTTAGGCTCGAGGGGAGTTTTGGTCATGAATATAAGATGAGGGGCTTAAATGTAGACTTTAAGAAACTTTAGAAAAGAAATGTAGGGAATATAATGATCTTTTGGAAAGGGAGTTATGGATGGAATTTTGAAAGGGGGGAAGAAGAGTAACGGTTGTTAGAAAAGAAAGAAAAGAGAGTGCAGAATTTCTGAGATGGCAGTGAGTTTTTGAGCTATTACCATAGACAACGGAGGCGGAATCAGACGATTCTTTTTGGGATTCGAAGCTAGCGACGTAGGCTACGTGGAAAGTTGACGGATTAAAGTTTCGGGTTCGGGGAGTGAGAGTGAGAGTAGTTGCATTTTTAGTGGGTTGTTCCTGGTATTGTTGGTGATTTCGGGTTTTTGGTGAAGTAATCTTTAAGTTTGACAAGTAAGGATCCTTCACCCTTGTATTTTCAGTCCTTAAACATCATAAACTATCCATTTTATCAAAGTTATTGATTTTCTATGACTATGGATTTCATTCATGTTTTATTGCATTAAAATTGGATGAGGCATTTATGTAAATTGAATTACTTGTGACTATGTGAATTTGGGAATTTCTGCATTTGTGATTGCTATTTGATTGTTGTTAGGTTAGAGTCTGTCTATGTTAAATTCCCGATTGGAGCTCATGTATGTTGTTGATCCTATGCCATGACTCATCAAACCTCTTTGATTAAGTGCCCGCGAAGCACTCTATGTTTTGTCTTTGGCTTTGACTCGGATCCTAACGAGTATAAATAGTGGACTGTGAACAGTTGTTGTGGAGTCCACAAGGGCGGGCGATGACAAAACTGGCGTGCCCTTAAACTTTTGGCCCTTTCATTTGGAGGGTTCAATATCCGAACCCATGTGTATTTTGGCCCACCGTGACGGGTAAATGAATAGTTATGGGCTGTTAATAGGGTATAGAGTCATAGCTAGACATATGAGCTCAATTGTGTGAATATATGTGAGTGTCATTGTTGGAATTCGTATTAGAATCTATGGCATATGAATCTGCTTGAAGTGTGTGGGTTGTACATGGTGCCCATAGAATAATTTTCGATTTGTGAGTATCAAACATTATGTATATGATCCTTGCATGTTAAGTGTTTGTTATGTAAGAGTTTTGTTTTGCATTTGGAGTCAAAATGGTGTATCTTGGGCTGGGATTTCAAAGTGTGCAGAAAACAAGTTTTTGTGTGTTAAATTGTGTAGGCAATTGTCTGCACTGAACTTCAGACAACCGGTTCGGTCGACCGGAACCCTTTTTCCATCTGCCGATCAAACTACTGGGAGCTCATCGGACTAGTGGCATCAAAATTTTGGTCGACCTGTGTTCTCTTCCCTCTGCCGAGCAAACTACTGAGAGTTATTTGAGAGATCTGCATCGTTACATCGGTCGACCGGGGTGAAACCCCAATCGACCGGAGTTGGTGAGGTCGACCTACTTCCATTGTCAGTCGCCCGAAATTTAGGCAGTGTCATTGTCTTGATCTCGGCAGACCTGTTCGATCGACCGGAGTCTCTCCAGTCTGTCGAAGCTCTGTTTTGCCTTTGTACAGTTTATGTTTTGGATTTTTCTTTAGTCTTCGATTATGATTTTGTCAGTTAGCTTCGCACTGTTTGTTTATTTTTTTATTTCCTTTTTCAGTCACTTTATCAGGCGTTTTGGGATTGGGAAACGTCTTTTGAGTCATATTTGATGCTTCATCTCAAGGGTGATCGATGCTTACTGGGCTAGTAGCTCACCCTTATTTTGTTGACCTTTTTGCAGATGAGTATGTGGACGGTGCTATCAATGAGAACTATGATGAGGTCTATGAGGAAGACAAACTTTGATCTTGTGTAATAGTTAAGACTTATGAATTATTATGGTTTAGTTTATCGCTTTATATGTTATTGCTCACATGTTCTTATATGTTTATACTTGTATATTAGCATGAACTGTAATTATGTGATATGCCATGTTACTTTACATGTTTAACATATATCTTGATTTGATATGTGGTACTTGTTTAATTATCGCTTTTCATATATGAATTGTCCCGGGTACTAGATGTTTCCGAATCAAGAGAACACTGATGAGCTTAACATGCCAATTGCGCCATATGCACGAAGGGTTAACTGTAGACCTAATGTGGGTACTTCAAGCGAACAACAACAACAACCTCAGTTTCCACCACCTTCTCATCCACAAAGTCATAATGAAGGGGCTGGGTTTGTAACATCTCCACATGTGCCACCATTTAATGCTCCTCCACCACCACAGGTTAACACATGTTCTGGGACTGAAATGGCTACAGCTCTGACCAAGTGGGCACAGATACTCCAAGCACAGCACCAACAAAACCAACAAAACTATCAGCAACAACAGAACTTCCAGAATCAACAAAAACATAATCAAAATGTCAACCAGAATCAGGGGTATCAGAGGGTACAGAGGAACGACAACGACTCGGGGGCCTACTTTGAGAGGATGAAGCGTATGAGGGTGGCTTCCTTTGATGGTAATGTGGGACCAGATTAGGCTGATGTATGGTTAGATGACATCAAACAACACATTAATATCATGGGGTGCCTGATAATGTCAAAACAAATGTGGTAATTGAGTTTCTCACAACAGAAGCTTCAGAATGGTGGAAATGAGTCAGGCCTATCTATGGACATGGATGATAGCCTATTACTTGGGCGAGATTCAAGAGGGCCTTTCTAAACAATTATTTCCTTGACACCTTCAGACTGGAACGTCATAACCAATTCTTCGAACTCAAACAAACTGAAGGTATGGCAGTTTCTGAGTATGCTAGCAAGTTCACTGCTTTAGGGAAGTATGTCATGGCAACCATTCAGGATCCGGTTACACGAACTCAAAGGTTTATGAGAGGGCTATTAGCTCGAATTAGAGGCAGGCTCTTTGATGTTCGTCCTACCTCATACATGGACGCTTATCATAGGAGATTGGATATCGAGGCTAAGTTCGTGAGAGAAGATGCAAACAGAGTTGGCAAGAGATCCTACTCCACTATGACTCAGGGGCAATCATCAGGCCCTAACACTTCTACACCTATGGCTGCACGCAAAAGGTTTGTATCCACCTTGGGATAGACTAATTTCACTAGGCCACAGGTAAGAACTGGGGCAAATGCAATAATGATAGGGGGACCGACAGCGGCACCTACTCTATATCAGGCACCAACAACAACTATACCGGTATTTACTACATGTGGAAGAAGACACACTAGAGAATTTTATTGGAAGACTGGGTCTTTTTCAAGTGTGGTGGTCAAGGTCATTTGGTTAGCCATTACACTGCACCAAACAGAGTTTTTGGTCATCCAGCTACAACAACTCAGAGGACAGGGGCACCCAAGCCAGGATCAAATGCTCGAGCATTCGCCTTTACTTAACAAGAGGCGGGTATTGCTTCAGATGTGGTGACAGGTACGCTCCTAGTTAATTCAGTACCTGCTTATGTACTATTTGACGGTGGAGCTACCCACTCATTTGTGTCACGTAGATTTGCTAAGGTCCTTAAGACTTCTCCTATTGGTATTTCGGATGCATATAGAGTCATGATTCCTAAGGGGAAAGTGTTAGAGTCTAATTCGATTCATAAGGGGTGTCGGGTAAGAATAGACTCTAAGGTGTTAGAGGCGGACCTTATACAACTGAATATAGTAGACTTTGACGTGATTCTGGGGATGGATTGGTTATACACTCATCATGATTTAGTTGACTGGCGTGAGAAGAAGATTTAGTTTACCTTTGGGAATGGGGATGTGATTGAGTTTTAGGGTTCGAAACGGAAGAAGGATGAGCGTAACCTGCCTATTATATCATCCATCAGGGCTCAGAAACCGTTGAGGAATGTTACTTGGCTATGTGGTGTTGAAAGATGAAAAGGAAGTCCGACTTGAGGACGTTCCTATTGTCGAGAGAATTTGAAGATGTGTCCCCGACGAGCTGCCGGGTATTCCACCTTCCCGGGAGATCAATTTCGAGATCCTCTTACAACCTGGTGCGGAGCCTATCTCTAAAGCCCCGTACCGTATGGCCCTAGCGAAGTTGAAGGAGCTGAAGAGTCAACTCCAATAGTTTCTTGATAGAAAGTTCATTAGACCAAGTGTGTCACCTTGGGGCGGTTCGGTCTTGTTTGTGAAGAAGAATGATGGTAGTATGCGTATGTGCATCGACTACTGAGAACTAAACAAGATAACCATAAAAAACAGATATCCTTTACCCCGTATAGACGACCTGTTTGATCAGTTAAAGGGGGCAACAGTGTTCTCGAAGATAGACTTGAGGTCGGGTTACCGCCAGTTGAGAATCAAACCCGATGACATCCCGAAAAATGCTTTCCGAACTCGGTACGGGCACTACGAGTTCCTTGTAATTCCGTTCAGAATGACTAACGCACCGGCGGCATTCATGGATATGATAAACCGAGTGTTTCGAGATTATCTTGACAAGTTCATGGTGGTCTTCATCGGCGATATCCTTGTCTATTCACCGTCGGATGAAGCTCACGAAATGCACTTAAGATTGGCGTTAGAAGTTTTGAGAAAAGAAAAGTTGTATGCGAAGTTCAGCAAATGTGAGTTTTGATTGAAGAGTTTGTCATTTTTGGGGCATGTTGTTTCGGCGAAAGGTGTGTCAGTTGACCCGAGAAAGATTGAGGCTATTGTTGAATGGCCTACACCAAATACTTTAAGGGATTCATGGGCAGAAACTCGTTCTAAACACACAATAATCCTCCCCGGAAGGATCCGCTCATACCATGGAAATCGAAAATTCAAACGAAAAAGACTTACAATTTTTCGTTAAAGGTTTTGATTTTGGATTATGTGTTCCTGCCACCAATAACCTTCCCTTGCGGAATCGCTCTCTACCGGTATCCACGCAAAGAAATTAGCAGCGAGTGCTAGCTCTTCATTTTTCTGAGTTTTGGAAATCTAGAGAGAAGAGAAGGGCAGAAATCTGATTTCGGATTTTTGGTTTTGTGGCTCTCACAAGTCTATCTAGGATTTCGCCCCAAGAGAGATTATATAGGGCGTGAGAGTTTTTTACGAGAACCAACTCCCACGTAGTCCCAACTCTTCTGGTAGAGGGAGTTTTTATCGCATAATAACTCCCACGTAATCCCAGCGAAAACCAAATACAAAAAATGCCCCTCCTTAATCTCTAATTCGAATAATAACATTTTATTATTCTCAGAAATATAAATGCCAGATACAATGAACCTAGATACATTCTAGATTCATTGAATCTGGACATTAAGCTCGTTAACTCGTCTATGCGTGTAACCCTGTACGTTCATATCACAATGGCAATGAAAACACACTTAGTAGTAGTATGTGTTCATAAATCACAAGCGGTCCCGAGCAGGACATTGTGACTACCCAGAGTAAATGAATGTATGGTGGAACCTAATATCAATCCACAATTTAATCCCTTTGTCTCGCGATATCCAAACTATGCATAAGGCATGGTAGTTGTCACCCTTATAAAGCTTAATTGTATTTATACTCTATCTCCAGGTAGACTGTTCCCAATATATTGTATCTATGATATGATTTGTATCCATTACACATGATTAGTAAAACATAATCATCAATCAAACATCATACTAGTTTTATTTCGTTGTATAGAACATTTACATAAAACTAGGGACAATCAGAATAGTAATTGCATAAGCTAATGAGTTTTACTATCAAATCACGCATTTGATGTTTAAAAGAAAAATTAACTATTCAAATGACATGCTCAAAAATATATAAAAATGTACAACATTTGCTTTTGGTCCTAGGGCACTACTAACAAGACCGTGGCGGATATTCGCAGTTTTCTGGGGTTAGCCGGGTACTACAGAAAGTTTGTAGAAGACTTTTCTAGAATCGCTGCACCTTTGACTCGTTTAACACAAAAACGAGTTAAGAAAGTTTGTAGAAGACTTTTCGAGAATCGCTGCACCTTTGACTCGTTTAACACAAAAACGAGTTAAGTTTAAGTGGAGACCTAGAATGTGAGAGCAGTTTTCAAAAGTTGAAGGAAAAGTTGACTACCGGACCGATATTGGCACTACCGGCAGAATCGGGGTTTCACCATCTACAGTGATGCATCCAGCATCGGTTTGGGTTGTGTTTTGATGCAGAATGGAAAGGTCATCGCCTACGCATCTAGGCAACTGAAACCGTATGAGAAAAACTATCCTACCCACAACTTGGAGTTGGCAGCGGTCGTGTTTGCTTTGAAAATTTGGAGGCACTACCTATATGGTGAACCGTGTGAAGTGTTCACCGACCACCAAAGCCTTAAGTACTTATTCACCCAAAAAGAGTTAAACATTAAACAAAGGCAATGGTTGGGGTTGTTGAAAGACTACAACCTCACCATTAGCTACCACCCCGAGAAAGCTAACAAGGTCATTGATGCTTTGAGTAGAAAGAGTTTTGGTCAACTAGTGGCGTTAATCACCGATCAGCGAGAGTTAATAACCGAGTTTGATAAGTTGGATATTGAGGTCGTAAAGTCTACGAGTTGTGTTCTGGCAACCTTGGTAGTGGAACCTACACTTTTGGGACATATTAAAGAAGCGCAGTTGACGGATTCTGATTTGGGAAATGAGGGAGATTTGATACAATCGGGGGCCGAAACAGATTTTCAGATTCATGAAGACGGCAGTATCCGGTTTTGGGGCAGATTATGTGTACCGGCGGATTCGGGGCTGAGATTGGAAATTCTGAAAGAAGCTCACAACTCGAAGTTAGCAGTGCATCCGGGTCTTCTAAGATGTATAAGGGGCTGAAAAGTAATTTCTGGTGGAGATGTATGAAAGTAGACATAGCTGATTATGTAGCTAGATGTCTTGTGTGCCAACAAGTGAAAGCGGAACATCAATGATCTGCTGGCTTGTTGAAACCACTCGAGATTCCAATTTCGAAATGGGAGCACACCACCATGGACTTTGTGACGGGATTGCCTAAGGACAAAACAGGAAAAGACACTATTTGGGTAATTGGGGACCGTCTCACCAAGTCCACCCACTTCCTACCTATGAAGATCACCGCTACAATGGATACCCTTATGCAAATGTACATTGATGAGATAGTACGACTTCACGGGGTTCCGGTAAGTATTGTATCAGACCAGGACACTCGTTTTGTTTCGTGCTTTTTGATAAGTTTCAGTGAAGCGATGAGACTAAATTGTTCTTAAGTACTGCCTATTACCCCCAAACCGATGGGTAGTTCGAAAGGACAATTCATACCTTATAAGACATGCTTCGGGCATTTGTTTTGGACTTCAAAGGCAACTGGGCAGATCATCTAACCTTGGTAGAATTTTCCTACAACAACAGTCATCAAGCGAGTATTAGGATGGCACCGTATGAAACTTTGTATGGTCGGAAATGTAGATCACTGGTGTGTTGGGATGATATTGAGGAGAAAACAGTAATAGGGCCGGAATTGGTACAAGTCACAATGGAAATGGTTCTGTTAATCTAGGAAAGAATCAAGGCCGCACAAGACAGACATAAAAGTTGGGCGGACAGTAAACGGAGACAGTTAGAATTTCAGATGGGCAACAAGGTTTATCTTCGGGTCTCACCTGAAGGGATTCATGGGCGGAAACTCGTTCCAAACACCCATGGATCCTCCCCTGAAGGATCCGCCCATACGAAACCGAACCGAAAACAGCGATAAAAACTTACATGTTTCGGATTCAAGAAGCTACTTCTTGAATGGAGGATGACGTTTCTTGATCAGTTTCTTTTCACCAACGGAATTCCCTTTGCGAAATTTCCCTCTACCAGTATCCACGCGACGAAACAAGCAGTGATTGCTAGATCTTCGTCTTTCTGAAGTTCGGGAATTTAGAGAGAAAAGGGAGAGGTGAGAAATCCGAAATCTGATTTCGGGTTACTTGTTTAATTTCGGGCTGAATGACTTTTCCTCTAGGGGTTTCGGCTAAGAGATGTTATATAGAGTGTGGGAGTTTGTTCCCAGAACAACTCCCACGTCTACTCAACTTCTCTCGGCTGTGGGAGACTCTGACTCCCACGTTCCCTAGACTTCTGCTGGTAGTGGGAGTCCTTATCGGATAATAACTCCCACGTAATCCCAGCCATTGGTAAAATACCGAAATTGCCCCTATCTACTAATTCGAATAATAAACACTTTATTATTTTCGGAAAAAACAAATGTCAGATACAATGAACCTAGACACATTCTAGATTCATTGAATCTGGACATGAAGCTTGTTAGCTCGTCTATGCGTGTGACCCTGTAGGTTCATATCACAATGGCAATGAAAACACACTTAGTAGTAGTGTGAGTTCATAAGTCACTAGCGGCCCCCTAGCAGGGACATTGTGACTACCCAAGGTGAATGAATTTACAACGGAACCTATTGTCAATCCACTATTTAATCCCTTTGTCTCGCGATATCCTAATTAAGCATAAGGCATGGTGGTCGTCACCCTTATTAAGCTTAATTATATTTATGCTCGATCTCCGAGTAGATCTGTTTTCGACAAATAGCATTTGATAACCACTTTATCAAATACATTTGAGCACTGACCATGCATTTAAACAATCTTTCCCTATCGAGGGGGCCCATGGATATCTCTCTCTAATAATAGAGAGGGACAAATTCCTTACAATGTCTCTCACATTCAAGCTATGATAGGACACTACATCCGATCATCAGTCGTATTGATTACTCTGTTACAAGTAACGTCCGACTGAGTCAAAACGTGGCTCCATTCATACTAGAATCAATGAAGACATAAGGTCTAAGGATTCTAAAATAGTATTGACGAAGTAATACTTATGACTTAAGACCATGAAGTATTACTTCTCAAACGGATCACGTCGATACAATGTATCCCTATATATTGCATCTATGATGTGATTTGTATCCATTACACATGATCGAGTAAAAACAAGATCATCAATCAACAATCATACGGTTTTATTTCATAGTAAATAAGCATTACATAAAACTAGGGACTTCTAGAATAGTAATTACATAAGCTAATGAGTTTTACTATCAAATCACACATTTGATAATCAAAAGCAAAATTAACTATTCAATTACTTGCTCAAAAAGATAACAAAATGCACAACATGTGCTAATGGTCCTAGGGCACTACTAACATCACCAACTTGGGGTGTTATGAGATTCGGGAGAAGCAGGAAGTTGAGTCCGAGATAAATTGGACCTTACGAGATATTAGAGAGAGTCGATGAGCTGGCTTACCGTTTGGCGCTGCCACCAACGTTGTCACGGGTACACAATGTATTCCATTTGTCGCATTTGAGGCGGTATGTGCCGGATCCTCGCCACGTACTTGAGGTTGAACCATTGGATATGCAAGAAGATTTAACTTATGTTGAGGTACCAGTGAGAATTGTGGACCGGAAGAATCAGGTATTGAGACGTCGCACCATCCCATAAGTGAAGGTACAGTGGTCACATCATACCGAGCGTGAAGCCATTGGGAGTTAGAGGAAGAAGCCCGGCAAAAAAAATCCGCACTTGTTCGAAAACCAAGGTCAGTGAAGTTTCGGGGACGAAACTTGTGCAAGGGGGGAAGGATGTGATACCCGAGACTTTTAGAAAAATAATTTTGCATGACTTACCTTTAATTTTGCATGTATGTGTTCATTAATTGCTATTGAATGATATAATGTGATATGTAATGTGGTTGTGTGATTAAATGCTACATTGCAACTGATGAGGGACCATCCAAGGGGCTGCCCTACTCAAAGGATCCCTTATCCAAGCTAAGAGGACCAATGACAGGACAAAGGAAAAGGAATGTGAATCAACTAATTTCAACATTGGTCCGAGACTTAAAAGCTAAAGAGGTGGCTAAACTTCACTTAGAAGATGATATCAAAGTCAACCTCTTAAGTTTACAAGACATTCAATTCGGCCCAAACAAGCAAAGTGGCTAAGAAGGGCATTTTAGTCTTTTTGTACATTAAAGTCTAGAATAGACTTTAATTATTTTCAGCTTTATTATTTACTATTTTTAGCCATGTTGGCGAGTAGAATAAGCGCTAGCTAAATAATAGGACATGTTGTCCATTATCTTAGATAGTGTTTTAGTTGGTTAACTAGTTTGTTGTTGAAGAGTCCTAATTCTTCAAGGACTCTTCCTTTTGGTTCAATTGAGCTGAAATCCTACTCTATTTAAGAGGGTTTTCAGCCACAATTGTAAATACGTTAGATATATGATATTTTGGTAAGGTTTTTCCTTAGCTACTTGTGAATTGAACTTCGTATAGAATTCATTTCATCTTTGAGTTACTGTATCAACAAGCTAGTTTCACTTGTTGTAGTGTTTCAGCTTCCATCGATACTTAGTCTTCTTTAGAGTTGCGTTGAGTATATTCCCATTGAAACTAGTTCAAGAATAGAGAAATATCTTATTATAAACCCAAGTGTCGAATCTTGATACTTGTTATCTCGGTTCTTCATCAAGTGGTATCAGAGAAAAAGGTTCATCTCATTCTTGGTGTACCTTTTACAGCTTTCTATAAAGTTTTCTTGTTTTCTTGAATTGACAAAAAAAAAAAGAATACGGCTTTAAATAGAAAAATAAGCAGCCGAGTATTATTATTAGACACAAGTGAACAATCCAAAAGCAAACTTCTTTATTCCTAGTGCTTCGAGCCTCGTTTCAAGAATTGGTTTTTGTTCACCCCTTATTCATGTCATTGTCTTGCACATAACCACACATCAAGAATTGTTGCATCTTCAAACTTGAATTCTTTGATACCGCGCGGCCAAGAGAAGGGTACGTTTACGAGAGAAAAAAAAAGAAGTCAAGAAAATCAAGAAAGTAAAGATTGAGAATTGCTCTTCCTAAACACAAAAGAATACCTTTAAAAAGTATCTCTTTTCTTGATTGGGTCTAGGAATTTTTAAAGATTACTCTTCTTTCCTTCTTTAACCTTTTCGTGTAGGTCAAAGATAGGATATCTTTCCATTATTTTTCAGCTTTGTATCAATGCTACAAGTTTGGAACCTTATAATTCATCTAGAGTTTGAAGTTCTTTTACGAGTAGTGTTGGAATAAAGAGAGAATTTTTCTTTGATATATAACAGTTTGTGTGTTTTTCTTGAAAGTATAACATGTCTCATCATGCAAGTCCATCTAAGCAAACCGAAGTATTTGATGAAGACAAGCTTTATAAAGAGGAGATGCAAAAGATGTTGATCAAGATGCAACAAAGAATGGATGAGATAGCGGAAGAGATGAAACTTCTTAGAGTTTCCAATCAGCAAAGTAATGCAGGCGATGATGCCGAGAGTGATGATCATTCCATTGATGCAATTGAGCCGCCTAGAAACAATCGAATTCCGAGAGCAAATCCACAAAATCGGGTAATCAACAATCATATTTTTTAACCGAGAAGAGGGGACCAAATTCAGTGGAATGACGACAATCTTGGTGCAATCAAGACCAAGATTCCCTCTTTCGAAGGTACAAACGATCCCGAATTATTTATAGATTGGATTCGTAAAGTTAACCATGTTTTTGCCATGCACAATTATTCCGAGGAAAAGAAAGTGAAATTGGCAGCCATGGAGTTTTTTTGGTTATGCATCTATTTGGTGGGATAAAGAAGCCGAAACAAGGGTAAGAGTTGGTCAACGAGAAGTTGATACATGGGATGAGATGAAAGTGGTGATGAAGCGATGTTTTGTTCCCCAAAATTACATAAGGGAACTTTACAACCGCTTGCAAAGATTGAAGCAATGAGAGAGTTCGGTTGATGAATATTATAAGGCGATGGAAATTACAATGATTAGAGCCGATATTCAAGAAGGTGATGAGGTAACAATGGCGCGGTTCTTGGCTGGCCTAAATGATACAATTCGGTCAAAAGTAGAACGTGCTAACCTTGATAATATTACATCTATGTTGTACTATGCAGAACAAATCGAAAAGGCAGCAAAAAGAAAAGAGTTCAAGGACCAAAACGGCAAATTTCCAAGCTTGTTTTTTTATTGATTATGGATTTCATTCATGTTTTATTGCATTAAAATTGGATGAGGCATTGATGTAAATTGAATTGCACGTGACTATGCGAATTTGGGAATTTCTGCGTTTGTGATTGCTATTTCATTGTTTTTGGGTTGGAGTCTGTCTATGTTAAATTCCCGATTGGAGCTCGTGTCTGTTGTTGATCCTATGCCAGGACTCGTCAAAGCTCTTTGATTAAGTGCCCTTAAGCACTCTAAGTTTTGTCTTTGGCTTTGACTCGGATCCTAACGAGTATACATAGATGGACTGTTAATAGTTGTTGTGGAGTCCACAAGGGTGGGCGATGACAAAACTGGCGTGTCCTTAAACCTTTGGCCCTTTCGTTTGGAGGGTTCAATATCCGAACCCATGGGTATTTTGGCCCACCGTAACGGGTAAATGAATAGTTATAGGTTGTTAACAGGGTATAGAGTCATAGACAAACATATGAGCTCAATTGTGTGAATATATATGAGTGTCATTGCTGGAATTCGTACATGGTGCCTATAGCACAACTTCCGATTTGTGAGTGTCAAACGTTATGTATATGATCCTGGCATGTTATGTGTTTTGTTTTGGATTTCGAGTCAAAATGGGGTATTTTGGGCTGGGATTTCAAAGTGTGCACAAAACAGATTTTTGTGTGTTAAATTGTGCAGGAAATTGTCTGCACTGAACTTCGGTCAACCAAACCCCTTTTTCCATCTACCGATCAAACTACTAGGAGCTCATCGGACGACTGGGATCGAAATGCCGGTCGACCTGTATTCTCTTCCCTCTGCCGAGCAAACTACTAGGAGTTATTCGGGAGATCTGCATCGATCAACTGGAGTTGGTGCGGTCGCCCAAAATTTAGGCAGTGTCTTTGTCTTGATCTCGGCAGACCTATTCGGTCGACCGGAGTCTCTCCAGTCTGCTAAACCTCTGTTTTGCCTTTGTACGGTTTCTGTTTTGGATTTTGCTTTAGTCTTCGATTCTGATTTTGTCAGTTTGCTCCGCACTGTTTGTTACTATTTTGATTTCCATTTTCATTCACTTTATCAAACGTTTTGGGATGTGGAAACGTCTTTTGAGTCATATTTGATGCTTCATCCCAAGGGTGGTCGATGCTTACTGGGCTAGTAGCTCACCCTTATTTTGTTGACCTTTTTTGCTGATGAGTATGTGGACGGTGCCATCGATGAGAACTATGATGAGGTATATGAGGAAGACCAAGTTTGATCTTGTGTAATAGTTAAGACTCGTGAATTATTATGGTTTAGTTTAATTGTTGAACAACAGTAATTTTCCCTTTTCTATGCAATGACTTATGGATAATGTAACTTTCCCTTTAAGTATTGAACATCTTTATGAGGTTTCCTTTTTAGTCTTTGGGTTCTGTACTTCATTGACATGGAGTGCTGCAATGTCGACACTCGGGTTACGGGGTGTGACACTATCCCCCCCCCCCCGAGATTTTTAAAAATACTACTATTTATCGAAATTTTATATGTATTTTGGAAAATTTTATCGGTTTCACCCTCCCAAGAATTCCCCCCTCCAAAGAATTTTTTTGCTATTTTTATCACTCGGACTCCGTAGTTCTACATACTGTTGCAATTTCGCCCCAACACCAAATTCCTGGCTTCGTCCCTGACACTAATGTGCTCTCACTTTGTAGTGGTCACTTTGGAACACATATGGAAAAGAAAGGAATTGCATTCAGCATGGGTAGAGATAAATCCCCATGTACAGACAATGCAGTCTGCTTTGTTTGTAATTCCGATTCAATGAATGACTAAGGCAATTGTTATTAAAAAAAAAAAACACTATTCTGTCGGGAGATTGCTGACATTCGCATGGGCGAATGAAAAAACGCCATGTAGGCTCCTTTCTACATAATGCATTGTACTCCATAAAAGACCTCATGAACTGTCACCCGTTGTTGCCAGTTTTAATAATAAAAAAATATTATTTAAAACAAAATCACAGTTTCTTCAAGGGATTAGCAGAAGTTCGTAGTAAATGGGTAATAAATAAGGGCAGTAGATAGTAGACACCAAATCTGCACATTATCTACTGCACAGGCTTCTGACCAATTTCAACCAAATTCTTCTGAATTGACTGCGGATTTCCCACAAGGAATTCGAGATTCTGAGTTAAAGCGGAGAAGTTCAAACTTTTCAATACCATATTTCACGGCCAAAATCTCTTTGAACGTAGAATGATAATGGTAAAAAACTAAATTTCATATTTAATACAAACTTCATCTAATATAGAACAATTACACTAATTGTTTGTTTAGAATTAGAGAATAACGAGAGCCGAAAATAATCTGTGATAAAAGGAAGATCATTGTTTATGATTGCATCCATAGCAGTAAATCTTTATTCAAAATGTCCATCTTGTTGGCTGTGAAGATACTACTCTCAACTCTTTATAATTAATTAATTGTACATGCCTCATTGGCACTAATGATTGGATCTTTCCAATGCTAAAAGCAGACTCAAAACTCCAAACTTTCACCTCATCAATGTGAACATAATGCTTGGTACAAGCGGTAGCGGTTTGCCATAACGCTACAGTAGAGTTCGAATTCTTTTTCTGGAATTAGTCTCACCCTTGGTGAGGACACCGAACACTCCACAGGATAAATCTGGCCATAGCACACAATGAACAGGTTCAAAGGAAAGAAATCCAGTACTTATGAAATATGACTGTACCAAGTTCCACAAAAATATCCTTACATTTGGCTGGAACACAACTTATTCTTATAATGCAGTTATGTACAATAATATCTACTACGCCGAAAGAATCACAACAATATTCAATGGAAAGAAGAAAAACAAAATAGCTGTGATTGCTATGACGAAATCTCAAGCTAAACTCGAACAATGGTGATTTAAATAAATAATAAAAAAGATAAGGACACAAAAAATAGGAGTCATTGGCGAACAAGTAGTAAGCGGAGGAGAATGAAGAAAATATACCGACAAGATTTGGGGGGTCTTGTTTTCATGAATTCCTTCCACCGTCTTCGAGCATCATTCCTTTAAGACTCTTTGCCAACCAAATTGCTGTCTCCCTCGGAGAAACCTTATCTTTCCCGAAAGGTTTAAGGACAACAGCAAGCTCTTCCAATCTATTCTGCTGAAGTAAATCTGCAGATACTTCCAGTAGGCCTTCAAGTGCATCTGCCCTCTGCCGAAAAGACTTCACATCCAAAGTTTCTTTTGCTGGTGCTTCCTCCCCCGCAACAGGAGGATCCGGTTTTGCTGGTTCTGGAGATTCCAGCTTGGGTTCTGGAGAAGAGGGAATCGGGGCATCCTTTACATCAGATATTGGAGGCACTGGCAAAGATAGAGTTGTAGGATTTTTCACATCAATTTCTTTAGAAATTGAATTCTCCGGGACATTTGATATCAAGATGGCTTCCGAGAAAATGGGAGATTTTGGTGGAGCTACGGTTTTAGTATCGTCATCTTTTACCGCACTAATCAGCTTCCCGACACTAACACTTCTCTCCACAGCATCCATGGCGGGCTGATCACTTCCAACTCGAAAGCTACTATGTCGAATGACATGTATCACATCATCAAAAGCTGGTGGGAAATTATTAGCAGTTGGTTTTTCAATGATCATATTTTGTTGAGAAGTGACCCTATCTGAAAGCAAATTCCTTTGGCTAGATGAAACAGGATTGAAAATTGGAGATGCGACATCTGCTGTTGGTGATAAGAGTTCCTTAACCATAAACTTGTCATCATCACTTGATGCTGAAGCAACAATTGATGGCCTTAAGAGATCAGGAGAATTCGTTAGCCTCTTAATTTGGTTTCTGTGTTCAGAAGGAAGCATTTCTTCAGAATGCTGAACTGAAGTCTCCAACGCCACATCTGAACTTGCTCTCTCAATATAAATAGCAGTTTCCGTGTTTTGATGACCGGCACTCTGCATAATTGCCTCAACCGTGCATCCTACGAGTTTGTTATGATAACCATGACTTTCTATTAAGGAATTCTCAGGTGCCTCAGAGCGCAAGGAGGAATTCACTGAACAGCTCGGTTGCGATTCTATGCTTTCAGTTTCAGTGGGTCGCTCCTGATTCCTAATTATCTGTTTGGTTAAGTTGATGAACGGGGTCGTTGCATCATCACAAAGATCATATGCTTGGATTGATACCGAAGACGAAGCAGAATTACTGCTATCTGTCGGTAATGCTCTGGAGCCTCTCACTACAGCCTTTCTTGATTGTTGGATAGGCTCCCTCGGAACATGCGTATAGCAGCCATTAGGCACTGAACTAGGAAATCTTTCAGACTCATCAGCATTCTCCAAGGCCACAACCTTAGTGTCCACTGTAACTGGAACATGAGATCCAGCATGTTTCATCTGTCCAGGAAACGATGGCCTCCGAACTAGGTTTGGAGGAGGTGTTTTAATCCTCATCCTCGAAGGAAACCCATCTTCAACAATATGCTTTGCAGGGACAGGAGGGACTGTTTCATGTCTAGGTCTAGTTTTAGGCATGGAATCGGAGACAGGCAACTGCATAGAAAGGTCATTAATGTAAAAATACAAGCTCAGCACACAGTAAATGTATGTAATGAAGATTAACTGCTGATACCTGATGCTTTAAGGAATGCATTACACGGGGCCTCTTTACAGGATCAGAGCAGGTCTTTGCTGAGGAAGAAGGTGGCGTTTCTGTATTGGCCTTGGGCAAAGGAGTCACTGGACTAAGTCTGGGAACTTTTGGAGTTGCTTCACTATTACTTCTCTGTGTCGAATTGCCACCAACCTTCGTACGGTTTCCTCTCATCGGGGAACTGTTTTCTCTGGCTTTTCCTTCTTTAAGAGCCATCGTGATATTTTTAATTGTTTTTGGTTGCTTTACTTCAGTTTCACATCTTTGTTCATCAGGCAACGGTTTAATCACTTCACCATCCTCCATAACCTCCATACACATTTCAGTTCCATGTTCGTCACGTTGATGAAGCCGAGCAAAAGAAGGCTCGTCATCAGCAGAAACTAAATCCACATCACTAGTTCTATTGTCACAATTGAATACCATGACCGGAATATTTCTCTCACTTGATGGAAAACTCTCTCTGTCGCTACAAGAACTAGTACTACTTTGGCTTCCAGCCATACTCTTTCGACCATCACGAGCACTAGTCAGAGGTTTCTGAGGTGCATTGGCAGAGGGAGAACTAAATGATGGACGGTATTGATCAACATAAGGCTGTAGATAAGGGTGCTTGAGAACCACAGATGCCTGTCAAGAATTAAGATCATCTAGTTATTAATTGATCCTCACAGAGAATCTTCATCAGATAATTCATATATAATGATTGGTTTCCAGGAGAGCATACACTTGGTCGATGTTCAGGATTTTTCCTCAGCATTCCCTTGATAAGTGTTTTCCTGACAAGGAAGGTAAGGAAACATGTCGAACATTATTCTTCAAGAAAACACGAAGAAAAAAAAAACCCACAGAAACATAGGGGAAAAGAAAGATTTCAAACCCAAACACTTAGGAAACCAGAAACATTAATCTTACAGCATTCTATCTTTGGAAGAGAGTGTCACTGAGTGGAATTGCATCAATTTACATGATAGTGAGAAGAAAATTTGACAGTTGAAAACCTCAAATTTTAGAAATATTACATGTAATAGAGGATAAATTCTAGATATCATGCAAAAAGGAGAGCACAATTTATTGTGAAATGATCATGGGAGGGGTGTCGGTGTCTGACTTTAAGAATGCGACCTAAAGAGGCAATTGTTTCCTCATTATTACTTCCCAGGTCCATAAGCATCAATGGTATTGGTAGGAAATTAGTCAACTATGCTAGAACGAAGGGTAGAAAGAAGAAGATTAACATGGCAAAAAATGGGAGTGTGACTAAGGAGAGACAGGACAGATTTTTTATTGTGTTTCCACCATCAGAAAACTAAGCTCAAAAGGTCCAAAGGAAATCAAAACACTATCCAATGCTTTGGCGATGCATAAGAGATGGTGATACTAACAAGTTCTTTACGTGATCTTATGCAGGAGCAAAAAGCAAGAACTGACTTACAATGACGGAGAGTAACAAGAAGGCAAAGGACCAATAGATGATCTGTTGATCTTACTAATCAATCCTGCCATATCCTGCAACATAAGCAAACAACACAGTCTTGAATAAGAAATTATTAACTCTAGTGAGGATCCAAACAAAGGGAACTAGTGAGCTCCGTCTAGATTGAAGAAGTTTTCTATGAGGAGAAACAAAAGCTTAACATAGAAAAAAACCGAAATCAAGACAAATATATTAAGATGATTGGAGACGTAAAAGCAACTAGCTTTCCTGGAGAAAGGAGAGAAGATTATTTTACATCGCACTGGATTGGATACCAGAATGAAGGCATGGTTTATCACATAATTATATATCTTAACTCGTGACCTTTACGCCCTGAAATTGGTAGTCACTTTTGGCGACTTATATCGATAATGCAAGCTAGGTTTCCCTTACAGCCTTCAGAAATAAGAAACAACGAAAAAGAAGCATAGGTAGAATAGAGAACTGGGGAAAGAGACAAGAGGATTTCCAAATATCAGGGTAATTCAATTGTTTTCCCAAATGACTTTTAGACATAAAGACAGGTAACAATACTGAGGAGAAAGATCAGCACAAGAAGTTGTATATCTTACAAAAGCTTTAAATGCTGGTCGATGAGCTGCCATTTCATACATGCAGCATCCTGCACAACACAAAATATTAGAACTTAGAGGGCATAAAGGGATAAATAAAGCATATGAATATGTGTGTGTGTGTGTGTGATTCATGTGTAGTCTGATGCTGTAGGTTCAGAAATCAAAAGTTTGCAATTAACAAACGAATCACAACGTTATAAAACCATAAGAAGCTTATATTATAGCCACTGGCTCTACACTAGTTCCTCACACTTTCCAAGTGACCTCTAAATCGTTGCTATGTTCTTTCAAACAATGACCCTCATTCAAGTAATTATCTTCATTTAGTGAGCATCGTCACTATCAACCTTACTTTTTTTTTATACAAAATAATAATAATAATTTCAAAAAAGAAAAACACAAAAAGAGATATATTTACAGAAAATCTATTATGTTTAAGCTCCAATGTTTTGTATTAAGCAGGATGCCGTAGAATCGATATTCATCACCAGTTTATTTGATACTTATCTATTATCAGCCCTAATTGAAACTGAATAAGGAAAGGATGGAACAATTAGTGTGTGTTGGGTAAGCTTGCATGATAACAAGCATATGTTGCTTCACCTATAAAATTAACTTAAACAATGCAATGTCAACTGCACATGTATCTGATACAGGAATTTACAACATCTTTTGCATTTCAATGTAGATTGCAAAGAATGAACCGATGTGGTAATTCCATAGAGAAATAAAGTTTCAATTAAAAGAGAAAGAAAAAAAATGGCAATGAATACCTACCAAGTGACCAAATATCAGATTTAAAACCATATGGAATATCAACGAGAAGCTCAGGGCACATGTAATTAGGAGTACCGACTACCTGGAACAGAGAAGCATAAAATGATTTGTAAGATGTCCTCCTATGTAATCATAATAGAAAAACCAACAGCAGCAATTGCAAATGGAAGAAGCATATAGATTACAAAAAAGGAGAAATAAGGAAAGGCCTTTTGCTAAGGAAATTAAGAAAGCCCGAACTGATGAAAGCATATTTGTTTTTACTTTGACAGCTATTAGGCTCAAGACCATTCGAGTGAATTAACATTTAATCATCTCTCTCATGTAAGAAATAATCCTAACAAATGAAACCAATCAAGTCCTGTAATTTCTGTTTTAAACCTCTTTTCAGGCTTTAAAAACCTAAGCCAAATGGTGGTCCTTAAAGTAAAGCTGTAAAATGCAATGCAGAATAACAGATCTTGGAGGGAAAATATTTAAAAATAAATAAAAACATAAACAAAGTGGCCTGCAAGCAAATTAGTTCGTTACAAAGTTCCAACATCGTAAAATCAGTAACCAGAGCCCATTAACAGTACCTGACAGAACCTACCAACTGCCTCAAACAATTACCCTCCCTAGTAATGAGTTCAGAGAACTCAAAAAGACAAGATCCTTGTCTAAGTTGAAGACAACAAAATTAGAGCTTATACTTTTTACACTACACCATTATTAGTAACCCAAGCAATAGTTTCCTTTTCTTTCTCTTTTCCAAGGTTGGACAAGAAGGTATAATGACCCTCTGTTTCAAAAAAAACAATTTTTCAGGTAAAGATACTCCCTCCTTCCCTAATATTAGTCGTTGATAGAATGGGTTTCTGTTATGTCAACGACTTATATTATGGAATGGAGGGAGTATTACACAATTCAAAGACATTAGAGTAAGTTTTTGCATTAGATAGTATCAAAATAATTTCATCCCTGAATTTCATCGAACATTAATATCTGAAACCTAAGCATATAGAGAGAGAACATACAGAAGAAGCCAAATCATCTGCTTTTAAGGTCTTGGCGAGCCCAAAATCCCCTGAAGAAGAAAGAATATGCAGAAAAAACAATCAGCATCAAGGTCCGACCAAGTTCTACAGTATATCTAAGCTCGATGATAGGGGAAGAAGAAAATCAAACTCACCAAGACGAACATCTTGATCTTTTGTGAGAAAGATGTTGGAGCACTGCCAAGAAAACTCTACTGAAGTAAGTGATAATGACCTTTCAGAATATTTAAATAAAACTTGGAATATCAGCTGATGCTCAAGAGAGTACCTTAAGATCCCGATGCAGGACAAAACTGGAGTGCAGATATTCAACAGCCAATAGTAGTTGAGTAAACCATTTCAGTAGTTTCTGCAGGAAGCAAATCATAACAAACAGTCAGAAAAGAATTGACTAGACTATTTCATAGAATCATAAAGTTTTTTACTTGAAGAAAAGAATTTAGAAAAGTGCACATATTGCAAATTTCTAAGTCATATCTACTCCAAGGAATTCCAACTATAGTGCAACTACAATACCTCTTCCGGGAAGTACTGCCCATTTGCCTTTTTCATCAACTCGGCCCTGATAAAAGGTACTTCATGAATCCAATTTAAAAGCTAGAGGGAAGTAAAAAAACTATGTAACATAGTAAAATATTGTAATCAAAGTAAAATTCAGTTTACATAGAAACTTACATGTCACCACCTTCACAGTAGCCTGTGACTATGCAAACATAACAACCCTACATTAAATGAAAACAACTGACATTAGATGAGCAGTTAAGCAGGTTAATGATTTATTAAGTACTATTTCAGTAGAACCTATAAAGCTCCTTACCTTCTCCACCCAGGCTTCCTTGAACTCAACAATGTATGGGTGTTGAATTCTTGCAATTAATGCCATCTGCAAAAGAAAATGTAGTTCTATCAACACATATAAGTTGCAAATACACAAACTTTGATGCTTTGAGAATGAAATGGGTATAAGCAACCGAAACATTACTACAGCACCTTATCCCAAGGTTTAAGTATTAAATTGGTAAACTATAATTGGCATAGTTAGCACCAAACTGTAAACCAAATAAAGAATATTAAAATTTGACTAACTTGACAAATAATTCTTGAACAGACACAAATACATGGTATGTCAACTCAAATATGGAAAAGAAAAGCATGATCTTTAGCTAGTCTTACAAAGACTCAACAATTTCTGCTCCTAAAATTATAAACTGAAATCTACCCTTATTAGAAATTTCATCTATCTTATTTTTAATCAATTGAGAAAAACAATTCAACAAAGAGGGCAGACACATACAGCATAACTCATTTGCATTAGGTCCTTAAAATCAAGGGTAGTCAAAATCACTGGAAATCAGCACAATACCTCTTGATGAGCAGATCTTCTGCAACGCTCTGTTTGTCGAGCTAATCGAATCTTTTTCAGCACATATCTGTAATTAATTTCCAAACAATCCCATCAAATTTAAACACTCAATATTGCAAAATCAATAGAAAATAATGGCAATAAATAAAATAAAAAGCTACATTCCGCATACTTCTTTCTTTCCAATTTGTGATTGACTAAAATGGCTGCCCCAAAAGCCCCTCTACCAATCTGCTCCATGATCTCATATTGATCCATTCTTGATTCCATCATCACAGCTCCCAAATCCAATAATAACACCGCTCTTCTCTTACAAATAAATTTCCCAGAGTTCTCTCTACATACTATGAAGAAAATGTAATCTTTGGATCTTCCATCTCCTTTGCACCATTCTAGTATCAAATCCCAAAATTTCAAAAACAGCCCCACCAAGAAAAATGCATTAATATGTATATCAAGAACCCAAGAATTGAAAAAATCTCAATGGGTTCAGGTCTGATCTAAAGAAACAATTTCTATATCTCTCCAATTTTTATTTTATTTTTGTGGGAGTAAGAAGTGGATGAATTTATATATTTATATATTATAAACCCAGTAAGGACTGACTATCCTAATTGGAGTAGTTAATTAACTTTGATGGACATGGGTTTAGAGATTTAATCATGGTTAGAGAGGGGCAGGTTTAGTTGCAACTTCCAACCGAAGTCACTCACTTCATTGTTTGTCTTCTTCTCCCTTCACCATGAATTCTCTGGTTTCTGTGCAGCCATTTATTAGTAGTAACTCCGAGGGATGCCACAAAAAGGGAGTTTGTTTATCTATGACAGTCTGTACTCTGTAAACTTGTTAGAGCATTCATTGCTACGCCCCGTCATCAGCTTTGAATATCTTTTTTTTTGTCCATACTCCCTTCATCCTTCAATATAAATGGTTTACGACATTTAAAAAAAAATTAAAAACTCAAACAAATAATAATTTTTTGTACTATAATTTTAATAATATCTTTTTTTTTATAATTAAAAATAATTATTGACACCTAATAAAAGACAAATAAATGACAATTAATATACATATATACAATTAAATGAGAATGGAGGGAGTATTAGATTGTTTAGTTAAGTCGCATCTAAAGTATAAAACGAATTATGACGTAGAGGTTATAAGTTCGAATCCCCTCCCCACTTCTTGAATATCTATTTCTTGTAATAGATAGCTCCCATCCCCAAATAAATGAATAAAAAAGTTTTTAAAAAAAGTATAAAACGAATTTAATGGTAGTTATGTTTCAGTCATCAACTCTTTTTTTTTAAATATTTTACTATCTAATTTTTTTTTATATATACCTGTATATAAATATGAAGAAATGGAAATTAATTTCCATTAAATAAATATATATAGTTCATTGGTGAAGGAAAAATTATTAATCCCCAACACACAGCGAAAATAAAAGTACGGGATTACGTTCCTTAAAGGATATATTCACGAGAAATAACCAAAACCTTGTGTTCGAAATTATACATTTAAGTCGATCTAATCGACGATGTCCGGATTCTACCACTCGGAATCATCAACAGCAGCTAAATGACTCCTGTCTCTACTGGTATCAACACACCAACCTTCCAGCTTGTCACACGAAATCTCATATGCTAGTCCAAACACTATGAAGGTGAAAAACACTTTTCCCGGAATCCACAAAGAATAGACTACTTAGGAAAATCGGAAATCTGAGAAATAGAAAAATATTTTTTCTTTTCTCTTAAAGTGTTCTTGAGAGTGTGTCAAATGAAGAATGAAAAATAAGATTTTTCTTTCTTTTTGGTTCAGCTAGAGGTAGAGAGAAAAAGAGAGAGTTCAACACTTGTGTAAAAGCTAGAATGAAAACAATTTTCATCTAGTGTGGGGTAAGTGGAATTACCCACTCACCCCACTCCCCCTTTATTTCTCTCATACTCATCACACTCCATCACACATTAAGATGTGCCGATTTTGGCCAAGTCTAACTGGTCCGGTCGACCGCAGAAATGGTTCTCGACCGATCGGAGTGACCAAAAGTCCGGTCGATCCCAGGCAGCTCTCGGTCGACCAGGTATTTTGCCCAATCTAATTGAACACCTATATCAAATGTAAACTTCAACAATTGGCTCTTTAAAAAATTACAATATTATTTTTAATTTTTAATGAATCAATATAATTATTAAAAAATGATACAACTTAATTCGAGACGTTGTCAGATGTGCTCCACCTAGCCGCCCTGAAGTTTTTTTTTTTTTGACCATGTGATACCTTTTCATGAATAGCCGCTAGGAGTGTTTATGAAAAACTGAAATCGACCAAATCAAATTAATCCAAACTGATTTTTCAATTTGAGCGGTGCATTTGATTGATTTCGGTTTGGACTAAAATAAAACTGAACTTTCGATTTGGTTTATATTTTTTTAATAATCCAAACCGAATATATATATATTATATTAAAGAACTCTTTTGTAATAAAACATATTAAACTTCTTATTTATATCATGACAAGCAAGCTCTTCAAGTGCTAAAGTAAGAGATTGAAGAGACATGTGTTGTATGTAGTTTTAGATTCACCAGAAGTTTTTGTTTTACTTTAAAACTAATTTTTCCTCGTATGGTAATTTTTCAATAATTTGTTTGAAGTTAAAGAATCAAGATCAAGAATTTATGTTTCATTAATTTATTTTTTTTGTTGTGTTTAATTTGTGAAAAAGAATAGACATATTTTTTTATATTTTTAGTAGCTAGGTAATTATATAAAAAAAATGTTTTATTTTTACTTTATATTGAAATTCAAGAATCATGAATTCATATTTAAATTATTTTTTTTATTGTGTTTAGCCTCACCAGATGAGGAGGACCACCCTAGGAAGGGAGTATTTATTTGCCCCATGTAGGGGAGAGGTGTTGAACCCTCGACCTCACGGTCGTGGGCAGGCCATAGCCCAGTGGGGCTATGGACTTCTTGACTGTTTTTTATTGTGTTTAACTTGTAAAAACAATAGTCTTATTTGTTTATATTTTTAGCATCTAAGTAATTATAAAAAAATAAAAAAAAATTTATTTTTACTTTATATTCAATTTATTTTGTATCTCCCGAAAACTAAACTAATACAAACTGAATGCATCGGTTTGAGATATTTTATAATTTGGTTTGGTTTCAAAATTTTCAAACCGAATATTTCGGTTTGTTTTAAAAAATGTGTAAAAACGAACCAACCCGTCATAAGGGATGTTTTCCCGCATGCATCAGATTACTTGTCACCATACCTAAATAATACAGTTGAAGACCTTCATGGTTTCTTTGGTGATGTTGTGGTGTAGGTGAAATTCGCATATTGGAAGACAAGTCCGGCTATGTTTTTTTACCTAATTGGAACTTGGAAAAGAGGGAAGGAACGTTATGATTGGGGATATATTGCATATAATATATAGTATATGGGTATTATTGGGGTTTGAACCCTAGTGTTGTGTAACTCTTTTAAGTAAACAGTCAGGTCGGATCGGATCAGGTGTATCGCGTGTTAGGGGAGCCCGAGTGGCTATAAATAGAGAATGGATAGGATATATTGGGTATCTTGATTTGTATGAGTTAGTTGGAGCAGACATCATCTTTATCCCCAAATTCTTCTCCTTCTTCCTTGAGCTCAAGCTCATTTCTCTTTCTTCCTTATCTAAACTGTGCTTTTCTTTGTGGATTCTTGAATCAATAGAGAGCACTTTGATTTCAGTAGGATTAGATTATGTATTGTAATCTCTAGACATAACAAATTGGTATCAGAGCATCGAACCTCAGACAACAATGGCTATGTTTCATAATCAGCTCAGAGAGGTTCAATCGGCGGCATAACAACCACTGCTACCTTTGCCAGAGGTGAGCAAGTTTAGAATTTCGGTGGAACAGCAATCCAGAAGGTTAGTGAAGGTTGAGAATTTAATCATTCGAGTGGATAATCAATTGGATGAATTCAGGTATACATTAACTCAATTAGTTCGGAAATGTCACCTATGAAACGAGATCCTGGAGAGAAATTTAATTTGATATTGTAACAATTGTCTAAAATGAATCAATTTCTGGAAGACAAAACTATTGTTGGTGATAATAGGAGATTACCTAAAAAATTACCAAAAATTCGAAAATTAATGATTGGTTATGGTGTCTCACCCCGTAACCTGGAGGTGACATGACAGTGTCTCATTTGCCAATGAGACACCGAACCCAAAAAGAAAATACTAAAAATTCACAAAAACTTTATACTAAAAAGGGAAATCTCTTCAATGCATAAATATCTCCAAGGGAAAGTTACATGATATGTAAATTCTTACATCAAAAAGAAATTAAATGTTCAACATTAAAGGAAACTCTAGCCAAACTATTAAAAAACATTCACATTAAATCCTCGTTCCAGTCATTCTGCGATTTGGAGTTCGGAGCTGTGAGTTATAGCAAATTGAAGTTGGCTGAATTTTACATCTTTTGTTGATTTCAGGATTTGGGTATCAATTTTCTGAGTTTACGATGTAAGAACCCTTCACCCTTATTTTTCAGTCCCAAAAGTATGCATGAACTGTCATTTTTTGAAAGCATTATTTTTTCTCGAATTGGACTGTAAAGCATATTGTCTTGCACTGAAAATTGAATGAAGTATTGATGTATGTTATAATTGGAAATCTGCGTTTGGTAACTGCTATGTGTATGTTTGTCTAATTGGGAGTGTTATGTTTGATCTGTAGTAGGGATCTTGTCTGTCAATAATCCTAATACCTGAAACGGTTGAAATTATGTATGTTTGTTGTGCCTGTGAGTATGATCATTCCGCTTTGTCAAACTCGGTACTTAACGAGGATAAAAAGTGGGCTATGTTTGTTATTGTGCCCGGGTAAGATCATTCTGCTCCGTCAGATTTGGTGCCTAACGAGGATAAAAATTGGATTTAGTCTGTTTATTCTTATTATACCTAACTCGGTTCCTAACGAGGATAAAAAGTAGGTTCCGTCAGACTCAGTACCTAACGAGGATAAAAGGTTGGCCTTAGTTAAAGATTGTTATAAGGTTTAGGGTCATAGCTAGACAATGAGCTCAATTGTATGATATAATGTGTTGTGTCATTTTTTGTATTATATCCGATTGTCTGACATGATTATCTGTATGTAGTGCATAATTATTATTGGATGCTCATAGCATGATTTCCGATCCGGTTGTGTCAGATTTGATGGATAAAGTCTGAGCATGTTAACTGTCTGTTTTATATATGTTTTGGTACGCATATGAAAGTCATAAATGGGGATTTTGGGTTGGGATATTTGAAAGTGCATAAAACTATTTTTCCTTTGTTAATTTGTGCATGAAATAGTCTCTTTTGCATCTGAACCTTAAGTCTAGTGGCCGCAACCTCTTTCCGGTCGATCGATAAAACTACTGAGGGCTGATTGCAGATGACCAGCAGTGAAACGCTGTCGACCGGGATGAAATTCCCCTTGACCGACTCACTATTCCGGTCTTTCGAATTGTTTCATCAAAGTTTCTGTCCGGATCTCGGACGATCGGGGCCTTCAGTCCGGTCATCCAGACCTCTGTTTTGTCACACGTTT
Organism: Vinca minor; assembly: GCA_026122235.1. Lineage (NCBI taxonomy): Eukaryota > Viridiplantae > Streptophyta > Magnoliopsida > Gentianales > Apocynaceae > Vinca > Vinca minor. The sequence continues at coordinate 3,991,989 of JAOCZM010000230.1, forward strand.
CGTTTTCCGTTTTGGTTTCTGTACTCAATCTTTCACCGTTACTTTATCTGTATAGTGTCTTATATGTTACTGTTATTTAAATCCGTTGTCTGTTAAAGTTCTGTTACAAGTGATTTGGGTTGGGTAAAATGCTTGGAGTCCGTATTCGATGCTTCCTCCCAATGGTGTGGTTGGAGGGATTCATGGGAAGAAACTCGTTCTAAACACCCATGAATCCTCCCGTGAAGGATCCACTCATATCATAGGAATAAAAAATAGAAGAAAATACTTGCGATTTTTGTTAGTGGTTTCTGAAAACTGATGTTGTGTTGCAACCACCAAAAGTCTTCCCTTGCGGAATTGTTCTCTACCGGTATCCACGCGACGAAACAAACAGCGAGTGCTAGCTCTTCGTTTTTCTGAGTTTCGGGAATCTAGAGAGAAGAGAAAGGCAGAAATCTGATTTCAGGGTGTTAGGTTTTTGTGGCTAAAATAGTGTCACCTTAGGGTTTCGGCCAAAAGAGATTATATAAGCGTGTAAGTTTGTTCTGAAAACCAACTCCCACGTAATCCCAAGCTCTTCTAGTAGTGGGAGTTTTTATCGTATAAGAACTCCCACGTAATCCCAGCAAAAGCCAAATACAGAAAATGTCCATCCTTAATCTCTAATTCGAATAATAACATTTTATTATTCTCAGAAAAATAAATTTCAGATACAATGAACCTAGACACATTCTAGATTCATTGAATCTGGACATAAAGCTCGTTAACTCATCTATGCGTGTGACCTTGTAGGTTCATATATTAATGGCTATGAAAACACACTTAGTAGTAGTATGTGTTCATAAATCACAAGCGGTCCCTAGCAGGACATTGTGACTACCCAGAGTGAATGAATGTACGGTGGAACCTAATATCAATCCACTATTTAATCCCTTTGTCTCGCGATATTCAAATTAAGCATAAGGCAAGGTAGTTGTCACCCTTATAAAGCTTAATTGTATTAATGCTCGATCTCCAGGTAGACTGTTCCAACAAATAGTATTTAATAACCACTTTATTAAATACATTTGAGCACTGCCATGCATTTAAATAGTCTTTCCTATCGAGGGGCCCATGGATATCTCTCTCTAATAAGAGAGGGATAAATCCTTTACAATGCCTCTCACATTCAAGCCATGATAGGATACTACATTCGATCATCAGTCGCATTAATTACTCGATTAAAAGTAACGTACGACTGAGATCTAGGTTCCTTAGCTTGTGAAATGGCACCAGTATTATCACAATAAAGGTCCATAGGGTTCACAATGTTAGGGATGACACCTAATCTAGCAACAGCTTCTTTAGCTGATTTAGAGGAAGCCACATACTCAGTTTCTGTTGAAGAATCGGCTACGGTTTCTTGCTTTGCGTCCGTGTAAGCATTTACAACCAAACTTCCTTCCCGACCTCCGTAAACTAAGAACATATCTTTAGTCCTTCTCAAGTACTTAAGAATGCTCTTGTCTGCAGTCCAATGCGACTCTCCATGGCCAGATTGATATCTGCTAGTCATACTTAATGCGAATGAGACATCCGGGCGAGTGCATATCATGTAATACATAATATACCCAATGGCTGAAGCATATGAGATCTTACTCATGCACTATTTGTCTTCCTTTGTGGAAGGTCCTTGAGTTCTGCTGAGTTTAATGCCCTTTGACATGGGCAAGAATCTTTTTTTGGAATCTTGCAAACTGAACTGTTTCAATACCTTGTCAATGTATCCACTCTGGCTTAGACCAATCATTTTGTTGGATCTATCTCTATAGATCCTTATACCCAAAATGTAGTTAGCCTCGCCTAAGTCTTTCATAGAAAAGCATTTCCCCAACCAAACTTTTACACTTTGTAATGTGGGAATGTCGTTTCCAATAAGTAAGATGTCATCCACATAAAGCACAAGGAACACTACTGCATTATTATTTACTTTCTCATAAACACAAGACTCGTCTTCATTTTTTTATGAAACCAAATTCTTTAATTGCTTCATCAAAATGACGATTCCAGCTTCGAGATGCTTGCTTCAATCCATAAATGGACCTTTGAAGCTTACACAATTTGTTAGGATTTGATGGATCAACAAACCCCTCAAGTTGTGTCATATACACATCCTCGAGAAGGTTTCCATTAAAAAATGTAGTCTTAACGTCCATTTGCCATATCTCATAGTCATAATATGCGGATATGGCAAGTAAAATCCTAATAGAATTTATCATAACGACAGGAGAAAAAGTTTCATCATAGTCTATACCATGAATTTTTATAAACCTTTAACTACTAGTCGAGATTTAAAAGTGTGTACATTACCATACATGTCGGTTTTCTTTTTGAAACATCATTTGTTATCAATGACCTTACACCCTTTCGGGTGGGTCAACCAAAGTCCACACTTGGTTATCGTACATGGATTGCATCTCAGACTTCATAGCTTCTAGCCACTTGTTTGACTCAGAACTACAAATTGCCTCTTTGTAGGAAGTGGGTTCATCTTGACCAATCAGTTCAATATGATGATCATCAATTACGAGAAATTATATCTCTCAGGCTGTTGATGTTCCCGAATTGACCTCCTTGGGCATTGTATTAAAGATTGAAGCTCAGTATCAGCACGTGATCTTGCTGGTTCAGATGTTGTTTGGTGATGTTGAATTTCCCGAGATGGATTTTACTCCCACTATCCCTTTTGGAAATAAATTCCATTTCAAGGAATAGACCATTTCGAGCAACAAACACTTTGTTCTTTGATGGAAGATAGAAGTAATATCCTTTAGTTTCTTTAGGATATCCCACAAACAAACACTTGTCCAATTTAGGGCGAGTTTATCGAAAAATAAGCATTTTACATGCGCCTCGCACCCCCAAATTTTGAAAAATGACAAACTAGGTTGTTTCCCAGTCCATATCTTATATGGAGTTTTCTAAACCGCTTTATAAGAAACTATATTCAATTTGAATGCAGCAGTTTCTAGGGAGTAGCCCCAAAAGCAAATTGGAAGACTGGTTTGACTCATCATAGATCGAACCATATCAAATAAGGTGTGATTCATTCGTTTTGACACACCATTCCATTGTGGTGTGACAGGATGAGTTAATTGTGAAACAATTCCACAACCTCTAAGATGTTCGTTAAACTCTTGGTTAAGGTATTCGCCACCTCGATCTGATCGAAGTATTTTAATACTTTTACCAAGTTGATTTTGTACTTCATTTTGGAAGTCTTTGAATCTTTCAAAAGATTCTGATTTATGTTTCATTAGATAGACATATATCCATATCTATTGAAATCATATGTGAATGTGATGAAGCACTGAAACCCTCCTCTAGCACTTGTGTTTATTGGTCCACATATATCTTTATGTATGAGGCTCAATAAATCGGAAGCTCTCTCACTTTGTCCAGTAAAGGGAGCTTTAGTCATTTTGCCTAATAAACAAGAATCACTTGTCTTATAAGACTCTAAGTCAAATGATGTCAAAATCCCATCTTGATGGAGTTTTGATATGCGTTTCTCGTTGATGTGGCCCAAACGACAATGCCAAAAGTAGGTTTAGTTTAAGTCATTTGATTTAAACCTCTTTGTATTTATGTTATAGATGGGCCTATTAATGGATTCATCGAGGTTAAGAATATAATGCCCATTCATCAAAGAGGCATCTCTATAGAAGATACCATCTTTATGAAGGGTACAAATTTTATTATTAATATTTATTTCAAAACCATCAATATCCAAACAAGAAAATGAAATAATATTCCTACTCAAAGTTGGAACGTAAAGACAATTATTCATTTCAATGATAAGGCCACTTGACAAAATTAAATTAAATGTCCTTGTAGCTACTGCAACAACTCTTGCTCCATTCTCTACTCGTATGTTCACTTCTCCTTTTGCCAGTGGGCTACTCCTTTTGAACCCCTCCACATTTGCACAAAAGTGAGATCCATAATCAGCATCCAATACCCATGAAGTAGGAGCAGACATGTTAATCTCAATAACATAAATACCTGGAGAGACAGTCAAACTGGCTTTCTCCTTTTCCTTCTCTTCCAAGTAGAGCTTGTAGTTCCGTTTCTAATGACCTGGTTCATTGCAATGGAAGCAAACCCCTTTCTTTGGTGCCTTGGCATTGGGTTTGGGTTTGGGTTGGGCTTGTTGTTGCCTTTTCCCTTCTTGGTCATGGGCTTTCCCTTTCCTTTGTTCTTCTTGAAATTCCCTTTTTGAACCATTAAGACATTTGGTGTCTTCTTAATGTTCAGTTCAACCTGTTTGACCATCTCGTGTATCTCATGTATTCTCCATGGCATGCATGTTGAAGTTCATGACAAAGTGGTCATACTCAGGTAGGAATGATCCTAAGATCATATTTGTGGCCATGACATGACCTACGGGTGCCCCAACATTCTCAAGTTGGTCAAGATGGCTCTTCATCTTAAGAACATGTGCACTCACAAAGGTGCCAGGGGCCATCTTGCAACTGTTGAACGCCTTAGTGGTGAGGAAACTTTCTTGACGGGCTTGCTATTGGAACATTTCATTGAGTTGGCCCATCATCTGGAAATCCTCAACCTCTTCAAACTGTTTTTGAAGCTCATAGCTCATTGTGGCTAACATGAGACAAGTCACATCGTTAGAATCATCACAATGCTTCTTCCAAGCATCTTTCTCAGCTCTAGGGGCGTTGTTCGCAGGGTGTTCAGGAATAACAGTGTCGAGAACATATAGCCTTCTTTCCTGCTTAAGGACAATCCTTAAGTTGTGAGCACAATCAAGGAAATTGGACCCGCTTAGCTTTTCTTTTTCAAGAACAGATCGCAATGAATTGTGTGAAATGTTGGATGCCATTATCTACATTAAAATTTTGTTTGCAAAGTCATTAATTAATTTTGAACAAAACTTTTCACAATTTCAACAACTGATAAATAGTGGGGAAAACCCATTTTTACGATAATTATAAGTAAGCTTTGACTTATCACCCATAATTAAAGAAAAACCATACTATGGGAATGACATTTACATGTTTCGGCTATTTCCCATGTTATGCCCTAGGCTCAAACTATTTTGATAGCCTTGTTAAGTCGAACCATGTCTAAGCTTATGGAAATCACTATTTTCCCATCTCCTTTTGCCTAGATAACCACTTATCTGTTGCTTTGGCAATCAGACAAAATGATGATCCAAGCTCAAGAAGTGTTTAGGATAGGTAGACATTTTAAGACTTAATTATAACAATTTAATGTGATGAATACGTTGTTAAGACCCCATAAGACAAGAATTAAGCATCACATGCATAATACAAGATAAATAAGAGTAAATGTGAGATAGCATGGCCTAATCCTATGATGACTCCCACGTGCCTTGTGGGAGTCAAGGGTCAATCTAAGTCAATACCCATCACATAGATAGAGTCTTCGTTCCCAGCGTCCTCCAATCTTGTTACATAATTGCATGGGCATACCCAGCCTTCAAGATAAAACAGTAAAACTAATCTAATAAAGCAATTACAATTTTACAACATTGAAAAACGATTCGCATACCGTATTATAAAATTACAAACCAATAAATGTAAAAACAAGAGGGGGTATAGTAGGACATGCTATTCACCATGCTTGAACTCACATAAAGCACAATAAAATCATGTAACGAGTACAAATAAGAAGTCTTAGGGCTGTCCCCCTCTCTCCCCCCTCCCCCTCCTGAACGGGGTCCTAGGGGAAGCTCCCTTAGCGGTGTCCCAAGGGGCAGAGCCCCTGCCGGGTCCGAGGGGAAGCTCCCCTAGCGGGGTCCAAAGGGCAGAGCCCCTGATTTCCCCTCTACACATTGAATGATTTTTATGTCTCGATTTAACCCTCAATCGCCTAATATCAATAATTGAATTAACTGGTTAATACGATATAATCCATACACATAAAGAGTTTATGCGATATTAATCATATTATTGACGGGGAGGTACAATCACAGTTTATGTATAAATAGTCGAATTAATGACAGATCAATATGAAATCAGTTCATGCATAATTAATCGAATCATGCGAATAAACATATCAATTATATCAACATGTATCACATGTATATCAGAATCACAAAAATGATTTTTCTATTTCACTCATACAATACCAAATCGAGATTGATACGTGTTATGATGTGACCAGCATTATCGAATTCGAATAATATGAGTAAGGCTCTAATACCACTGAAGGGATTCATGGGAAAAAACTCGTTCTAAACACTCATGAATCCTCCCGTGAAGGATTCGCTCATATCGTAGGAATCGAAAAACAGACGAAAATACTTACGATTTTCGCTTAGTGGTTTCTGAAAATTGATGTTTTTCTGCGACCACCAGAAGCCTTCACTTGGGGAATTTCTCTCTACCGGTATCCACGCGTCGAAACAAACAGCGAGTGCTAGCTCTTCGTTTTTCTGAGTTTCGAAAATCTAGAGAGAAGAGAAGGGCAGAAATCTGATTTCAGGGTGTTAGGTTTTTGCGGCTCAAAAAGTTTCACCCTAGGGTTTCGGCCAAAAGAGATTATATAGGCGTGTGAGTTTGTTCCGAAAACCAACTCCCACGTAGTCCCAACCTCTTCTAGTAGTGGGAGTTTTTTTCCGTATAATAACTCCCACATAATCCCATCAAAAGCCAAATACCGAAAATGCCTATTCTTAATCTCTATTAATAATAACATTTTATTATTCTCAGAACTAAATGTTAGATACAATGAACCTAAACACATTCTAGATTGATTGAATCTGGACATAAAGCTCATTAACTCGTCTATGCATGTGACCATGTAGGTTCATATCACAATGGCAATGAAAACACACTTAGTAGTATGTGTTCATAAATCACCAGCGGTCCCTAGCAGGACATTGTGACTACCGAGAGTGAATGAATGTACGGTGGAACCTAATATCAATCCACTATTTAATCCCTTTTGTCTCGCGATATCCAAATTAAGCATAAGACATGTTGTTGTCACCCTTATAAAGCTTAATTGTATTAATGCTCGATCTTCAGGTAGACTGTTCCAACAAATAGTATTTAATAACCCCTTTATTAAATACATTTGAGCATGACCATGCATTTAAACAGTCTTCCCTATCGAGGGGCCCATGGATATCTCTCTCTAATAAGAGAGGGATAAATCCCTTACAATGCCTCTCACATTCAAGCCATGATATGATACTACATCCGATCATCAGTCACATTAATTACTCGATTAAAAGTAATGTCTGACCAAGTCAAAACGTAGCTCCATTCATTCTGAAAACGATGGGGACATAAGGTCTAAGGATTCCAAATAGTATTGAGGAAATAATACTTATGACTAAAGAACCATGGAGTATTACTTCTCTAACGGATCACGTCCGATCCCAATATATTGTATCTATGATATAATTTGTATCTATTACACATGATCAGTAAAACATAATCATCAATCAAATATCATACTAGTTTTATTTCATTGTATATAACATTACATAAAACTAGGGACAATAAGAATAGTAATTGTATAAGCTAATGTGTTTTACTATCAAATCACATATGTGATGTTCAAAAGCAAAATTAACTATTGCAATGACATGCTCAAAATATATAAAACGTACAATATATGCTAATGGTTCTAGGGCACTATTAACAGTTGTGACCTTACTAGACTAGTTTAGTAGCTCAGCCATTTATTTTCTCTTTTGGAGATGAGAAGGTTGATGGTAAATGTAGTTAGGACTGGAACGAGGATTTAGTGTGAACATTTTGTAATAGATTGGATAGAGTTTCCTTTAATGTTGAACATTTAATTTGATGTAAGAACTTACAGATCATGTAACTTTGGAGATATTTATGCATTGAAGAGATTTCCCTTTTTAGTATAAAGTTTTGTGGATTTTAAGTATTTCCGTTTTGGGTTCGGTGTCTCATCGGCGAATGAGACACTGCCATGTCACTTCCAGGTTATGGGATGTGAATTCATAACCAATAATTAATTTGTCGAATTTGTATACTATTATCACCAACAGTAGTTTCGACTTCCATAAAATGATTCATTTTAGACAATTGTTCCATTATCAAATTAAAATTTATCTTTCGAATCTCGTACAATATGTGACATTTTAGAACTAATTGAAGTTATTATATACCTGAATTCATCCAATTGATTATCCGTTCGAATAACTGAACTCTCATCCTTCACTAACCTTCTAGATTGTTGTTCCACCGAAATTCTAAACTCGCTCCCCTCCGACAAAGGTAGCGGTAGCATTTTCGCGGTCGATTGAACCTCTCCGAGCTTCTGAAACGTAGCCATTGTTGTCCGAGGTTTGATGCTCTGATACCAATTTGTTATGTCTAGAGATTACAATACATAAACTAATCCTACTGAAATCAAGTGCCCTTTATTGATTCAAGAATTCATAGAGAAAAGCACAATTTGGATAAGGAATCAAGGAGTAGCCCTGTGGTTGAGGTTGCTCCTTCCCTGGACGAGGTCCTGGGATCAATTCCTACTTCCCCCTTCCACTCCCCTACCCCTCCCCCTAATAAATAAAAAAAAAGCCAACCATTGGATGAGGAAGAAATAGAAATGAGCTTGAGCTCAAAGAAGAAGGAGAAGAATTTGGGGGTAAAGATGATGTTTGCTCTAACTAACTCATACAGATCAATATACCCTAAATATCATATTCATTCTATATTTATAGCCACTGGGGCTCCCTTAACCCTCTATATACCTGACTCAACCTGGTTGTTTACATAAGAGAGTTACACAGCACTCGAGTTCAAACCCCAACAATACCCATCTTATATATTATATGCAATATATCCCTAATCATAATATTCCCTCTCTTAAAAATTTTGTCCTCAAAATTATCAAGAAGTTCGAGCCATTTTTGATGACCTCTTCCGCAAACTTCCAAGTTCCAACGGGGTAAAAACATAGCCGGACTTGTCTTCCAATATGCGAATTTAACCAACACCACCAACATCGTCGAAGAAAGAACGAAGGTCTTCAGTTGTATTCTTCAGGTATGGTGACAAGTAATCTGATGCATGATGGAAAACATCTCTTATGTGTAAATAAGAAGTTTAATATGTTTTATTACAAAATAGATCTTTAATATATATATATATATTCGGTCCAGTTTAGATTATAAAAAATTTAAACCAAATCGAGCTCGGTTTTAATTTAGTCCAAACCGAAACAAGTCCAATGCACCGCTCAAACCGAAAAATCGGGTTGGATTAGTTTGGATCGGTTTGATTTTGATGGTTTCAGTTTTTTTTAACCCCGCTAGTTAGAGCAAGTTGAGTTGGAGGGAGGAGATTAATCTAGGGAATGAGCAACTTCTATTTTTTGTAGAGTTTTGGCTACTGCCTAACCAAATCCTTGTGCGTTTCCTTCATTTGTATTCATCTTCTTATCTTGATTCTATTTTCGCTTATGAGTTCTTGAACTAACTAGGTTATATGGATTTCTTAGTTTATTGGAGGGTTCATGTCAGTTGATGTCTTACTCAGCTGGCTCAAGAGTTGGATTTCATATCCCCTTTTACTCTGATTATCTATTAGCTTATTAATGATAGTTAATGTTAGATGGAGTTATAGTTGATTACTATCTACTTAAAATTTGTAATCATTTTGTGTTATATAAATCAGCACTGCATTACTATGATTTACTTTTCTTTTTTAAATGATCTTGAGTTGTTGTGATTGTGTGGTGGCTGTGTTATTTTGTGGTGGGATCTGAAAATTTGGTATTAGAGCACTCGATCTTAAGGAAAACTGTGGGTATGGCTAACACTAAGGGATATCTAAGGAGGGAGGTTTAAAAGAAGCCTTAGATAATGAACTAGTAAAGATCTTAGAAGAGAATTGTAAATAGATCCATGGCTATCTTGAAGCTCAGATGACAGCTACAGATGAACTATCCTTAGGCCAGAAAGATATGATTGAGGCTATAATTAAGGGTCAGGAGAACCTACAGAAGCAAGTGGAAGGTCAAATAGGGTATATTGCTTTACTTACCACTGGGCTAACCTCTTTAAATGCATCTATAAGGGAGGTCAAAAGAACTGAAATCAGGGAAGTGAAACATGAGGTAGGTCAGACTAATGGGACTTCTGGGAACAAGAACCCACAAAACACTACTATCACCATAGAATCTGGAAACTTTAGAAGCACAATTGGATATAGAAGAGAGGGAAGGGTTGACTATAAGACCCCAAAACTAGAGTTTCTCATTTTTGATGGTATGATACCCGTAATTTTTGACTTGTGTTTGTTTCAATTATTTTCTCTTACTTGTTTATTTATTAAGTCTTAGTGGCGTAATGACATCAATAGGAAATAGGGGGAGCTAAGTACTTATTTAGAAAATTGGTTAGTTAGTAGTTTTGTTAGAAGAATGGAAATTAGGATTTTAGAGGGGCGTGTAAGGGATAGAATTACTACAACTTTTTTAGAGAAAAAGAATAAAAGGGAAGAAAGAAAGGAAAAGAAAGAAAAGAGAAAAAAGAATGAAGAAAACTCTACGCTGAAAATTTTGGGCAAGAGACTTCAAACTTCTGGCGGAGAGGTCATTCGTACTCTAATCGGCCCAGACTTTTAACCATAGGTAGAAGACATATAAAACTACATTCCAAACGGCGGAGATCGGATGTCAACGTTTTGTTTTAGAGTATTCTTCATCAGAACATCGTTCTATTTTTCATGTTCCGCTGATGCTTAGTGCACGTGATGACTTGATACGATATGATATGGCTCGTGTCCATGGCCTTTCCCTGACTGGTAATATTGTTAGGGCTGCTAACAGATGATTAGAAGTTCACAAGGGTGAACGATGACATAGCATAATATATTTATAAACGCAAGGCCCTATCGAACGAGGGGGTATATACCCGGACCCATGATACTCACGACCCATCTTTTTTCATTTTCTGATGATGCCCGGGTGCACGCGATGACATGGTATGATATGATATGGCTCGTGTCCATGGCCTTTCCCCGGCGGGTAATATAGTTGGGGCTGCTAACAAATGTTGTGGATTTCATAAGGGTGAGCGATAACATAACAAAATGTATCTATAAACGCATAGCCCTATCAAACGGGGGTATATACCCGGACCCATAATACTCATGGTCCATCCCTAACGGGTGAGATAATTAGGAACTGTTAGCAATAGTGCTATAGAGTTGGAATCAGTAAATTTAGTTCGATTGTAAATAATGTGATGCATGACAAAATGGGTATTCATCGTGTCTAATAAGGTGTACTTTTTAGTTTGTATGAATGTTATGGTTTGATCATGATGCTCATAGCACGAATTGTATGTACAAGTGTTGGATGTGAAAGAATATGATTTTTGCATGTTTGTATGTTTGAAGTTGTATGCGTTAGATGGTCAAATGTGGATTTCTTGGAAATAGGAACAGGAGGTATGATTACAAAATGGATTTTACTTAGTAAAATTTCACTGTACTATGTCTTTTCTGAAACTCGCGGATGAAGGGTGGTTCATCCGCACAACTACTGAGGCTTCTGGGTATCTCGCGGAGGAAGGATGCAGAGGATGGCCATCGTCTGCGACATTCACTTGTAGAGATGCCGAAACCTATTGAAAGAGTGTGGACGATAGGCCGGACGAGGCATCTTCCTCAACCATCGTTCGTGGGTATATTCTGTCTAGTTTTTGTGATGTTTTCCAGTTCATTTTAAAGTTTGTATACGTTCTTAAAGTTATGCTAAATTCAGTTCAAGTTCATTTTACGATCTTACATGTTTGAGTCGCTTCTAAAGTGAATTACCCCTAGACACATATATTCAATTAAACTTGAATCAATCTAGAATATGAATTGTACTAACGATTCAAAATCGATTTTCATCGTAAAAAAAAAAAAAGACGAAGTAAACCCACTAGATTTAAAACTGGTTTTTCGGTAAAAAAAAATTGCCAAATGTTTCTCTAGAATGATCAATAATTGTTTTAGATCTTCTAGAAGAAAATGTTCAATTTTGATAAGATTTTCTTGAATGTTATACACACACACACACACACATTATTGGACCTTTTGAGGCAATTATAGATCCTGGGAGGCAATTCTGATTTGTCAATAAAAATCGATTTGATTGCTATTTCTTTTTTCTTTTTTTGAGTTTAGCCAATTTATCGTGAAAGGTAAAAAGGAGATGAAGGAACTGCGTGTTGATTGTTCTTGAAATGTGAGTTTTCTTCTTCCATATGTAAAAAAAAAGGAATAAACAAATCAATCAAATTCTGGGATGCTTCATGAAGTGCTTCTTTCGGAGTTAAACTTCCTTTTGCCCATATTTTGAGAAAAAATATCTCTTCCTTTTCATTCCCATTCCCATAAGAATGAATTTGCATTTCGAACAAGCATGAATACAACATATATAGGATAACTTCCATCTTGAAAGATACAATCTTTAAATGCAGTTAAACAGTTTATGCATTTATCATGATCAAAGAAACGATTTTTCTGTTTTTCAAACATACACATATCAAATCGGAATTGATAGTGTTATTGTCTGATGAACAATATCGAAATCGAGTCGTATGAGCAAGGCTCTGATACCACTGAAGTGATTCATGGGCGGAAACTCGTTCCAAACACCCATGGATCCTCCCCTGAAGGATCCGCTCATATGAAACAATTCGAAAACAGCGGTAAAAACTTACAATTTTCGGATTCAAGAAGCTACCTCTTGAATGGAGGATGACGATTCTTGGAAGTTTTCTTTTCACCAACGGAATTCCCTCTGCGGAATTTCCCTCTACCGGTATCCACGCGACGAAACAAGCAGTGACTGCTAGATCTTCGTCTTTCTGAAGTTCGGGAATTTAGAGAGAAAAGGGAAAAAAGAAAGAAAACGTTTTTCCTTCTAGTATAGGTATTTCGGCTGAATGACTTAGTCCCTAGGGTATCGGCTAAGAGATGTTATATAGAGTGTGGGAGTTTGTTCCCAGAACAACTCCCACGTCTACTCAACTTCTCTCGGCTGTGGGAGACTCTGACTCCCACGTCCCCTAGACTTCTGCTGGTAGTGGGAGTCTTTATCGGATAACAACTCCCACTTAATCCCAGCTATAGTTAAATACCAAAATTGCCCCTATCTCTAATTCGAATAATAAACACTTCATTATTTTCAGAAAAACAAATGTCAGATACAATGAACCTAGACACATTCTAGACTCATTGAATCTGGACATGAAGCTTGTTAGCTCGTCTATGCGTGTGACCCTGTAGGTTCATATCACAATGGCAATGAAAACACACTTAGTAGTAGTGTGAGTTCATAAGTCACAAGCGGCCCCTAGCGGGGACATTGTGACTACCCAAGGTGAATGAATTTACAACGGAACCTATTGTCAATCCACTATTTAATCCCTTTGTCTCGCGATATCCTAATTAAGCATAAGGCATGGTGGTCGTCACCCTTATTAAGCTTAATTGTGTTTATGCTCGATCTCCGGGTAGATCTGTTTCGACAAATAGCATTTGATAACCACTTTATCAAATACATTTGAGCACGGCCATGCATTTAAACAGCTCTTTCCCTATCGAGGGGCCCATGGATATCTCTCTCTAATAATAGAGAGGGACAAATTCCTTACAATGTCTCTCACATTCAAGCTATGATAGGACACTACATCCGATCATCAGTCGTATTGATTACTCTGTTACAAGTAACGTCCGACTGAGTCAAAACATGGCTCCATTCATACTAGAATCAATGAAGACATAAGGTCTAAGGATTCTAAAATAGTATTGACGAAGTAATACTTATGACTTAAGACCATGAAGTATTACTTCTCAAACGTATCACGTCCAATACAATGTATCCCTATATATTGCATCTATGATGTGATTTGTATCCATTACACATGATCAGTAAAACAAGATCATCAATCAACAATCATACTAGTTTTATTTCATAGCAATTAAGCATTACATAAAACTAGGGACTTCTAGAATAGTAATTACATAAGCTAATGAGTTTTACTATCAAATCACACATTTGATAATCAAAAGCAAAATTAACTATTCAATTACATGCTCAAAAGATAATAAAACGCACAACATGTGGGGATGTCATTTCCAATCAGTAAGATGTCGTCCACATAAAGCACAAGGTACACTACTGCATTATTAGTTACTTTCTTATAAACACAAGGCTCGTCTTCGTTTTTGATGAAACCGAATTCTTTAATACGTTCATCAAAGCGACGATTCCAGCTTCGAGATGCTTGCTTCAATCCATAAATGGACCTTTGAAGCTTACACACTTTGCTAGGATTTGTTAGATCAACAAACCCCTCAAGTTGTGTCATATACACATCCTCGAGAAGGTTTCCATTAAGAAACGCAGTCTTAACATCCATTTGCCATATCTCATAGTCATAATATGCGGCTATGGCAAGTAAAATCCTAATTGACTTTATCATCACGACAGGGGAAAAGGTTTCGTCATAGTCAATACCATGAACTTGTCTATAACCTTTAACTACTAGTCGCGATTTAAAAGTGTGTACATTACCATCCATGTCGGTCTTCTTTTTTATAACACCATTTGTTATCAATGACCTTGCACCCTTTTCGAGTGGATCAACCAAAGTCCATACTTGGTTGTCGTACATGGATTGCATCTCGGACTTCATAGCTTCTAGCCACTTATCCGACTCGGAACTACGAATTGCCTCTTTGCGGGTAGTGGGTTCATCTTGATCAATCGAGTTCAACTCGATGATCATCGATCCACGAAATCCATATCTCTCAGATCGTTGATGTACCCGACTTGACCTCCTCGGGGCCTTATGTCAAAGATTGAAGCTCGAGTATCAGCACGTGAGCTTGCTTGAACTTCTAAAGTTTGTTCGGATGTTGTTTGGGGATCTTAAATTTCCTCAAGATGGATCTTACTCCCACTATCCTCTTTGGAAATAAAATTCCCTTTCAAGGAATGAACCATTACGAGCAACAAACACTTTGTTCTCCGATGGAAGATAGAAGTAATATCCTTTAGTTTCTTTAGGATATCCCACAAACAAACACTTGTCGATTTAGGGGCGAGTTTATCGGATAACAAGCGTTTTACGTACGCCTCGCATCCCCAAATTTTGAGAAATGACAAACTAGGTCGTTTCCCAGTCCCATATCTCATATGGAGTTTTACGAACCGCTTTAGAAGGAACTCTATTTAATATAAATGCAGCAGTTTCAAGGGCGTAGCCCTCAAAAGGAAATTGGAAGACTTGTTTGACTCATCATAGATCGAACCATATCTAATAAGGTGCGATTTCTCCGTTCGACACGCCATTCCATTGTGGTGTGCGGGGGAGTTAATTGTGAAACAATTCCACAACCACTAAGATGTTCGTCAAACTCTTGGTTAAGGTATTCGCCACCTCGATCCGATCGAAGTATCTTAATACTTTTACCAAGTTGATTTTGTACTTCATTTTGAAATTCTTTGAATCTTCCAAAAGATTCGATTTATGTTTCATTAGATAGACGTAGCCATATCTACTGAAATCATCTCGTGAATGTGATGAAAGTACTGAAACCCTCCTCTAGCACTAGTGTTTATTGGTCCACAAACATCTGAATGTATGAGGCCCAACAAATCGGAAGCTCTCTCACTTTGTCCAGTAAAAGGAGCTTTAGTCATTTTGCCCAACAAGCAAGATTCACACGTCTCATAAGACTCTAAGTCAAATGATGTTAAAATTCCATCTGTATGGAGTTTTGATATGCGCTTCTCGTTTATGTGGCCCAAACGACAGTGCCAAAAGTAGGTTTGGTTTAAGTCATTTGATTTAAACTTTTTAGTATTAATGTTATAGATGGGCCTTTTAATGGAATCATCGAGGTTAAGAATATAAAGCCCATTCATCAAAGAGGCATCTCCATAAAAGATACGATCTTTATGAATGGTGCAAATCTTATTCAAAATATTAATTTCAAAACCTTCAATATCCAAACAAGAAATTGAAATAATATTCCTACTCAAAGTTGGAACATACAAACAATTATCCAGTTCTATAATAAGGCCACTTGGCAAAAACTAAATTAAATGTCCCGAGTAGCTACAAAGCAACAACTCTTGCTCCGTTGGCTACTCCGAGGTCCACTTCTCCTTTTGCAGCTGATCTACTCATTTTGAACCCCCCTGCACATTTGCACAAATGTGAGATCCACAACCTGGGTATCTAATACCCATGAAGTAGGGAGCAGACATGTTAATTTCTATAACATAAATACCTGGAGAGACAGTCAAACCCGGCCTTTCCCTTTTTCTTCTCTTCCAAGTAGAGTTTGCGATTCCCGTTTCCAATGGCCCCGGTTCGCCACAATGGAAGCAAACTCCCTCCTTTGGTGCCTCGCTTTGGGGTCGGGGCTTGGGCTTGTCATTGCCTTTGCCTTTGCCTCTCTTAGCCATGGGCTTTCCCTTGCCTTTCTTCTTGAAATTCCCCTTTTTGAACCATTAAGACTTCGGGGGTCTTCTTAATGTTCGGTTCGACTCGCTTGAGCATGCCGTGTATTTCATGTATGGTCTTCTCCATGGCATGCATGTTGAAGTTCATAACAAATTGGTCATACTCCGGTGGGAGTGAGCCCAAGATCATATCTGTGGCCATGTCATGACCTACGGTAGCTCCAAGCTTGTCAAGTTGGTCAAAATAGCCTTTCATCTTAAGAACATGTGCGCTTACAGAGGTTCCAGGGGCCATTTTGCAACTATTTAACGCCTTAGTTGTGAGGAATCTTTCATGACAAGCTTGCTCTTGGAACATTTCCTTGAGCTGGCCCATCATCTGGAAAGCCTCAACTCCTTCAAACTGTTTTTGAAGGTCAGTGCTCTTTGTGACTAACATGAGACAAGTCACATCGTTAGAGTCATCGAAATGCTTCTTCCAAGCATCTCTTTCAGCTCTAGGGGCGTTGTTTGCAGGCTGTTCAGGAATGTCCGTTTCAAGAACATACATCTTTTTTTCTTGCTTAAGGACAATCCTTAAGTTGCGGGCCCAATCAAGGAAATTGGTCCCGCTCAGTTTTTCCTTCTCAAGGACGGATCGCAGAGAATTGTGTGATGAATTGGTTGCCATTATCTACATTAAGTTAATTGCAAAGTTTATTAGTTTTTGAGCAAAAAATATTTTCCACAAATTTCAACACTTGATAATAGTGGGGAAAAAACATTTTACAATAGTTATAGGAAAGCTTTGGCTTAACACCCACAATTAAAGTAAAATCATCTAATGGGATTGACATCTACATGTCCCGGCTATTTCCCATTTTATGCCCTAGGCCCAAAACTATTTTGATAGCCTAGTTAAGTCGGACCATGTCTAAGCATAATGGAAATCACTATTTTCCCATCTCCCTTTACTTAGGTAACCACTTTATCTGTTGCTTTGGCAAGAAGAAAAATGATGATCCAAGCTTTTGGAGTGCTTAGGTTATGGTAGGCACTTTAAGACTTAATTAAAACCATTTGATGTGACGTCTAAAATAAATCCATCCAGACATAAAATAAACATCACACGCAGGATATGAAGCGAAAACGTAAATGTGATATAGCATGGCCTATTCCTATAATGACTCCCACGAGCCTTGTGGGAGCCAAGGGTCAATCTAGGTCAAAATCCATCTCATGGATAATGTCTTCGATCTAGCAGCCTCCAGTCTTGTTACATAATTGCTTGGGTATACCCAGCCTTCAATGACTAATCTAAGAAAGCAGTTACAATTTTACATCATAAAGAAAAACGACTCGCAGGTCGTATTTATAAAATTACAACCCAAACATGTAAACCAAGAGGTATAACAGTGCCATGCTATTCACCATGCTAATATCACATAAAACATGACATAAATAATTCGCGGATATATATACAAGTTTATATGTGTTGCCACTACGCAGAGCTGGCAGCGCCCCGGGAAGAAAAATCTGATTCTACATCAGCTCATCGAATGAGTTTTTCCTCCCAGATTTACCCCTCAATCGCCTAACTTAGATAATCGGATTATTCATCGGTTAATCGAATTAACCGAATTGATAACCGATTCATAAACAATTTATGCATATAATCGATTCATAAATGATTCATAATCATAAACAGTTTATGCATATAACCGAATTAATCTAATTAATCACAGATTCACAGTTTATGCAAATTAATCGAATTAAATTTTAAACCGAATCATGCTAAGGCAGTTCATGCAGAATCATGAAACCCGAAAACAGTTTATATCATAATAGCTCATATAACCGTATAAACATGATTAAACGGAGAGCAATTTATGCATATATCACATATATTCATCAAAAGATACAATCTTTAAATGCAGTTAAACAGTTTATGCATTTATCATGATCAAAGAAACGATTTTTCTGTTTTTCAAACATACACATATCAAATCGGAATTGATAGTGTTATTGTCTGATGAACAATATCGAAATCGAGTCGTATGAGCAAGGCTCTGATACCACTGAAGTGATTCATGGGCGGAAACTCGTTCCAAACACCCATGGATCCTCCCCTGAAGGATCCGCTCATATGAAACAATTCGAAAACAGCTGTAAAAACTTACAATTTTCGGATTCAAGAAGCTACCTCTTGAATGGAGGATGACGATTCTTGGAAGTTTTCTTTTCACCAACGGAATTCCTCTCATGGAATTTCCCTCTACCGGTATCCACGCGACGAAACAAGCAGTGACTGCTAGATCTTCGTCTTTCTGAAGTTCGGGAATTTAGAGAGAAAAGGGAAAAAAGAAAGAAAACGTTTTTCCTTCTAGTATAGGTATTTCGGCTGAATGACTTAGTCCCTAGGGTTTCGGCTAAGAGATGTTATATAGAGTGTGGGAGTTTGTTCCCGGAACAACTCCCACGTCTACTCAACTTCTCTCGGGCCGTGGGAGACTCGACTCCCACGTCCCCTAGACTTCTACTGGGTAGTGGGAGTCTTTATCGGATAACAACTCCCACTTAATCCCAGCTATAGTTAAATACCAAAATTGCCCCTATCTCTAATTCGAATAATAAACACTTCATTATTTTCGAAAAAACAAATGTCGGATACAATGAACCTAGACACATTCTAGACTCATTGAATCTGGACATGAAGCTTGTTAGCTCGCTCTATGCGTGTGACCACGTAGGTTCATATCACAATGGCAATGAAAACACACTTAGTAGTAGTGTGAGTTCATAAGTCACTAGCGGCCCCTAGCGAGGACATCGTGACTACCCGAGGTGAATGAATTTACAACGGAACCTATTGTCAATCCACTATTTAATCCCTTTGTCTCGCGATATCCCTAATTAAGCATAAGGCATGGTGGTCGTCACCCTTATTAAGCTTAATTGTGTTTATGCTCGATCTCCGGTAGACTGTTTCGACAAATAGCATTTGATAACCACTTTATCAAATACATTTGAGCACTGACCATGCATTTAAACAGTCTTTTCCCTATCGAGGGGCCCATGGATATCTCTCTCAATAATAGAGAGGGACAAATTCCTTACAATGTCTCTCACATTCAAGCTATGATAGGACACTACATCCGATCATCGATCGTATTGATTACTCGTTACAAGTAACGTCCGATCGAGTCAAAACATGGCTCCATTCATACTAGAATCAATGAAGACATAAGGTCTAAGGATTCTAAAATAGTATTGACGAAGTAATACTTATGACTTAAGACCATGAAGTATTACTTCTCAAACGTATCACGTCCAATACAATGTATCCCTATATATTGCATCTATGATGTGATTTGTATCCATTACACATGATCAGTAAAACAAGATCATCAATCAACAATCATACTAGTTTTATTTCATAGCAATTAAGCATTACATAAAACTAGGGACTTCTAGAATAGTAATTACATAAGCTAATGAGTTTTACTATCAAATCACACATTTGATAATCAAAAGCAAAATTAACTATTCAATTACATGCTCAAAAGATAATAAAACGTACAACATGTGCTAATGGTCCTAGGGCACTACTAACATAGATCCTCTAAATGAACGTAATCCCGTGCTTTTATTTCCGCTGCATTTTGGGGATTACAATTTTTTCCTTCAGTCTGATGAGAGGCAATTGATGGAGAAATTTAACAAACATAAGCAGAAATGGGATTGAGGAGAATACATAGATAAGTTTGAGAAGTTGAGATTTGTAGTCCTTACTAAGACGGCTCGTGCAGATGAGGAATACTATATCTCTGTGTCACACCCCGTAACCAGAATGATAACATGGCAGTGTCTCATTGGCTAATGAGACACCAAAGCCCACAACAAATTTTACTAGAAAATGGAATTCATTTATGTAAAATCCAAAAGTTCCAAAGTACATTAGCGGAAGTCTAAGTGCTGTAATGAAAGGATTCTAATTATTACAATACTAAATATGTTTAACAATTCCAAAGGAAATAACTGAAAGAAACAAGTCCAACAACTACATAGATTATGATCATTCCTCGAATGACCCCTCTCAGGCATCCTCCTCATAATAAGGCTCCTCATCCACGTCATTTGCAAAATAAGAAAATAGCAAGGACTGAGCTGCGAGGCTCAATAAGGACCATACGACCCCTGGGATGAAGCATTAGACAAGACACAAAACAGTTTCCCATTTCTCGAAATACCCCTTTTGAAATGACACTAGACACGACACACTTAACACGGTAAATACACTAAAAATACTCCGAGGGTACACTGTACAACAAGCACAATACTAGACACGAACACGGGAAGAAAAGAAGTATAAAATATTTCAGCACAGGCTGCGGACGAAGACCACGAACAAACCAATCGTCCGTGGTATAGTCCGCAGAAGAAGTGCTAAAAGCCCAGACGAAGGAATCATTCGCAGCGGTCGACCGCAGGTAGTCGCGAACGTATGGATCGTCCGCAGGTCCGTTTGTGGCTTTGTCCGTGGTAAGACACTATCTACTTTCCTTCTACAGACGAAACTTAGGACGAATGCTTCGTCCGCCCTTGTAGAACACAGTTTTCCAAGTGCATTTTGGTACACAAGTGTACAATTTCTGCACCAAATCATTCAAACCCAAAATACATGTTTTAGACTAAAAATCAAGTAACAAATATGACTAAAACAAGAATAAACAATTAGGCAACAACTTAGACAAATAACCATCCTCTTCACACCACACAATAAACTTCGGAATGTGCTACGAGCACCATGCTCCACTCATAAGGCACAACGGAAATACACGAAGTGTGACACTACGAGAAATGGCTACTTCTAAGATACATACACACACACACACACACACACACAATTAGAGCTCAGTCTATATTCACGAGTCTACGACAATAACTGTAACGACCCTAAGACCCAAGTATTTCATACACATGGGTTCAGTATAATCCCCTGAATGAACGGGTCCAAGCTTTAAGGATCCATCCTACATTTTATCATCATCCAACACCTTGGACTCCACAAAATCGTTACAGTCTCAATGATAGTCCACATCAGGTTAAGGCCCAAGAATTTCCACGAATCACAAGATCTCCCGGGATCTACACATTTCACGATTAATAATTCGAATGAATTCTGCCATCGAGTGTTTCCTAGATACGAGCTCAAATGGGGCGACAACTCGGTCGACCAAAACCAATTACGACGACAAAGACCCAACCAGTTAATGACGACTCCAAATGATTCAATTAGACATCAACCAATTAACCCAATTAACAATGAGTCTAGAAATTAACAAGTAAGCAAATAGGGCAGCAAGTAAACCAATAACATAACCAATTCATATAATATATCACGATAACAACCCCAATTCACATAACGCACAATTATCTACAACACTTCATCCATTTAATGCACTAAAATATGGTAAACATTTCATGCTTTGATATTAACTTAAAAACAACTGAATTCTTTTAACAATGAAAACGCAGAGGTGTAGGATCCTTACCTCATAAGCAAGGAAATTCAACAAGCAATACGAAACCAGAAAATTTCCAAAAAATCTGCCCCGCTCCCGGTGTGATATCTTTTCACTCCGAACTCTGATTTAAATTCCGCTTACGCTCACTTGAAGGTAATTCGAACGCGGTCATTTTGATATAAGGATCGTCCAAAACGGACTCCGATTACTCACTTAAAAGCACTCACAAAGCTGCCATAAATTCCACTCTTTCTTTTCCTCTTCCTTTATTTTTCCCTCTCTCAAAATGGTAACTATTGTTACCTTTCCAAAATCTCAGCCATTAACTCCCAATCCATTCTAATTTAATTGCATATTAATTCCCTATCACTCTCACAATTGCTATCGTGTCCTCACACACCCAAAACACATTTTGTAACATATAACACATCAAAAAGTCGCTAGACACATAAAAATTAGTATACAATTCATGTGATCAAATTGGTACAACATATAAATCATGCATTAACATAATTAAACACGTAAAATCATAAAGGAAAAAAGTCCCGGGTATTACACTTTGTATTTACTGGGGATTTTAAAGATGAACTCAGGCACATGGTCAAGGTCCTAAACATGCATTCATTCATTTAATCGATCAAAATCACAAAAAATACTATAAACACATAAAATCGACTGAGAACTCGTGAGTGGCTCTGATACCACTTTAAGAAAGAAATTCAGATTCCCCACAATAAATGGCAGCGGAAAAATAACTTGGAATCCGTTTCTCACTAGGATCATCACGAGTAAGATCCAATTAGTTTTCGTTAGAATTAATACCTTAAGATGTTAAGAACATGAACGATTTCTGTTACAGTTGTGTTGATGTCAATCACAAGCAAGAATATGGAGTACACTAATCCCTTGGACGAGCGTTCTACACTCTAGTGCTAGCTAGAAGATAAAGAACAATAAGACATAAAGACAATCTTCAAAGTGTTAGTAGTGCCCTAAGACCATTGGCATATGTTGTACGTTTTATATCTTTTGAGCATGTCATTTGAATAGTTAATTTTGCTTCTAAACTTCGAATGCGTGATTTGATAGTAAAACTCATTAGCTTATGTAATTACTATTCTAGTTGTCCCTAGTTTTATGTAAGGTTCTTTACAAAGAAATAAAACTAGTATGATGTATGATTGATAATTATGTTTTACTAATCATGTGTAATGAATACAAATCATATCATAGATGCAATATATTGGGATATATTGTATTGGACGTGATCCATTAGAGAAGTAATACTTCGTGGTCCTTAGTCATAAGTATTAGTTCCTCAATACTATTTTGGAATCCTTAGACCTTATGTCTCCATTGATTCTAGCATTAAATGGAGCTACGTTTTGACTCAGTCGGACGTTACTTTTAATCGAGTAATCAATACGACTGATGATCGGATGTAGTATCTGTTAGTAGTGCCCTAGGACCATTAGCACATGTTGTGCGTTTTATTATCTTTTGAGCATGTAATTGAATAGTTAATTTTTCTTTTGATTATCAAATGTGTGATTTGATAGTAAAACTCATTAGCTTATGTAATTACTATTCTAGAAATCCCTAGTTTTATGTAATGCTTAATTACTATGAAATAAAACTAGTATGATTGTTGATTGATGATCTTGTTTTACTGATCATGTGTAATAGATACAAATCACATCATAGATGCAATATATAGGGATACATTGTATCGACGTGATCCGTCCCGAGAAGTAATACTTCATGGTCTTAAGTCATAAGTATTACTTCCTCAATACTATTTTAGAATCCTTAGACCTTATGTCTTCATTGATTCTAGTATGAATGGAGCCACGTTTTGACTCGATCGGATATTACTTGTAACAGAGTAATCAATACGATCGATGGTCGGATGTAGTGTCCTATCATAGCTTGAATGTGAGAGACATTGTAAGGAATTTGTCCCTCTCTATTATTAGAGAGAGATATCCATGGGCCCCTCGATAGGGAAAGGTCGTTTAAATGCATGGTCGTGCTCAAATGTATTTGATAAAGTGGTTATCAAATGCTATTTGTCAAACAGATCTACCCGGAGATCGAGCATAATTACAATTAAGCTTAATAAGGGTGACAACCACCATGCCTTATTCTTAATTAGGATATCGCGAGACAAAGGGATTAAATAGTAGATTGATATTAGGTTCCGTTGTAAATTCATTCACTTTGGGTAGTCACAATGTCCTGCTAGGGGCCGCTTGTGATTTATGAACTCACACTACTACTAAGTGTGTTTTCATTGCCACTGTGAGATGAACCTACAGGGTCACACGCATAGACGAGCTAACGAGCTTCATGTCTAGATTCAATGAATCTAGAATGTGTCTAGGTTCATTGTATCTGACATTCACCTTTCTGAGAATGATAAAGCGTTATCATTCGAATTAGAGATAAGGGGCATTTTCGGTATAGCTGGGATTACGTGGGAGTCATTATCCGATAAAGACTCCCACTACCAGCAGAATTCTAGGGAACGTGGGAGTTAGAGACTCCCACTGCCGAGAGGAGTTGGGGATGTGAGAGTTGGTTAAGGGAACAAACTCTCACACCCTATATAATTATCTCTTGGGCGAAACCCTAGGGTAAGGATTTTTCAGCCGCAACCTTTGCCATTCTCTGAAATCTAATTTCAGTTTTGGTCTCCCTTTTTCTCTCTAATTTCCGAAAATCAGAAAGACGAAGAGCTAGCACTCGCCGCCCGTTTCGTCGCGTGGATACCGGTAGAGGGATATTCCGCAAAGGGAATTCCGTTTGGTGGCAGCAACACATCCAAGAAACATCATTCTCCATTCAAGAAGTAGCTTCTTGAATCCAAGAAACGTAAGTTTTTCATTGTTTTTCGATTCGTTTTCATATGAGCGGATCCTTCGAGGGAGGATCCCATGGGTGTTTGGAACGAGTTTCCGCCTCATGAATCCCTTCGATGGGTATCGAGCCTTGCTCATGCGATTCGGATTCGATATTGTTAATCACATCTTAACATATATCAAATTCGATTTGGTATGTGTGTTTGTGAAAAACAGAAAAGATTGTTTCTTTGACTGCTTATCATATGTTTCTGTGATTATGATATTTGCATAAACTGTTTATGTTAACCGTGGCTGTTAATGCATAAACTGCCATAGAATCAGAAAATTTGTTAATGCATATACTGCTGTGAATTCGATTCTGTATACTGCATAAATTGTTTCTGTGAATCTGATTCTACATAAACTGTTCTGATTAATCAGTAATTAATTGTATTAATTCGGTTATTATGCATAAACTGTATGTCTCTTGCCATTAATTCGATTAACCAATGCATAATCCGATTATGCAAGTAAGGCAATTGAGGGGTAAACCGGGACCGCCGCCAGCTCCACATATAAATTTGAATTTATATCCGCGAATTATTTATGTCATGTTTTATGTGATATTAGCATGGTGAATAGCATGGCCTACTATACCCCTTGTTTTACATATTTTGGTTGTAATTTTATAATACGACCTGCGAGTCGTTTTTCAATATTGTAAAATTGTAATCGCTTTATTAGATTAGCTTTACTGCTTTACATTGAAGGCTGGGTATGCCCATGCAAATATGTAACAAGGCTGGAGGTGCAAGATCGAAGACATTATCCATGAGATGGATTTTGACCTAGATTGACCCTTGACTCCCACAAGGCTCGTGGGAGTCATTATAGGAATAGGCCATGCTATATCACATTTACATTTTCGCTTCATATCCTGCGTGTGATGTTTATTTTATGTCTGAATGGATTTATTTTAGACGTTACATCAAATGGTTTTAATTAAGTCTTAAAGTGCCTACCATAACCTAAGCACTCCATAAGCTTGGATCGTCATTTTTCTGCTTGCCAAAGCAACAGATAAAGTGGTTACCTAAGTAAAAGGAGATGGGAAAATAGTGATTTCCATAATGCTTAGACATGGTCCGACTTAACTAGGCCATCAAAATAGTTTTGGGCCTAGGGCATAAAATGGGAAATAGCCGGGACATATAGATGTCATTCTCATTAGATGATTTTACTTTAATTGTAGGTGTTAAGCCAAAGCTTTCCTATAACTATTGTAAAATGTTTTTTCCCCACTATTATCAAGTGTTGAAATTGTGGAAAATGTTTTTGCTCAAAAACTAATAACTTTGCAATTAACTTAATGTAGATAATGGCAACCAATTCATCACACAATTCATTGTGATCCGTCCTTGAGAAGGAAAAACTAAGCGGGACCAATTTCCTTGATTGGGCCCGCAACTTAAGGATTGTCCTTAGCGAGAAAGAAAGCATGTACGTTCTTGATACTGCACATTCTCGAACAGACTCGCCAATAACGCCCCTAGAGCTGAAAGAGATTCTTGGAAGAAGCATTTCGATGACTCTAACGATGTGACTTGTCTCATGTTAGTCACAATGAGCCCCGACCTTCAAAAACAGTTTGAAGGAGTTGAGGCTTTCCAGATGATGGGCCAGCTCAAGGAAATGTTCCAAGAGCAAGCTCGTCATGAAAGATTCCTCACAACTAAGGCGTTAAATAGTTGCAAAATGGCCTCAGGAACCTCTGTCGGTGCACATGTTCTTAAGATGAAAGGGCTATTTTTTACCAACTTGAGAAGCTTGGAGCAACCGTAGGTCATGACATGGCCACAGATATGATCTTGGGCTCACTCCCACCGGAGTATGACCAATTCGTTATGAACTTCAACATGCATGCCATGGAGAAGACCATACATGAAATACACGGGATGCTCAAGCAGGCTGAACTGAACATTAAGAAGACCCCTGAAGTCTTAATGGTTCAAAAGGGGAATTTCAAGAAGAAAGGCAAGGGAAAGCCCATGGCTAAGAGAGGCAAAGGCAAAAGGCAATGACAAGCCCAAGCCCCAGCCCAAAGCCAAGGCACCAAAGGAGGGAGTTTGCTTCCATTGTGGCGAACCAGGCCATTGGAAACGGAACTGCAAACTCTATTTGGAAGAGAATAAAAAGGGAAAGGCCAGTTTGACTGTCTCTCCATGTATTTATGTTATAGAAATTAACATGTCTGCTCCTACTTCATGGGTATTAGATACCGGTTGTGGATCTCACATTTGTGCAAATGTGCAGGGGTTCAAAAGGAGTAGATCACTGGAAAAAGGAGAAGTGGACCTCAGAGTAGCCAACGGAGCAAGAGTTGTTACTGTAGCTACTGGGACATTCAATTTAGTTTTGCCAAGTGGCCTTATTATAGAACTGTATAATTGTTTGTATGTTCCAACTTTGAGTAGGAATATTATTTCAGTTTCTTGTTTGGATATTGAAGGTTTTGAAATTAATATTTTGAATAAGATTTGCACCATTCATAAAGATCGTATCTTTTATGGAGATGCCTCTTTGATGAATGGGCTTTATATTCTTAACCTCGATGATTCAATTAAAAGGCCCATCTATAACATTAATACTAAAAGGTTTAAATCAAATGACTTAAACCAAACCTACTTTTGGCACTGTCGTTTGGGCCACATAAACGAGAAACGCATATCAAAACTCAATACAGATGGAATTTTAACATCATTTGACTTAGAGTCTTATGAGACGTGTGAATCTTGCTTGTTGGGCAAAATGACTAAAGCTCCCTTTTACCTGGACAAAGTGAGAGAGCTTCCGATTTGTCGGGCCTCATACATTCGGATGTTTGTGGACCAATAAACACTAGTGCTAGAGGAGGGTTTCAGCATTTCATCACATTCACGGATGATTTCGGTAGATATGGCTACGTCTATCTAATGAAACATAAATCGAATCTTTTGGAAGATTCAAAGAATTTCAAAATGAAGTACAAAATCAACTTGGTAAAAGTATTAAGATACTTTCGATCGGATCGAGGTGGCGAATACCTTAACCAAGAGTTTGACGAACATCTTAGTGGTTGTGGAATTGTTTCACAATTAACTCCCCCCTGCACACCACAATGGAATGGCGTGTCGAACGGAGAAATCGCACCTTATTAGATATGGTTCGATCTATGATGAGTCAAACAAGTCTTCCAATTTCCTTTTGGGGCTACGCCCTTGAAACTCGCTGCATTTATATTAAATAGAGTTCCTTCTAAAGCGGTTCGAAAAACTCCATATGAGATATGGGACTGGGGAAACGACCTAGTTTGTCATTTCTCAAAATTTGGTGATGCGAGGCGTACGTAAAACGCTTGTTATCTGATAAACTCGCCCCTAAATCTGACAAGTGTTTGTTTGTGGGATATCCTAAAGAAACTAAAGGATATTACTTCTATCTTCCATCGGAGAACAAAGTGTTTGTTGCTCGTAATGGTTCATTCCTTGAAAGGGAATTTATTTCCAAAGAGGATAGTGGGAGTAAGATCCATCTTGAGGAAATTCAAGATCCCCAAACAATATCTGAACAAACTTTAGAAGTTCAAGCAAGCTCACGTGCTGATATCGAGCTTCAATCTTTGACATAAGGCCCGAGGAGGTTGAGTCGGGTACATCAACAGCTCGAGAGATATGGATTTCGTGGATCGATGATCATCGAGTTGAACTGATTGATCAAGATGAACCCACTACCCTGCAAAGAGGCAATTCGTAGTTCCGAGTCGATAAGTGGCTAGAAGCTATGAAGTCCGAGATGCAATCCATGTACGACAACCAAGTATGGACTTTGGTTGATCCACCCGAAGGGTGCAAGGTCATTGATAACAAATGGTGTTATAAAAAGAAGACCGACATGGATGGTAATGTACACACTTTTAAATCGCGACTAGTAGTTAAAGGTTATAGACAAGTTCATGGTATTGACTATGACGAAACCTTTTCCCCGTCGTGATGATAAAGTCAATTAGATTTTACTTGCCATAGCCGCATATTATGACTATGAGATATGGCAAATGGATGTTAAGACTGCGTTTCTTAATGGAAACCTTCTCGAGGATGTGTATATGACACAACCTGGGGGGTTTGTTGATCCAACAAATCCTAGCAAAGTGTGTAAGCTTCAAAGGTCCATTTATGGATTGAAGCAAGCATCTCGAAGCTGGAATCGTCGCTTTGATGAACGTATTAAAGAATTCGGTTTCATCAAAAACGAAGACGAGCCTTGTGTTTATAAGAAAGTAACTAATAATGCAGTAGTGTTCCTTGTGCTTTATGTGGACGACATCTTACTGATTGGAAATGACATCCCCACATTACAAAGCGTAAAAGCTTGGTTGGGGAAGTGCTTTTCCATGAAAGACTTAGGCGAGGCCACATACATTTTGGGTATAAGAATCTATAGAGATAGATCTAACAAAATTATTGGCTCTGAGCCGCAGTGGGATACATTGACAAGGTCATCGAAACGGTTCGGGCTTTGCAAGACTCCAAAAAAGGATTCTTGCCCATGTCACATGGCGTTAAACTCAGCAGAACTCAAGGACCTTCCACAAGGGAGGACCAAGAGCGCATGAGTAAGATCCCATATGCTTCGGGCATTGGGTCTATTATGTACGCCGTGATATGTACTCGCTCGGATGTCTCATTTGCTTTAAGTATGCCTAGCAGATATCAATCGACCACTGGTGAGTCACATTGACTGCAGTCAAGAGCATTCTTAAGTACTTTGAGAAGGACTAAAGATATGTTCTTAGTTTACGGAGGTCGGGAAGGAAGTCCGGTAGTAAATGGTTACACAGACGCAAGCTTCCGAATCGACGTAGATGATTATAGATTGCAATCTGGTTTTGTGTTTTGTTTGAATGGAGGTGCTGTGAGCTGGAAGAGCTCAAAGCAAGAAACCATGGCCGACTCTACAATGTGAGCTGAGTATCTAGTCGCTTCTCAAGCGACTAAAGAAGCTGTTTGGATTAGGAAGTTTGTTGATGAATTAGGTGTCGTCCCTAACATTGTGAACCCAGTGGACCTCTATTGTGATAGCACTGGTGCCATTTCACAAGCTAAGGAACCTAGATCTCACCAACGTTCCAAACACATTCTCAGGCGTTTCCATCTGATCAGAGAGATCATCGACAGAGGAGACGTTAGTATTTGCAAAGTTCATACAGACGACAACATTGCAGATCCATTGACCAAGCCACTCCCACAGCCTAAACATGAGAGTCATACTATGTCAATGGGATTGAGGATCATGTACGATTAGACCTAGGGCAAGTGGGAGATTGTTAGTAGTGCCCTAGGACCATTAGCACATGTACGTTTTATTATCTTTTGAGCATGTAATTGAATAGTTAATTTTGCTTTTGATTATCAAATGTGTGATTTGATAGTAAAACTCATTAGCTTATGTAATTACCATTCTAGAAATCCCTAGTTTTATGTAATGCTTAATTACTATGAAATAAAACTAGTATGATTGTTGATTGATGATCTTGTTTTACTGATCATGGGTAATGGATACAAATCACATCATAGATGCAATATATAGGGATACATTGTATTGGACGTGATCCGTCAGAGAAGTAATTCTTCATGGTCTTAAGTCATAAGTATTACTTCCTCAATACTATTTTAGAATCCTTAGACCTTATGTCTTCATTGATTCTAGTATTAATGGAGCCACGTTTTGACTCAGTCGGACTTTACTTGTAACAAAGTAATCAATACGACTGATGATCGGATGTAGTGTCCTATCATAGCTTGAATGTGAGAGACATTGTAAGGAATTTGTCCCTCTCTAGGATTAGAGAGAGATATCCATGGGCCCCTCGATAGGGAAAGACTGTTTAAATGCATGTCCGTGCTCAAATGTATTTGATAAATTGGTTATCAAATGCTATTTGTCGAAACAGTCTACCTGAAGATCGAGCATAAATACAATTAAGCTTAATAAGGGTGACGACCACCATGCCTTATGCTTAATTAGGATATCGCGAGACAAAAGGATTAAATAGTGGATTGATATTAGGTTCCGTTGTATATTCATTCACTTTGGGTAGTCACAATGTCCTGCTAGGGACCGCTTGTGATTTATGAACACATACTACTACTACTAAGTGTGTTTTCATTGCCATTGTGAGATGAACCTACAGGGTCACACGCATAGACGAGCTAACGAGCTTCATGTTCAGATTCAATGAATCTAGAATGTGTCTAGGTTCATTGTATCTGACATTTGTCTTTCTGAAAATAATAAACTGTTTATTATTCGAATTAGAGATAGGGGCAATTTCGGTATTTCACCTATAGCTGGGATTACGTGGGAGTTATTATCTGATAAGGACTCCCACTACCAGCGAAAGTCTAGGGAACGTGGGATTCTGAGACTCCCACTGCCGAGAGAAGTCGAGTAGAGGTGGGAGTTGTTCTAGTAACAAACTCTCACACTCTATATAACATCTCTTAGCCGAAATCTAGAGTACTAATGCTTTTTCAGCCGAAATACCTTAGTATCCAGAAAAGAGTTTTCTGCCTCTCCCTTTTCTCTCTGATTCCCGAAACCCAGAAAGACGAAGAGCTAGCAATCGCTGCCCGTTTCATCGCGTGGATACCGGTAGAGGGACATTCCGCAAAGGGAATTCCGTTGGTGGCAGATTAGCATCCAAGAAACGTCATCCTCCATTCAAGAAGTAGCTTCTTGAATCCAAAGAAATGTAAGTTCTTTATTGCTGTTTTCGAATTGTTTCATATGAGCGGATCCTTCAGGGGAGGATCCATGGGTGTTTGGAACGAGTTTCCGCCCATGAATCCCTTCAGTATCCTATCATGGCTTGAATGTGAGAGGCATTGTAAGGAATTTGTCCCTCTCTTATTAGAGAGAGATACCCATGGGCCCCTCGATAGGGAAAGACTGTTTAAATTCATGGCCTTGCTCAAATATATTTAATAAAGTGGTTATTAAATACTATTTGTTGGAACGGTCTGCCTAGAGATCGAGCATAAATATAATTAATCCTTATAAGGGTGACGACTACCATGCCTTATGCTTAATTATGATATCGCGAGACAAAGGGATCAAATAGTGGATTGATATTAGGTTCCGTTGTACATTCATTCACTCTAGGTAGTCACAATGTCCTGTTAGGGACTGCTTGTAATTTATGAACACACACTACTACTAAGTGTGTTTTCATTGCCATTGTGATATTAACCTACAGGGTCACACGCATAGACGAGTCAACGGGCTTCATGTCCAGATTCAATGAATCTAGAATGTGTCTAGGTTCATTGTATCTGACATTTATTTTTCTGATAATAATAAAATATTATTATTCGAATTAGAGATTAAAGAGGGGCATTTTCGGTATTTGGTTTTCGCTGGGATTACTTGGGAGTTATTATGCGATAAAAACTCCCACTACCAAAAGAGGTTGGGATTACGTGGGAGTTGGTTCTCGGAACAAACTCTCACGCCCTATGTAATCTCTTTAGAGGCCAAAACCCTAGATATACTTTTTGAGCCTCAAAACATAAACACCTAAAATAAGATTTTTGCCCTTCTCTTCTCTCTAGATTCTCAAAACTCAGAAAACGAAGAGCTAGCACACGCTGCTCGTTTCGTCGCGAGGATACTGGTAGAAAGCAATTCCCAAGGAAAGAGTTTTGGTGGTTACAGCACAACATCTGGAAATCAGATACAATTAACGAAAATTCGCAAGTATTTTTCCGTCTAAATTTTGATTCCCATAGTATGAGCGGATCCTTCAGGAGAGGATTCATGGGTGTTTAGAACGAGTTTCTACCTATGAATCCCTTCAACTCTGACTTAGGACAAGGAGTCTACATGATCTATCTCTATATATCTTGACTCCTAAGATGAAGTTTGCTTCACCTAAGTCCTTCATAGAGAAACATTGCCCTAACTAGAACTTTACAGATTTCAAGGTTGGAATGTCATTCCTATAAGTAGTATGTCATCTATATACAAAACTAGGAATACAAACGAGTTTCAACTAAACGTTTTATAAACACAAGGTTCATCAACATTCCTTATAAAATCGAACTCGCATACGGCTTCGTCATAACGTCGATTCAAGCTTCTAGACACTTGCTTTAGTCCATAAATTGACTTCATTAGCTTATATACTTTATTGGCATTATTTGGATCGACAAAACCTTCAGGTTGTATCATATACACGTCCTCATCAAGGTTTCCATTAAGGAAATATGTTTTGACATCCATTTTCCAGATTTCATAATCGTATTATGCAGCTATAAAAAGCAAGATTCGAATTGATTTGAACATAACTACAGGAGAAACGGTTTCATCATAGTCAATACTTTCACGACAAGTCGCCCCTTGTACGTTTGGGGTCACCCCCTCAGGCGCATCTACTAAGATCCATACTTGGCTAGTGTACATTGAATCCATCTCGGATCTCATGGGCTCAAGCCATTTCTTCGAATCTGGACTAGTAATTTCTTGTTTGAAGGTTGTAAGCTCATCGTGATCAATAAACATAATATCCCCATGTTCTGTTACGAAAACCCCAAATTTTTCTAGTGATCTATGAGCTCTACTAGACCTACGCAATTCTTTTGTTTCCGGAACTGGCTCCACAACACCTTCTGTAGCTTGTTCCAACACCACATGGTCACTTGTTCCTGAAACTTCACCAAGTTCCCTTGGAACTTCACCAAGTTCCGGAACTTCATTAAGTTCCACCTGGCTCCCACTTGTTTTCCCATAAAGGAATTCCTCTTCCAAAAAAACTCTGTTACGAGCAACAAATACTTTGTTCTCGTTAATGATGTAGAAGTAGTACCACAAATGTGCACTTGACCGACTTTAAGCCGAGCTTGTCCAAACCTGGACTTTTCACAAACGCCTCACAAACCCAAATCTTTATGAAAGACCTACTAGGACGCTTCCCAATCCATATATGATATGGTGTCGTTTCAGTTGATTTAGATGGAACTCTGTTTAGTGTTAAAGTTGTTGCTTTTAAAGCATGTCCCCAAAAGGAGTTTTGAAGGCTCGCATGACTCATCATTGATCGAACCATATCTAATAGAGTTCGATTTCTCCTTTAGGATACACCATTCCATTGTGGTGTAGCCGGTGGAGAAACTTTTGAAACAATTCCACAACTCTTTAGAAAGTCACAGAGTTCTTGACTTAAGTATTCCCCACCTCGATCGGATCGAAGCATCTTAATACTTTTGCCAAGCTATTTTTCTACTTCATTATTATACTCTTTGAACTTTTAAAAGACTGCAGACTTTTGTTTCATAAGAAACACGTATCCAAAACGACTCTAACCGTCAGTAAAAGTAATGAAATATAGATAACCACCTCTTGCATGGATATTGAATGGACCATATACATCACTATGTATGAGTTCCAACAAATCCTTTGCACATTCTCCAGTTCTAGTAAAAGAAGAAGCATTCATCTTACCCATTAAACAAGGTTCGCATGTATCATATGATTCAAAATCAAAGGATTGCAATAATCCATCTTTATGTAGTTTAGAAATACGGTTTTCGTTTATACGATCTAAGTGACAATGCCAGAGATATGTAGGATTAGATTATTTATTCTTTATCCTCTTTGTTTATAAACTGGTAAATCTAGGTCTAACAAATATAAACTATTCACCAAAGTAACACTACAATAAAAGATATCATTTAACGACAACGACATTCGTTGGTTTTTAATATGTATATCAAAACCCATCTTGTCCAAAAAAGAGATCGAAATAATATTTTTAGTTAAAGTAGGAACGTAAAGACAACTGTCTAAATCTAGAACATTTCCATAAGGCAAACTAAGACTAAATGTTCCTACAACTAATGCAGCAACTCTTGCTCAATTACCAACGAATAGGTTCACTTCGCCCTTTTCCAACTCCCTACTCATTTGTAGACCCTGCACATTCATGCAAATGTGAGAACCACATCCGGTATCTAATACCCATGAGGAAATAGTAATAGACAGATTGATCTCAATAACATAAATACTTGATCCAGAAGCAACATTTGCTCCCTTTGCAAGTTTTTCCCTACAAGATAGCTCTTACAGTTCCTTTTCCAATGACCTCGCTCACCTTTGAATTTCGGTGCTTTTCCAGAATGGTTAGGTTTTCCCTTAGATTTGCCCGAAGGCTTGCCATTAGGATTACCAAAGCTCTTGCCCCTGTTATTGACCATGTAAATGGCATTGAACTTGACTATTTCCTTCTCGGCAGTCCTCAACAGGTTCAACAATTTTGGGAGGGGTTTGTCTATCGCGTTCATGTTGTAGTTCAATACAACATGACTGAATGATTCATGCAACGATTGCATAATCAAGTCAGTGGATAACTCTTGGCCAAGAGGAAATCCCAGTCTTTCGAGGCTCTCAATATAGCCTATCATCTTTAGAACGTGAGTTCCGACTGGTGTTCCCTCTGTCATTTTGCACTGAAACAGAGACTGCGACACATCAAAACTCTCATGGCGAGCTTGACCCTGAGAGAGTTGCCTTAGATGATTAATCATGTTGAAAGCTCTCATTTACTCATGTTGCTTCTGAAGTTCAGATGTCATGGTAACCAACATAAGACTTGACACATCTAAGTGCTTACGATAAGCATTTCTTTCAGCGGCTCCGCCCCAGTGGCTAGTTGTTCAGGAATAACAGTTTCGATAAAATACATATATTTTTCTCGTGCTTGAGAACGATTCTCAAGTTCCTATACCAGTCAAGGAAGTTTCCTCCCTCCAGTTGCTTCTTCTCAAGGACGGATCGCAATGATAAAGAGTTTGATACAACGATTGCATTTTCCATTATATCTACAGAGAAGAGTTTGCAAAGTTTTAGTTGTCATATTTTAAAATGATTAATAGAATTTTATTTAATGATTCTCCCACTATTTTCTTCTAATGAATAACCCTCAAGTATTCATTCGGAAAGTTCAAAACTTTCTCGTAGGACCAAGATCCATATTTCATCATTCTCAATGCAGCTTTGGCTACTATACTCAAGAAGATGCTTTAGGTAAGCAACAATTGCTAATCACATCAATTATGTGACTCTTGGTTGGTTAAGTAGGTAACAATTACCCTCAGTACAAAAATGCACATCTCAGCCCTTTTGCCTCCAGATTCTCAACCATTGAGGTAATTCGGTTAAGTATGACCCAAGATTGTACCGGCGGATATCACTAACTTATCCTTCGAGCCTCACCCGGATAGACAGACGCTTATTCCACTCAGAAATTCACACTATTATCGATCTAGGCCTTGACGAGGGCCAATCATGGAAGACATAGACTTAATATTTTAAATTTGAGGGATTTTAATTGTCTCACCAAACGATGTATAATATGATTATGCGAATGTAACACATGCTTTAAAGCGGCAAAACATGTATCATGCATCTCATGCAAAAACAGTAAATATACCGTGACATAGTAATAACCCTATACGGATTTTTCGAGCCAACGGAAAATCCTAAGTCAATCTAAGGTGAAAAACAAAAAATCCTATCTATTGTCTTCTGGCTCCTTGTGATTTCCTCCATCGAATGGAAATCTTTCTTCACCACTTGTTACATATGTAAAATATAAAATATAAAATAATATTCTATGCTTTTACATAATTGGAATGAATTCTCGAGTTACAATCGAGATTTAAATTTACAACAAGAATAAAGAGATAAGGCACGACACGCATGTCGTATTATAATAAAATCACTGGGTCAAAGGCTATTACTATGCACCATGCTCAAATAACATGACAATCATGATGAAAAGAGAAAATACACATTGCCTGCCGCTTTTCGTTCGACCCCGTCCATATCCCCGGTCGACCGCGATAAGGCAATAACCAAAACAGTGTAAAAATAGGCCACCTCGGTCGACCCAGAACATTTATAATCGACCAGCCCAAAAACAAGCTAGCTTCGGTCGACCGTGATTGCTCATTGGTCGTCCGAATTCTAGGTAGTAGCAAATTCTCATTTTCTAGAACATGTTCGGTTTGCCGAGAATCTCTTCTGGTAGACCGAACCTTTTCTAAAAAACAACCAAAAACACGAATCAACTATTCGTTCCGGGATTCGTTTAACACTTAAACGACTTCCTAAAGGTTGTACAAAGGTAAATACATCTTATAACATGCATTATCCGGCTACAAATATCACGATAACACATAATCAAAGTAGTTGGGTTCTCGTGATAGGCTCTAATACCACTGAAAGGAAGAAATTCGGAATCCCCACAAGATAGAAGCGGAATTAAAATGGGATTTCGTTCCTTACATACTTAAACTTAGAGGTAAATTGTCTAGTCCATCTATTACATCAATACATGTTATGATCACTCATCAAAGTCCC
The DNA here is from genome assembly GCA_026122235.1 of Vinca minor. NCBI lineage: Eukaryota > Viridiplantae > Streptophyta > Magnoliopsida > Gentianales > Apocynaceae > Vinca > Vinca minor. The sequence continues at coordinate 4,029,265 of JAOCZM010000230.1, forward strand.
CATCCCAGGTTGCATCATAAACATCATCGACAATCTCTTCATCTGCAAGTAAGGAAAATAAAGACGTGAGCTGTGAAGTCTGGTAAGCATTAACACCCTTGGGATGAAACATCAAATAAGAAGCAAAATCGTTTCCCAACTTCCCCAAAACCATTGAAAACATAACACAACTTGACTTGACTTAGAACAACCTTTAAAACACTTTCAAACACTTGTAATATACTTTAAAGAACTTATACGAGACTTGGCTTAAAATGAAATAGAACAAAAAACAAAACGGGCCGAAACAGGACCCCTAGGACGAAGCATTCATCCGCAGGTGCATCCGCGGTTGGGCAGAAAGTCCCAATAGTTTGTCGGACGATGCTGATGACGATTGGTAGGATGAACCATTCGTCCACGAGCTGCAGAAACTCGTTTTTCAAGTATAAAATTGTACACAAATGACCATTTATGCACTTTAACATTCACAACCCCAAAATACACTTTTGAGACACCAATGATAAACAAACCAAAACATAAATAAGTAAACAATAAACTACACTCGTCGAAATCCAACATCTACACATCAGAATGAAGACACAAACACCATATGTTGTTCATACCAACAAACGACATACACAACATTGGACTCTTTGAAAAAAAAATTATGCTATGACTCACATTCACACAACATACTTGATTGTCTATGCACAACTCTAAAGAAATTACTACAATGGCCCCAAATTTAAGCCTATAAGGGAAAGGCGTCAGTATGCAGTATATGTGTCCAGCATATCTTCTGAACAAAGAGCTCGGTGTTTAAGGATCCATTCGCATTGTGTCATAGCCCACCATCGTGGAATCCACAATAACTACTTGCAGTCCCTAACATTTCTCCCGGGTTCAACGACAACACACTCACAATGCAAAATAATGAATCCTTGCAATGGAATCGATTCTAGACAAGAGCTCCATTAGTGACAACTCCAACATAAAGCATATAAGACTCTAAATTCAATAAAAATTAAAGTACATAAAAACAAGAAAGGGAATGCAATATCATACACAATTATAATCAATGCTGACAACATACAAATTTGATCAATTCAACACTCCATCCAATGCATTAAAACATGATATAAATAACTTTCAACATAGATTTCCAGAACTTTTAACAAGTCATTTCATGAGTTTTTAGTACCGAAAAGACAAGGGTGAAGATCCTTACTTGGAATTTAAGAAAGGAAAGTAAAACACAGAAATTTCAAGAAATTCGTAGCAAGTTCAAATGTAAAATTCCGTTTGTTGGAAACTCGAAATTCACCTCCGTAACTTCTCAAGCGTAGCCCATTCAGTTAGCTTTGAAATGCAAAAAGAATCAACCCAAATGAAGTTTGTTTACTACTTCTAGAAAAGCCACCTGTTGTGGTGGGGGGTTTGGCATAGACCCCTACCCGTTTATTAATTAGGCCAAAATAGGCAATAAAGTACATGTAGGAGGACTTATCCAAAACCTCCAAATAGGTGGAAACAAATCCACTTCATACAAGTATGAAACAATGTAAGAAAACTAAGCCATTTATAATATGGCTTAGGTGATACATTAATCCCTAATCTAGCATGAAATGTATTGGAAAATGCATTAAAAACTAAGCCATTTATATAATGGCTCAGGTGATACATAAGTCCCTGAACTAGCATGAGATGTATATCACAATAAAAGTCATCAAACAGATTAGGAGTAAACTAAAATTTAAGCCGAACAGTGGTTAATCCTTGACAATCTAAGTTGCATAATCCTCTAACCTTACAAGGGAGATCAGCAAAGCTGTAGCAACGGATGTGAAGCTGCGAGTTACAACCAATATTCGCGAGACAATCCGCTACCGTTTTCACTTCCCTGTAAATATGCTCAATAGAAAAACCATTAACCAGTGACAATGCCGAATAAAAAATAGAATCCAATGTCCAAGAGCTAATTATTTTCGAGATAATCCAGTTGACCACAAAATGTGAATCTGATTGAATGAGCAAATATCGCACCCCCAATGTTCTAGCAAGTTGAAGACCGCGAATCAATGCCTCCAATTCTTCCCATCAGTTCGTGCAAGTCCCAATATATGAAGATAGTGCTCCAATGTCCTTACCATCCCCGGTGCGAATGATACAACCTACTTCAGCAACTCCCGGATTGCCTCTAGATGCTCCATCCACATTAAGAATCGCTCATGGATAACCTGCATCAATATTCTTCGCCTTGCAAACTACAATAATGTAACTTTCCATCTCCTGCATCAAAATCCTCTCCGTCATCACGCGCCCCTCGAAGATGATCCTACACCGAGCCCTCCATAACATCCACAAAACAGCGCTAGGAACTAAAATGTCCATTGCCTTATTAACTCCATAAGCAATCAACCAAAAAGATTTTAACATACCAGCAGCCGAGAGGTGAGAATCTGGGTTCACCCGCGTTCCAAGCTTGGCAGCCGCCTGGCACCATAATATCCTTATCTCATGCATACATTTGGTATCTTTATTTTGCATATTATTCCCATTTGCATCAATGTTTTGTCATCATCAAAAAGGGGGAGATTGTTAGCCCTAAGGGCATATTCTATGTTGTTTTGATGGTAACAAACCATTGTAAGTTCTAATGTTTGTGTGAGCATGTTCTTTGTAATAGGATCTTTAGCACTCACATCAACATTGATGAAAATGGTAAGTTAGCATCTTGTGTAAACTAAGGTATGTATATTACACACAAGAATGCTATTTGATGGAAGGAAGGAGGCAAGGAGGATGGTTGGGAAATAGGGCTCTTCTATGAGTCCCTAGTTTATATGGCAAAAGAACTTATAATGCTAGTGCTTATGTCTTTGCATATATTTGTCTTTACAATTGGTATCGTATACAATTGGTATCTTCTAAGCATTAGTCTTTGTACTTATTTGTTCTTAGATTCTTTTGCCATGCTTCCATTTACTTACATTGTCCATATTCTATCTTATTACATCAAAGTTTGTCATAATCAAAAAGGGGGAGATTGTAAGCCCTAAGGGCGAACGAACTCTGTTTTTGATATTGGACAAACATTTGATGTTGTGTCTAATGATCTTAATCTTTGTGATAGAATATTGGAAATCTTGTAGGAAGCTCTAAGTACTTCAATCAAGCCATGTTCAAGATTCAAAGTCATACTATTCAAGGCTCATCTATGAAGATTGAAGATTGAAGACTTAGTTTGGTTAGTTTAGCTTTGTCGTCATTAGTCGTAATCTTTAAAGCTCTAACCAAAGCTCTTATGAACATAAGCTTCTCACTCTAGTCTTGCATACATGATTTCATAAACACGTTTTCAAAAGGCTAAGTTTCAAATAGTGTTCGTATTTCAAAAGCCTTCGATTTCAAAGTATAAGTCTTGTAAAATGGTTTTCCAAAGTGCTCTTACTTGTTACATATTAAGAAAACATTTTAGACTTCAAAAGATTTCAAAACGTGTGTTAAGACAACTCTCCGAATGCCCAGAAAGTCGGTCAACCGAGATTATCTCGGATCAACCGAGGAAGAAACAGAGAGTTGGTCTGACTTGGTTCGGTCGACCAAGAGCTGGTTCGGTCGACCGAGATGACCAAGGTCGGTCGACCGGGGGACCGAGATTGCCTTCGGTCCACCGAGTTCTGTGTTCGGTCAACCGAAGTACACTGTTACTAGCCGTTTTCTGACCGTTCCAGAGTCGTTTTTCAACGAGATTTCAAATTGTATAAATACTCCAAAGCTTTAGAATGACAAATAGACTTTGAGAGACTTGCAAAACATATTCTTATTGATTCCTTATCAAGTCTAAACACCTTGAAAGCAAATGCACTTCATTGTCATGATCTAAATGCATTCAAAGGTGAATTTGCAAAGCAAGACAAAGAGTGAGCTTATTATGTTCAAAGAGCCAACAAGATGAGCTTCAAATGTAATTATCTTTCACTTAGAAGAGTGAACAACATTGTGCTTAATCATTCATCTTATCCCCTTTCTTAGTGATAGGGTAATTGTTGTAAAAGTCCTACTTTGTGTGGGCAATTGTATAAGTCCTACTTAGTGTGGGCAAGCTCTTTGTGAGCTTCTTGTTTAGTGGTTGTTTGTAAAACTCTTGGTGAGTTAGCCACTAGTGTAAAGTCCTACTTTGTGTGGGCACATTCTTCTTAGTGAAGTTGGCAAAATCCTTGGGTGCGGCTCAAGGTATTGGAGGTAGATTCTTAGTGAATCGAACCACTCTAAATCTCTTGTCTTGTGATTTGCATTGGGTTTTGCTTTAGCTTTTGTTAAACTTGCACTTACCTAGAAAAGATTGGAAATAGTTTGCAAGATTTATATAAACCCAATTCACCCCCCCCCCCCCCCCCCTCTTGGGTTTCCTCAATTGGTATCAGAGCCCGGTCTTCATATTTTGCTTAACCGCTTGAAGAAAAGATTATGGCCGGTTATTCCGCATTAGCCTACCAAGAGGGGTCTTCCGCCGATAGAACACCACTTTTTGATGGAAATCATTTTGATGCTTGGAAGGATCGATTCAAGTTATATGTGTGCTCCATTGATTTCTCTTTATGGCATATAATTGAAGAAGGTCCATATGTACCCAAGAAGATGGTGGAAGGTGTTCAAACTCCAAAAAAGGACAATGAGCTAAATGAAGTTGAGTTCAAGATGATGACTCAAAATTACAAGGCAATGAATATTCTTAGTTGTGCCTTGAGTCCGGAGGAGTACAACCGTGTCCTTGGAAGCAAATCCGCCCACTCCATGTGGAAAACGCTTGAAGATACTCATGAAGGATCAAGCTCTTCAAGTGACAACGGTGATGATGAATACGCCAACTTGTGCTTCATGGCTTTTGGTAATGAGGTACATCCTTCTCCCTCTATTTCAAATTCTTATGATGATGATGAGGAGGATGATGCTAATGTGCTTTTAATTGATATGTATGATCAATTGAAAAAATGTGCAAAGCAAAACCATGAAATGAAGCATAAAATTGAATATTTGCTTGAAGAAAAGGCCAAGTTGGTTGATGAAAATAAAAAGTTGTGTGATGATGTTAATTGCTTGAAATGTGAAAATGATGATCTTATTACTACTTGCAATTCATCTTCATTACAACACATAGAAGCTTGTGTTAAAGTGTCATCTTTAGAAAACAAGCTTGTTGAATTTGATCTTTTGGAAAACAAAGTTAAAAAACCTTACCCTTCTTGTTGAAAACTTTTCAAAGGGTAAGAAAAATCTTGATCAAATTCTTGGCATGCAATGTGCTTCAAATGATAAACATGGCCTTGGTTATATTGCAAATCATGTCGATATTGCTAGCTCTTCTCTTATTCATAAGAATCATGTTGTAAATGCTAGTATGTCACATAGGCCTAATAGAAATCATGTGCATGCTCACAATTCTTCTAAGCCACACATTCATTGCACATATTGTGGAAAACATGGTCATACTTGTGATAGATGCCATGTTAAGAAGAAGATTGAAAGGGGAGTTAAAACAATTTGGAAAGTGAAGTTTAATTCTACTAACCCCCCATGGACCCAAACAAAAGTGGGTACCAAAAGCTACTCTTCCCTTGATCTTATAGGTTCTTATAAGTTAGATGCATGCCACAAAGCTTCAATGTTATTGATTCGATTAGAAGTGGCATTGGGGGAGAAGTCAAAGGAGTTGTGCCAAAAGAAGAAAGTCAAAAGCACTCCTTAACACTTGGATTCTCAAAGCTCAAATGTTAATCAATTGGAGAACCAAGTTGGGTAGATACTAAGAGCAAAGCTTCAAGTGATGACAAGAGTCAAAGTGTTAATCCAATGTCTTCATCACTTGGTAAGAAAGCAAAGGTATCAAATCACTTTATCTTAACACTTTAGTTAATGTGTTTAAGTGTTTTTGGTATATATATTTTTTATATGCTTGCTCTTATACATGTTGCATCTCCAATTCTTGATTTTTATATTCAAATAGATAACCTTTAGCACGCTCTTGATTATTCATGCTTATGTTTAGCTAAGGTATCTATGATGAGATGTAGCATATGCAACTTGATTGATTCTTGTTTTGTTATGTCATATTCATTTAAGAATCCATCTAGTTGTATTGGTTTTTTGATAACCTTGATCCTTATGCATATTTGTGTTACTTGAGATTTTGAGCTAATCTTGATGGACCTTTGAAAAGGTACCAAATTAGTTCTCAAGAATTCCTTGTAGGTAACAAAGAGTTCTAAAACTTCAAGAAGAAGATATGAACTACAAGGAAGGCACAAATGAGCTAAGACTCCAAGAAAAGAGTCAAATGCCAAGGATCACACGAGATGCCTCAATGGACTTGATTGACAAAGAAGATCTACCAAAATGGTAAGAAGTCCAAGCTCAAAGAGCATTGAGGTACAAGGCTTAACTCATCTCCTATTAGTGGTCATTATGTGTTTTTGATCCTTATGGGCTATTATTTGATGAGTTAAGAAGTTGTCTAGAGAGTGTGTGCTTATTGGATTATGGTTTATGTACATCATGTTTTGCTTGTCAACATGTTAAAAGTGTATTCCATACTTGACAAGAATGATGGTTTAAAAGCATAAACTTGGTTATTGAAACTCTCTTTTTAATGTGCATTTGATCTTTTATCTTGATATCGTGTCTTGTGTTCTACTTATGTGATCTTAATTGCTTAAAGTACAAACACAATCACAATTGATATCTATGTCTTCAAGAATGCACATACCATATCTCTTTGGTGCTTGAACTTCATTTACATATGCTTAACATGATGCGCTTGATTTTTATCGCTTTTTGAGTATCATGTTAAGAAGTTGCATCATTAAGAGATATAGGGGGAGTCTTCATATGTTTTTATCTTATACCCCCCTTATATGTGATGTATTCTCAATTTTTCATATTTTACATCATCACATCACTTATTGGCTTGGTTTTCAACTTTCTTATCTTATAGCCAATTTGTGTTAGTTATTTTGGGAGTTATACATGTTATACATGTTCATATTCTACATGTGTTTTCCCTAAATAACTATGAGATCATATACTTTGATATTGGTATTATTCTTTTGTGATCTCATTTAAGCTTTTGGTTAGTCTTGCTTCTAGAGTGTTATACTCATTTAGCTAACCATTAACTTATTAGAGGAATGTACTACAATTGGTATCTTACACTTCCTCTAAATTTTTTTTTGGTTGTGATACATATGCTTAACTTTTATGTTTTAACAATTAGTATCACATCCCACTCTTGTTAGCTATATTTTCAATTTGTTTTTCATCTTAAAGAGCTAACATGTTTTGTTTGATAAACGGGGAGATTGTTCTTTAAGGTTTATTCCTCATCTCCTTTGTTTTAGCTTAGGTTGATATTCTTTTTGAGCCATATATGACCATCTTTTGATTTATGTGTTATTATGGACTCCTCTTTGTTTAGAAATCAACCAAGCTTATTCTTGATCAATCCTTTCTCAAAATGATTTATGATCTTTAAGATTGATCTTTTAAACCATTACGGATTCTCATTTGTTTTTAAAAGTTTTTCTTCAATTGATATCAGTTTTGTTTTCAATTGGTATTAAATTTTTTTTCAATTGGTATCATTTTTTTTTAAAGGGAGAATTCGTATATTTCATCAAGCTTCTCCAATATTAATCTTTACTTTTCGCTAAATGCTTTTCTTATTGGCGCTCTGATAGCCCTTTTTGATGTTGACAAAAAGAGGGAGAATTTTTAGTGTTGCAAATGTGCCATGAGAAGTATTTTACAAAAAGGAGAAAGCTTAGAACTTTGCAAAATGGGAGAGATAAGGGATTCTTTAATATAGGGGGAGTAGATTTTTTTTGAGAAAACATCTACTTGCTTGGATCCTTAATATCCTTATCTCATGCATACATTTGGTATCTTTATTTTGCATATTATTCCCATTTGCATCAATGTTTTGTCATCATCAAAAAGGGGGAGATTGTTAGCCCTAAGGGCATATTCTATGTTGTTTTGATGGTAACAAACCATTGTAAGTTCTAATGTTTGTGTGAGCATGTTCTTTGTAATAGGATCTTTAGCACTCACATCAACATTGATGAAAATGGTAAGTTAGCATCTTGTGTAAACTAAGGTATGTATATTACACACAAGAATGCTATTTGATGGAAGGAAGGAGGCAAGGAGGATGGTTGGGAAATAGGGCTCTTCTATGAGTCCCTAGTTTATATGGCAAAAGAACTTATAATGCTAGTGCTTATGTCTTTGCATATATTTGTCTTTACAATTGGTATCGTATACAATTGGTATCTTCTAAGCATTAGTCTTTGTACTTATTTGTTCTTAGATTCTTTTGCCATGCTTCCATTTACTTACATTGTCCATATTCTATCTTATTACATCAAAGTTTGTCATAATCAAAAAGGGGAGATTGTAAGCCCTAGAGGCGAACGAACTCGTTTTTGATATTGGACAAACATTTGATGTTGTGTCTAATGATCTTAATCTTTGTGATAGAATATTGGAAATCTTGTAGGAAGCTCTAAGTACTTCAATCAAGCCATGTTCAAGATTCAAAGTCATACTATTCAAGGCTCATCTATGAAGATTGAAGATTGAAGACTTAGTTTGGTTAGTTTAGCTTTGTCGTCATTAGTCGTAATCTTTAAAGCTCTAACCAAAGCTCTTATGAACATAAGCTTCTCACTCTAGTCTTGCATACATGATTTCATAAACACGTTCTCAAAAGGCTAAGTTTCAAATAGTGTTCAGTATTTCAAAAGCCTTCGATTTCAAAGTATAAGTCTTGTAAAATGGTTTTCCAAAGTGCTCTTACTTGTTACATATTAAGAAAACATTTTAGACTTCAAAAGATTTCAAAACGTGTGTTAAGACAACTCTCCGAATGCCCGTGAAAGTCGGTCAACCGAGATTATCTCGGATCAACCGAGGAAGAAAGCAGAGTTGGTCCGACTTGGTTCGGTCGACCAAGAGCTGGTTCGGTCGACCGAGATGACCAAGGTCGGTCGACCGGGGGACCGAGATTGCCTTCGGTCCCACTAGGGAGTTACGTGTTCGGTCAACCGAAGTACACTGTTACTAGCCGTTTTCTGACCGTTCCAGAGTCGTTTTTCAACGAGATTTCAAATTGTATAAATACTCCAAAGCTTTAGAATGACAAATAGACTTTGAGAGACTTGCAAAACATATTCTTATTGATTCCTTATCAAGTCTAAACACCTTGAAAGCAAATGCACTTCATTGTCATGATCTAAATGCATTCAAAGGTGAATTTGCAAAGCAAGACAAAGAGTGAGCTTATTATGTTCAAAGAGCCAACAAGATGAGCTTCAAATGTAATTATCTTTCACTTAGAAGAGTGAACAACATTGTGCTTAATCATTCATCTTATCCCCTTTCTTAGTGATAGGGTAATTGTTGTAAAAGTCCTACTTTGTGTGGGCAATTGTATAAGTCCTACTTAGTGTGGGCAAGCTCTTTGTGAGCTTCTTGTTTAGTGGTTGTTTGTAAAACTCTTGGTGAGTTAGCCACTAGTGTAAAGTCCTACTTTGTGTGGGCACATTCTTCTTAGTGAAGTTGGCAAAATCCTTGGGTGCGGCTCAAGGTATTGGAGGTAGATTCTTAGTGAATCGAACCACTCTAAATCTCTTGTCTTGTGATTTGCATTGGGTTTTGCTTTAGCTTTTGTTAAACTTGCACTTACCTAGAAAAGATTGGAAATAGTTTGCAAGATTTATATAAACCCAATTCACCCCCCTCTTGGGTTTCCTCAATTCTTACAAGAGAAATGTGATGGTCGAGAAACCCTGCTTCCATAAAACTTCATCCAATGTAAGAAAGTTGTTGAAAAATCTCCACAAAAAGATCGATAAAGAAAGAGGCAAACATGGAGACCATAAAAGTTTTCTAGATAAAGTCCCAACACTACCTCTTCTTAACCATGAGACCACTAGACTTCATCGAAAAGTCACCGTTAGACTCCAATAGCCAAACCAATTTATCTTTTCCGGACTTAAGTGCAGTGTTTGGAAAATCCTTAATAATCTCCCTCAGCAAATTACACAGCATATTTCTACGCCATCCATTTTGATCCATGACTTCATCAATAGTCTGCCCCTTATGTTCTGATGGAATGGAGGGAATGATAGAATAGAGGCTACCCTTCATGGTAATGTTTTCATAGAAAAAAAATATGAACGCCCATCCTTGATCAGTAAGACCATATTGCCCTCTACGTCTCCCTTGCAGCTTATCATTCGTTTCCCAAGTCACCGAACTGCCTTGCCTAACATCTCCGAGTGACTCATGGGAATCTGCACAGTATCTTGACTTCATAAGAACAGTCCATAACTAGTCCCCATGGCGGTAACGTCACCACATTTTCATAGCACATTTCTGAGAGTATTGAGCTAAAGAGATGAGGCCCAAGTCATTTTAGTGAGTATCCGTGCAAATCCTAGCCCAGGACATCCAATGTGTCCTTCCTTGTCCGATTGACGAGCCCCATAAAAAATTAGCGAATAGTTTCTTAACTTTTTGGGTGGGAAGGAAGCAGCTAATATGTGAAGTAACATAGAATATAAAACATGATGTATCAACACTAATCTTCTAGCCATACCTAATACTTTATTTTGTCACCCCTCCATTCGCTCCCCTATCTTTTCCAAAATATAGTTAAAATATGTCACTTTGCCCCTGCCAGAGTAGAGAGGGCAGCCCAAATAAGTAAGAGGAAAATCACTATGAACAAAACCTGTTACCTGTTGAATCACATTAGCTTGCATATCACTAGTCTTAGAAGATGTGAGAAAAGTGCTCTTTCCCATCTTGATCCGCTGCCCCGAACAAGTTTCATATTGAGTGAAGAAATCCATAAGTTTGTCCAGACTACATTTCTCCCCATTAGTGAAAATAATAACTTCATCTGCAAAACTGAGATGAGAGACTTGAAGAGCTCCCCTCAGCAAAGCATAGAATATGATTCGTTTCTGCTCCACCATAAAATTGATGCCCCTCGAAAAATAATTCAGTCGCCACAATGAACAGAAGAGGCGATAGTGGGTCCCCTTGTTTAACTCCCCGCATAGATTTGAAAAAACCATGAGGTTAGCCATTGATCAACAAAGAAAAGCAGTTAATGTTCAACAAATTCCTAACAAGATTTAGCATATGTTGATCAAAAAAAGATGGGATACTCTGTCAAAGGTTTTCACCATATCCAATTTGATAACCAGATTACATCCTCGGACTCTCCTATTCAACTGTTGCACCAACTCTTGGGCCAAAAAAATATTATAAAAAATCAGTCTTCCCTTAACGAAACCTGATTGATTCTAGGAAATAAGACGGGGCAGTAAAGGCGCTAACCGCAAAGGCAACACCTTGGATATCACCTTATTAGCAAAATTACATAGAGATATGGGACGAAATTGGCCAAAAGATAGAGGATTTCATACCTTAGGGAGGAGAACAATGAGGGCGGTAAACATAGATTTAGGCATCGGAATTCCCGCCCAAAAATCTTGAACGGCTTGAGTAATATCGGCACCAACTATATCCCAGCAGCATTGGAAAAAAGCCCCCGTATAACCATCTGGCTCCGAAGCACTATGCCTACTTAATGAGAACACCGCCTCCCTAACCTTAAGCAAACTCGGCAAAGTGGCTAAATTGCGATTCTCCTCCTCACCTATCACCTCTGGAATGACCCGCAATAATTCTTGATCCTCCATATAAGGCCCGTCCGAGGAAAAAAAAAGAGCCAAAGAACTGTGAACCCTCTCGGCCTAAGGCAGCTTGGTCTGTTATCCAATCCCCGTGACCATCTTGTATTTTCATAATAGTCATTCTCTTCCTTCTGTTACTACAAATCAAATGAAAATATTTAGTATTGGAGTTACCTGCCTCAATCCATTTGATCCTCGATTTTTGTCTCCAAAACATTTCTTCAAGCATAAAAAAATTGGAGTAAGAGTCTCTCGCCAATTGTAATGCCTCGTCATTATGTTGTGAAGGATTCTGATCAAAGATAGTCTTCATTTCCTTCACATGCTCCTCGGCATTAGCCAAATTGGAGTGAATATTACCAAACTTCTTCTTATTCCACCTAGAGAGTATGCCCTTTAATCTCCTCAATTTAGTCATCAAAATAACCATCTCATTACCAACAACCTCGTCTCCCCACGAGGTTTTACACAAGGCTGTGAAAATCAACATGTTTGCACCACATCTTTTGAAAATGAAACACCACTTTTCCTCGAACATCACTCAAGGTAACATAAACCAACATAGGGCAATGGTATGATATAGACCTTTGAAGATGCTCCATTCGGGTTACTCCAAAAAGTGTATTCCATTGAGAATTTACTAGCATTTTGTCCAACATTTTGAGTAGGGGCGGGGTTGAGCTCCTACACTAAGTAAAAGGGGATCTTGAAAAGGGGATTTCAAGCAAACCGCTATCATGAATAGCCTCAGAAAATTCAACCAAGAGAAGAGAAGCAGGAATCGATCCCAGACATTCTGATTGACGCAAAACAACATTGAAATCCTCTCCAATCGTCCACGGGGTGTCATGTTAAGTACCAAAATTAACCATCTCAGACCAAAGTTCCCTCCATTGCGTATATTGGCAACGTTCATAGACAAAAGAGAGATAAATATGAGAACCAGAATAATTAACAACTTTAACATTCACAATCTGTTCATTATCCCCCACAATAGTCAAATCAACTGTACCATTCCAGAAAACCCAGATTTTGCTCGTTAATTTGCTAAAAGAAAAATCAAATCCCAACTTATTAGCATATATCAAAATATCATCTTTATGCACCATAGACTCTAAAAGAACCAAAAGTGATATTCTATGATAACGACAAAGTCTCTTAACTCTAGCAATTGAAGCATCATTAGCAATTCCCCGAACATTCCATATAATGTAATCCATAAAAAATAAACTAAAACAAACATCAATGAATCATCCACAAGCTGGGATAGTGCTTTTTTTCGTAAGTCTTTGTGACTTACTGATTTCAGATTCCGCAACAGTCTGCTTCTTTTTACTTTTATTTTGTTGCGCCTGCTCCATCACTGTCTCGGGTTGCTGATCACCTCCAAGCTGTGGTTCTGGCTGAGGGTCATCACCAAGCTGAGGAGATTGGTGCACTTTTGCCACGGGCACAATGGCAGGATTGACCTGAGTCGCTACTTCCTCTTCTGGCTCAATGGTAGGGCATGCCGGAGCCACGACTTCCGCTGTCTCCACCCCTACCCGAGATTCATTGGTCCCCTAAAGTCTGAGCAAAATCTTCAAAAAATTTCCAACCACCTTTCACAATTTCCGGTGAGAGGGATCTCGTCTTGTTGGCCGAAGACACACCTCTCCGATCAGTAATCTTTTCGACCGTCGATTTGAACAACTTTAAGTCATCCTTTTCCCCTTGCCTGGACGAGGGTACTTCAACATCCCCCCAAATCACGATGTCGTCTTGTACCTTCATAACCATTGGCGATTTATCAGCTGACTATAGAATTCCTTCATTAGTTTCCTTAACATCAGGGATAGAAATATCTTGAGGGATGGTCTCATGACCATTCTTAATTTGGACAATTTTCGAATTCACAAACTGCATCGTCATTAGGTTTTTGAAAAATTAACACAATACTCGCCTCTGCAGCTAGAGCAATAGAGGTATTCTGGGAAATCCTGTGAATAGAACTGGGTCCGGCAACCTCATCTCGCTCCGAAACAACCATCACCGCCGTCTCTTTCCCCGATCCTCTCTGTTAGGCTCTAGTAAAACCCCTGCATGATCTCCGTGAAAACTTCTGGGAAAGAAACATTTTTTTTCCAGATTGCAATGCCTTGAAAACTACACCTGCCTCCCGATTAATGTTCTTCAATATGTAGACATCAGCCCTCTCGGCTGGACCAATAAGCGGCGGTCGTGTGACGTCAGCCCTTGTCTCCTCGCCAGAAACATGAGAATCTTTTTTGCAATCCGTGATTTTGTGTCCCACATTCCAACAAGACGAACAATAATCCAACAAATGTTCATAATCAATTAGTTTCCAAAATCCTTTACCCCGTCTTGCGTGGGTAATCCAACTCGTTCGCAAATCGGCTTCATTAAATCAATCTCCACACACACCCTTGCAACACTTGGGCGAGTAACATTGGCAATGGGCTCATCTAGCACTAGCAGTGTTCTCGCCGCCCTTGCTAGTTAGAAAAGATATGACTTTTGGAAGAGATAAATCGGTAGTCCTTAAAAACGAATCCAAACGGGAACAATTGAGGATTCTACCATATGATTAAAATCATAGGTCCACTTGAACACCCTCATTCTTATGCCTGCAAATATCCATACACCTTTCCGCCAAAAAGGCAGTAATCTTCTTCATGATCGAACCGAATAATCACATGACCAGAATCAAGCCAACCTATCTAAAGGGCTCCCTTAAACTGGAGTCGATGGAAATGCTTCCTCAGATTTTCAATAGGGAGTCCTCTCCTAGAAAATTTTGCCACCAAGGCACGCTTCAATGGTACTTCTAGGATTTCTAAAAAATTGTCTTCAATAAGGAGTGATGGTTCCCCTTTAAATGTACCAAGCTATTTAATGGGGAGATTTGCCGCGGGTAAAGAGAGGGTAAGGAGGTCGAATAATGATTTCCGCGGCCAAACCCCACCTCCAAGCAGCGCTGGCTGCGACATGGTGGCTAATTTTGGTGCGGCGGCATAGGGGCAAGCAAGCGCTAGAGAGGTTTTTGTGTGATCTTACTTTCCGTTTACTACTTCAATTATGAATTATTCTCACAACTCTCTATTTTTCCAGATTATTGTTCTTCTTTCTTTGTCTCTAAATTCTTTTTCCCTTCTAACCTAAAAAAAAAAAAAATCCCGCACAAAGTACCTTAATACACAACCATTCAAAAGGTGTCACACTACTCCCATAAGTTCTGTAAAACCTACACTTAAGTCCCCCAAGTTATATATTATATTAAAGCCACCGATAAAATAATTTACATATAAATTAACACATAATAACAAATAACACATAAAATTCAATTAGCTTGTTAACATTTAATGACAAAAGTTCGGGTTATCACACTAGTGGTGAATCATTTCTCAAACTAATTGAGAAAGAGGACCAAGAATATTAAAAGCAATTGATGATCATAGAAACTGAGGAGGAATGAAAGGAATCTCCTAAGAAAGTGGGAGAGTAATGAGCATAGAATCACTGTGGTAGAGAGATGATGAAGAACCTTGATAAAATGTATCAAGATTCAACACAAAGGTTGAATTTCAGATCTTTCTCTTCTTGAATTAGTTTACGGGGGAGTAAAATCAACGCAACACTAAGTAGTTTGAATTTCTATGGGGGCTGAAACACCACAATAAGCGAAACTAGACTTATTGATTAGTAACTCAAGAATGAATGAAAATCTAATAAGAAGTTCAATTCACAAGTATCTAAGGAATAACCTTAACAAAATATCTATATCTAACTTAAATAACAATGTGGCCGAATTCTCCTTTATATAGAGGAGGAATTCGGCTATAAACCTTGCAATGCAAGAGTCCTATTTGAATTAGGATTCTACAATCTCTAGAATAGTAAACTTGCTATAAAAGAAACAACTACTTAAATAAATGGACCACGTGTCCTTTATTATAGTACCACTAGGCTAAATTAAATAAAAGAAGTACCGTCACAAATAATAAAGCTGAAATTATAATTAAAGTCTAAGGTAGACTTTAATCGACACACTTGCTAAAGTTGTACTTTAGCCACTTTGTTGATTTGGACCGTGAATGACACTTTCCAAAGTAAAGAGATAGACTTGAATATCATCTTGTAAGATTAATTTGGCTTCCTCCTTAACTTTAACTTCACGAACAAATATAGACAAAGCTTGTCTCAATGCCTTTGTTCTTGTTCTTGTCATTGCACCTTGAATATTTATTAAAGGGTTTGTGTAGGGCAACCTCTTAGATGTGTCCTCATCATTTTCTCCCCCTGAAAAGGATTCGTCCTAGCATCATCATCATCATCATCATGATCTGTCTCAAAATCAAACGGGGATAAGTCAGAAACATTGAAAGTAGAACTTACACCATACTCACCTTTCAAATATAGTTTGTAAGCATATTCATTGATTTTGGCAACTACTTGGAAGGGTCCATCTCCTCTTTGGTGTAACTTAGACTTTCTTTCATTAGGAAATATTTATTTCCTAAGATGTAACCAAACCCAATCTCCTACTTCAAAGGATATAATGCTTGCGGCCTTTGTTGGCATTATTTGCATAAGAAGCATTCTTCTTTGCAATTTGAGCTTGAACTTTTTGGTGTAGTTTTTGTATAATTTCTGCCCTACAATCACCTTCTACATTAAAATACTCATCAATAGGTAAATGACTTAGATCTAAAGGGGTTAAGGGGTTATATCCATAAACAACTTCAAAATGAGAGTTATTAGTAGTAGAGTGTAAAGTCCTATTATATGCCAATTTAGCAGTAGGTAAACAATCGTCCAATCTTTTTAAGTTCTTTTGTATAAGTGTTCGAAGAAGAACCCCTAAAGTTCTATTTGTTACCCCGGTTTTTCCATCGGTTTGTGGGTGACTTGATGTAGAAATTAACAATCTGGTTCCCAACTTACTCCATAAGGTCTTCCAAAAGTTGTTAGTAGTGCCCTATGACCATTAGCATATGTTGTACGATTTATATATATATATATATATATATATTGAGCATATCATTTGAATAGTAATTTTTCTTTTGAACATCAAATGTGTGATTTGATAGTAAAGCTCATTAGCTTATGCAATTACTATTATGATTGTCCCTATTTTTATGTAATGTTCTTTACAATGAAATAAAACTAGTATGATGTTTGATTGATGATTATGTTTTACTGATCATGTGTAATGAATACAAATCATACCATAGATACAACATATTGGGATATATTGTATCAGACGTGATCTGTTAGAGAAGTAATACTTCATGGTTCTTTAGTCATAAGTATTACTTCCTCAATACTATTTGGAATCCTTAAACCTTATGTCTCCATCGTTTCCAGGATGAATGGAGCTATGTTTTGACTCAGTCGAACTTTACTTTTAATCGAGTAATTAACACGACCGATGATCGGATGTAGTATCCTATCATGGCTTGAATGTGAGAGGCATTGTAAGGGATTTGTCCCTCTCTTATTAAAGAGAGATATCCATGGGCCCCTCGATAGGGAAGACTGTTTAAATGCATGGCCGTGCTCAAATGTATTTAATAAAGTGGTTATTAAATACTATTTGTTGGAACAGTCTACATAGAGATCGAGCATAAAGAAAATTAAGCTTTATAAGGTTGACAACTACCATGCCTTATGCTTAATTTGGATATCGCGAGACAAAGGGATCAAGTAGTGGATTGATATTAGGTTCCACCGTACATTCATTCACTATGGGTAGTCACAATGTCCTGCTAGGGCCCGCTTGTGATTTATGAACACATACTACTACTAAGTGTATTTTCATTGCCATTGTGATATGAACATACTGTTAGTAGTGCCCTAGGACCATTAGCACATGTTGTGCGTTTTGTTATCTTTTTGAGCAAGTAATTGAATAGTTAATTTTGCTTTTGATTATCAAATGTGTGATTTGATAGTAAAACTCATTAGCTTATGTAATTACTATTCTAGAAGTCCCTAGTTTTATGTAATGCTTATTTACTATGAAATAAAACTAGTATGATTGTTGATTGATGATCTTGTTTTACTGATCATGTGTAATGGATACAAATCACATCATAGATGCAATATATAGGGATACATTGTATTGGGACGTGATCCGCTTTGAGAAGTAATACTTCATGGTCTTAAGTCATAAGTATTACTCGTCAATACTATTTTAGAATCCTTAGACCTTATGTCTTCATTGATTCTAGTATGAATGGAGCCACGTTTTGACTCGATCGGACGTTACTTGTAACGAGTAATCAATACGATCGATGATCGGATGTAGTGTCCTATCATAGCTTGAATGTGAGAGACATTGTAAGGAATTTGTCCCTCTCTATTATTAGAGAAAGATATCCATGGGCCCATAGGGAAAGATTGTTTAAATGCATGGCCGTGCTCAAATGTATTTGATAAAGTGGTTATCAAATGCTATTTGTCGAAACAGTCTACCTGGAGATCGAGCATAAATATAATTAAGCTTAATAAGGGTGACGACCACCATGCCTTATGCTTAATTAGGATATCGCGAGACAAAGGGATTAAATAGTGGATTGACAATAGGTTCCGTTGTAAATTCATTCACCTTGGGTAGTCACAATGTCCTGCTAGGGGCCGCTTGTGACTTATGAACTCACACTACTACTAAGTGTGTTTTCATTGCCATTGTGATATGAACCTACAGGGTCACACGCATAGACGAGCTAACAAGCTTCATGTCCAGATTCAATGAATCTAGAATGTGTCTAGGTTCATTGTATCTGACATTTGTTTTTTTGAAAATAATAAAGTGTTTATTATTCGAATTAGAGATAGGGGCAATTTCGGTATTTTACCAATGGCTGGGATTACGTGGGAGTTATTATCCGATAAGGACTCCCACTACCAGCAGAAGTCTAGGGAACGTGGGAGTCAGAGTCTCCCACAGCCGAGAGAAGTTGAGTAGACGTGGGAGTTGTTCTGGGAACAAACTCCCACACTCTATATAACATCTCTTAGCCGAAACCCTAGAGGATAAGTCATTCAGCCGAAATTAAACAAGTAACCCGAAATCAGATTTCGGATTTCTCAGCCTCTCCCTTTTCTCTCTAAATTCCCGAACTTCAGAAAGACGAAGATCTAGCAATCACTGCTTGTTTCGTCGCGTGGATACCGGTAGAGGGAAATTCCGCAAAGGGAATTCCGTTGGTGAAAAGAAACTGATCAAGAAACGTCATCCTCCATTCAAGAAGTAGCTTCTTGAATCCGAAACATGTAAGTTTTTATCACTGTTTTCGGTTCGGTTTCGTATGGGCGGATCCTTCAGGGAGGATCCATGGGTGTTTGGAACGAGTTTCCGCCCATGAATCCCTTCACATACATGGTCACACACATAGACGAGTTAAAGAGCTTTATTTCCAGATTCAATGAATCTAGAATGTTTCTAGGTTCATTGTATCTGACATTTACTTTTCTGAGAATAATAAAACGTTATTATTCGAATTAGAGATTAAGGAGGGGTATTTTCGGTATTTGGTTATAGCTGGGATTACGTGAGAGTTATTATGGAATAAAGACTCCCAATACCAGCAGAGGTTTATAGGACGTGGGCGTTAAAGACTCCCACTGCCAGAAGAGGTTGATAGCACGTGGGAGTTCTTGGAACAAACTCTTACACCCTACATAATCCTCTTTTAGCCGAAACCCTAGGTTAGCTTTTTTTTAGCCGCAATAAACCAAAAACCTCTGAAATTAGATTTCTTATTTTTCTGCCCTTCTTTTCTCTCTAGATTCCCAAAACTCATAAACGGAGAGCTAGCACTCATTGTTTATTTCGTCGTATGGATACCGGTTGAGAGCAATTCCGCAAGGAAAGGCTATTGGTGGCAACAACACATCATCAGAAACAGAACCTTTAACCGAAAATTGTAAGTAATTTTTGCCTGTTTTTCGATTCCTATGGTATGAGCGGATCCTTCAGGGGAGGACTCATGGGTGTTTAGAACGAGTTTCTGCCCGCGAATCCCTTCAGTAACTTAGGAATTTTACATCTCTATGACTGACAATGGTTCTTGGAACTCCGTGTAGCCGAATGATTTCCTTCATGAATAAATCTGCTACATGACTTGCATCACTTGTTTTCCTGCAAGGAATAAATTGTGCCATTTTAGAAAATCTATCCACAACAACCATAATACCATCCATACCTCTTTGTGATCTTGGTAATCGAAGTATGAAATCCATAGAAACATCAATCAAAGGTGAGGATGGAATAGGTAAAGGCTTGTATAATCTGTGAGCTTTGCTTGTACTTTCAAGGTGTTTACACTTAAAACAAAGTTCACATACTTTTCTAACTTCTCTTTTCATCTTGGACCAAAAGAAGTGTTCTTGAAATATGTCTAATGTTTTAACAACTCTAAAATGTCCCATTAAACCGCCACAATGTGCTTCCCTAACAAGTAATTCTCGAATTGAACAAGATAGAGTACACAATTTTATTATCTTTGAACAAAAAGCCATTAAACCTATAAAAACCTTTTTGAGCCGAGAGCTCACATGCTAAATACAAGGATGAAAAATCATTTTCATGTTCATATAAATCTTTAAGATGTTCAAAACCTAGCAATTTAGCATGCATGACCGAAAGTAATGTGTACCTTCTAGATAGAGCATCGGCTACAATGTTTTCCTTACATTTTTTCTACTAGATTATGTAGGTGAAAGTATCAATAAAGGAAACCCATTTAGCATGCCTTTTGTTCAACTTACTTTTTCTTTTTAGGTATTTAATGGATTCATGGTCCGTATGTATAACAACCTCCTTCGGAATTAAATAATATTTTCATGTCTCCAAAGCTCTAACAATTGCATAGAACTCCTTGTCATAGGTTGGATGATTAAGTGTAGGTCCACTTAATTTCTCACTAAAGTAAGCCAAGAGTTTGTTTTGTTGTTGCAAAACAGCTCCAATACCTATTCATGAACATCACATTCTTCAAAAGTTAAATTAAAATTAGGTAAAGCAAGTATAGGTGAAGAAGTAAGTATATCATCAAAGTAAACTATCACAAATTTAACAAAACAATTTCTAAATATGTAGTTCATTAACCTCATGAAAGTACTTGGTGCATTAGTAAGACCAAAAGGCATGACAATCCATTAATATAAACCATATTTAGTCTTAAATACAGTTTTCCATTCATCCCCTTCTTTCATTCTAATTTGGTGATATCCTCGAGTTAGATCAATTTTAGAAAATATCTTGGCACCATTTAACTCTTCAAACATATCATCTAAACATGGTATAAGATGTATATATTTAATAGTTATCTTATTAATAGCTCGACAATCCGTACATAATCTAAAAGTTCCTTCCTTTTTAGGTACTAATATAACATGACTAGCACAAGGACTTAGAGATTCTCTTACATGTTCTTTCTCAATTAGTGCATCTACGTGCCTTTGAATTTCACGAGTTTCATCCGGATTTGCTATATAAGCCGGTCTATTTTGAAGAATGGATCATTGAATGAAGTCGATTTGATGTTCAATTCCCCTAATTGGAGGTAGACCTTTCGGCAACTCCTTGGGAAAAACACCTTTGAATTCCTACAATAGATAAAAAAATAAGACTATGTAGAGAAGAAGAAGTTAGCTCAAAAGTGTTAGTAAGGCAACCAATTTCGACTTCTTTGAAAATAAGTAAAATATTTGCTTGTTTTGCTCGAATAGCCATATCTACCTTTCCCGGTGTTATAAATAAACACGCGTTCCTCACTTTTTGAGCACTTGCCTTTTTTCCCCACACTAGGCTCGGCTTTTTCAACAATTTTCAACTCTTTTTTTAGCTGCAAGGGTGAGATCACTCTTTTTTTTGCATCTCATCTCTCATTCTTTTTTCTCTATTCTCGGCCATTATTTGATGAACCTCACTAGCTTCTTTTGGGGTCAAAGGATGTAAAGTAAACCTTATGTTATCCATGGTAACTTGATAAACATTCTTTCTACCAAGATGATCCGCACCTCTATCATATTGCTATGATCTTCCCAAAATAATGTGACTAGCAATCATAGGGACCACATCACACAAAATTTTGTCCTTATACTTCCCAATTGCAAATTCAATCTCAATATGTTTATCCACTCGGATTTCACCACTATTGTTTAACCAAGAAAGTTTATAAGGATGTGGATGTGCATTCCAAGGTAAATCAAGAGAAGGTGACCATATCAAGAGAGCAAACATTAGAAAAACTACCATTATCAATAATAAGAAGACAAAGCTTGCCTTTGACATTGCACTTTGTTTGGAAAAGATTGCTCATTTGAAGATGTTGATCATCTAATGGTTGAGTATGTGGAAGCTTCATAGACACAAAAAGTTGACCCCCTTCCTCGGGTTGTGCATATAAGTTCTTAGCTTCTTCATCAAAATCATCTTCCACGTCTTCCTCATCACTCACCCATGTACCATCATCTTACATGATCATTACGCTTTTGTTTGGGCATTCCCTAGAAAATTGGCCCTTTCCTCTACACTTATAACATTCCTTTTGAAGGTTAGAATGGTTACTTAACCTTGAATTGGATTAATTTAATGTAGAAGAGGTCTTGGCTTCTCCATTTAATGCCATGACTATTTTGGCAGCTCCAATTGTCTCATTTGCTTTGTCTGGGCTCGACAAAAGTGATGAATTGGTTAGGGGCTGATTCGGCTTTTTCCAAGGTTGGAAATTAGCAGAATAAGTCTTTAAACCTTTCTCCTTTAGTTGCCTTTCTATTTGTTCTGCATAATAAACCATTGCAATAAGATTATCATGGTTAGTACATTCTACCTTATGCCGAATTTTGTCATTGAGACCCGCCAAGAATCTGGCAAAAGTAGCTTCATTATCTTCTTGAATATCCGCTCTAATCATGGCAATCTCCATCTCTTTGTAATATTCATCCACCGATCTAGAGCCTTGCTTAAGTCTTTGTAAGCAATTGAAAAGTTCCCTAGTGTAATTTTGGGGAACAAATCTCCGCTTCATTACCGCTTTCATCTCATCCCAACTATCAATTTGATATTGGCCAACCATTCTCCTTGGATTTGTCTCTTTGTCCCACCAAATAGATGCATAATCCGAGAAATCCATGGTTGCCAACTTTACTTTTTTGTCCTCCGAATAGTTGTGAACGGAAAAAACATGATCAACTTTACGAATCCAATCTAAAAATAATTTGGGATCATTCGTACCTTGAAAAGAGGGAATCTTGGTCTTGATTGCACCAAGATTGTTGTCAAATCTTTGAAAATTTCCTCATATTCTCGGCCTCATTGGTTTAAAAGCAAGATTGTCATCAACCCTTTGATATTGCTCTCTTACTCTCGGCTGATGTGGTACAAAATCCATTCTTGGCCGAATGTTGTTCATCTTTGGGTCATTGGATTCATGAGACTTATACCCTTCATTCTCAACATCCAATTGATCATCTTGTGTGTCAACTTGCTTACCTCTTCTAAGTGCATATGGTTATATTTGATGGACTTGTGGTCTCTGAAGGGATTCATGGGCGGAAACTCGTTCCAAACACCCATGGATCCTCCCCTGAAGGATCCGCTCATACGAAACCGAACCGAAAACAGCGATAAAAACTTACATGTTTCGGATTCAAGAAGCTACTTCTTGAATGGAGGATGACGTTTCTTGATCGGTTTCTTTTCAAAGAACGGAATTCCCTTTACGGAATTTCCTCTACCAGTATCCACGCTGACGAAACAAGCAGTGATTGCTAGATCTTCGTCTTTCTCAAGTTCGGGAATTTAGAGAGAAAAGGGAGAGGTGAGAAATCCAAATCTGATTTCGGGTTACTTGTTTAATTTCGGCTGAATGACTTATCCTCTAGGGTTTCGGCTAAGAGATGTTATATAGAGTGTGGGAGTTTGTTCCCCGAACAACTCCCACGTCTACTCAACTTCTCTCGGCTGTGGGAGACTCGACCCCACGTTCCCCTAGACTTCTGCTGGTAGTGGGAGTCCTTATCGGATAATAACTCCCACGTAATCCCAGCCATTGGTAAAATACCCTATCTCTAATTCGAATAATAAACACTTTATTATTTTCAGAAAAACAAATGTCAGATACAATGAACCTAGACACATTCTAGATTCATTGAATCTGGGACATGAAGCTTGTTAGCTCGTCTATGCGTGTGACCCTCAGTAGGTTCATATCACAATGGCAATGAAAACACACTTAGTAGTAGTGTGAGTTCATAAGTCACAAGCGGCCCCTAGCAGGGACATCGTGACTACCCAAGGTGAATGAATTTGCAACTGAACCTATTGTCAATCCACTATTTAATCCCTTTGTCTCGCGATATCCTAATTAAGCATAAGGCATGGTGGTCGTCACCCTTATTAAGCTTAATTATATTTATGCTCGATCTCCGTGTAGATCATGTTTGACAAATAGCATTTGATAACCACTTTATCAAATACATTTGAGCACCGCCACGCATTTAAACAATCTTTCCCTATCGAGGGGCCCATGGATATCTCTCTCTAATAATGAGAGGGACAAATTCCTTACAATGTCTCTCACATTCAAGCTATGATAGGACACTACATCCGATCATCGGGCCGTATTGTTTACTCGCTACAAGTAACGTCCGATCGAGTCAAAACGTGGCTCCATTCATACTAGAATCAATGAAGACATAAGGTCTAAGGATTCTAAAATAGTATTGAGTGAAGTAATACTTATGACTTAAGACCATGAAGTATTACTTCTCCGACGGATCACGTCCCAATACAATGTATCCCTATATATCGCATCTATGATGTGATTTGTATCCATTACACATGATCAAGAAAACAAGATCATCAATCAACAATCATACTAGTTTTATTTCATAGTAATTTAGCATTACATAAAACTAGGGACTACTAGAATGGTAATTACATAAGCTAATGAGTTTTACTATCAAATCACACATTTGATAATCAAAAGCAAAATTAACTATTCAATTAAATGCTCAAAAGATAACAAAACGCACAACATGTGCTAATGGTCCTAGGGCACTACTAACAGTCTCACCATTGTTTCAACAAGCGTCATCCTTCCGGCTATGTCATCTAATCGTTGCATCATTCTTTGAAAATGTTGTGGTACAAGTTCTTTGAAAAGCTTATCATCCACAAAGATTTCATCTTTCTTTGATGCAGAACTTCCCTGTTGAGATATGATTACTTAAAAACACACAAATTTGTTAGATAGAAAAAAACAATTCACTCAATATTTTAACAATACTTGTAAAAGAACTTCAACTCTAGATGGCTTTAAAGATGAAAGCCAAGAATTAAAGGTTTCTAATTTGTTGCGTTGAGACAAAGATGAAAAATAGATGAATAGAAATCGTAGACCTAAACATATAGTAAAGAAAGAAATTAAGAGTAATCTTGAAAATTCTATACCTAACAAGAAAAGGAAGATACTTTTTAGGTATCCTTTTGTGTTTAGGAAAAGGAATATCTCAATCTTTTATGCTTCTTGATTCTTGTTCTTGAAACTTTTTTTGTCTTTTTTTTCTTGGCCGATTGTATCAAAGAATTGAGACTCCAACGCACTTCAATTCTTGAATTTTAATTTGTATCTCAGGGCTCAAATAAAAAGTAATAGAACTTTTGCCAATTCTTGAAACTAGACTATGATGTCTATGAATCAAGAAGTTTGCTTTTTGGCTAATAAAAGGCCTCGGCTATTTTGATTTTTTTGAAATCTTTTTTTTGTCCAAGTAAACAAGAAATTTTATCAAGAAAGCAATTAAAGATACACCAAGAAAAAGATCAACCATGAGCTCTGATACCAACTAATGAAGAACCTTGATAACTTGTATCAAGATTCAACACAAAGATTGCATTTAAGATCTTTCTCTTCTTGAATTAGTTTACGGGGGAATAAAATCAACGCAACACTAAATAGTTTGATTTTCGATGGGGGCTGCAACACCACAATAAGCGAAACTAGACTTATTGATTAGTAGCTCAATAATGAATGAAAATCTAATAAAAAGTTCAATTCACAAATATATAAGGAATAACCTTAACAAAATATCATATATCTAACTTAAAGAACAATGTGGCCGAATTCTCCTTTATATATCGGAGGAATTCGGCTATAAGCCTTACAATGCAAGAGTCCTACTTGAATTACGATTCTACAATCTCTAGAATAGTAAACTTGCTATAAAATATACAACTACCTAAATAAATGGACCACATGTCCTTTATTATAGTACCACTCGGCTAAATTAAATAAAAGAAGTAATATAACAAATAATAAAGCTGAAATTACAATTAAAGTCTAAGACTTTAATTGACATATTTGCTAAAGTTGTACTTTAGCTACTTTGTTGATTTGGACCGTGAATGACACTTTCCAAAGTAATGAGATAGACATGAATATCATCTTTTAAGATTAACTTGGCTTCCTCCTTATCTTTAACTTCACAAACGAATGTAGACAAAACTTGTCTCAATGCCTTTGTTCTTGTTCTTGTCATTGGACCTTGAATATGATTAAAGGGTCCTTGGTGTTGGGAAACCTCTTAGATGTGTCCTCATCAAGGGCTCTCAACCTTTTAAATTCAGAAACTATATAGATATCCTCACTTACAGAAGAATGCGATTGAAAGACTTGTTAAAGAGATGTTGGAAGAAGGCATTATACATTCTAGTAATAGCATGTTTGCTTCTCCTTTCCTTTGATGATGAAGAAAGATGACACTTGGAGGTTCTGTGTGGACTATAGACAGTTGGGGCTGCTACTCCTCTCCAAGCCCCTCTTTTCCTCTCTTATTTTTAAGCAAATTTAGCATGAATATAAGATTGATTCAACAAATTGAAGCACAATGCAGTTGTTAAAACTTATACTATAAAATAATTTGTGGGGTTAAATGCATTAAATGGTCATCTACTATTTCACTATTTCGGGTTACTGTCCAAAATAATTATTCCCGCGATTTTTGTCCATGAAATTTTTACAGGCTGCAACTTTGAGCAACCGGCAGAAATTTCGGTGGATTTAAGTTAAGGTAAAATCGTAAAAATATATTCCATCTTCTCCAATATATCCCTTCTTCTCAAAAAAAAATGTCCGGTGATGTTGCCATTGTTACGTCTGAGACATGCAATTCTTTTTCAATCTTATCTACTCTAAACTATGCTTATTTTCGCTGGATCCAAATCCCCTAGACTTAACCATTACATCAACTAATGAAGAGCTAATGAATTGATTTGAATCAGTACCCATATATTAAAATGGATTGCTAATGATTTCCTCGCAGAAGAGCCACTAAAATTGTTCTCTTATCCAGATCTAGATACTCGAGAAGATATGCAGAGCCGCAATAACAACGATTCTCATGATTTGTTTCTCAATTCAAATCTGATTTCACTTGAGCAGGCTCAAATGGACGATTACCCAATTTCTAGAGGATTTATTGATAAATTGCTATGACTGCAGATTCCGATCACCACAAGCCCGAAGATTGTCCGATTTCTTGACTTCCTTTTCTGAGGTAGAAACCTATAAATTGAATTGCTACATGAAGATAGTACCACAAGAGCTCCCTATGTCTGAGGTAGAAAATAAGAAGAAGAGGGAGCTCGGAAGAGGGTGGAGGTGAACGGGAGAAAAGAAGAGAGGGGAGGTGTTTGGGTGTCGGAGAAGATGAAGAATTTTGAGTAGGAATTTGGGTCGGGTCGGGTGGAGCGGGTCGGGTCGGGTCTATTTAATTTATTGTTATAAGGGTAAATATTTCTTCTCAAATATTCAGGCAAAAAATATGAAGAAATTGGCCGAAAATTGTCACCGGTGCTAAAACTCATTACCCGTAAGATTTTGATGGTCATAACTCCGCAAAAATAATTGTTTTCGGCCGTAACCCGAAATAGTGAAATAGTAGATATGGACATTTAGTGCATTTAACCCTAATTTGTGATATTAAATTACTAAACATATCCAGTTTTTACGCCTTTAGATTATTAAAATAGAATATAAATAAATATATGAATCTGGATAATAATAATAAGAAATAAGAGACAAGCATAAATAATATCAACCGGATAAAGAAAGTAAGTTTGTGGAAGTCGTGACAAAATCAATGCCTAAAGACGTGAAGAGCTCCTTACATGTGTGAGTGATAGCGATTAATCACGACTTTAATATAAAACTCATTTATTTATTGTTTGTGCAATAAGCACGTTTATTGGAAAAATTCTCATGAAAATTGTGTGCTCAAGAATATCATTTCTCAATATCTCATCTGCATTTTATAGAAATCATCTTCCGTAACCCCTTTTTGTTAAGAAGGTTACAAAAGGATTTAAAAGTTACAAAATTAATTTAAATGAATAAGGAAGTTACAAAAGCCTATAATTCAATGGAGTTACAACTTCTAAAATATAAAAAAAAAACATGTTACAATTGCAAATAAAAATATTATAATAAAATTGAAATTTTAAAACATTATTTTATTACATTTTGATCGTAAAATCTACTTAATTTGAGTCTCATATTTTCTCACTAGACCATCAAAACTGAACTTCATAAGGAATGGAAATTCTTTTGAATCTAAGTAGGACATTATTGATCTAAGTTCATTTCATTTTTCTCCCATCAATTCTCCTTTACTCCAAAAACCATATATAGCTGTATATTTTTAATCTAGTTTCTCAATTTTCGTTTTGTAATAACAGGGGGAAAGAACAGATTGGGGCAGCCTAACCTTTTATTTACTTACAAATCAAGAAGACAAATAATTTCCTTTATTTGGACAGTGTTCTCTTTAGTGTGGTCTAGTCGCAATGTCTTTTTTCCTTTTTCTTCCTTTAAGAGCCTAATTATCATAATTACTTTTTACTGTGGTGAGAGTGAGATAACCGACCACCACAAATGTTTAACCACTCTTGGTCAATAATTTGTGTCCTTATTAATATATAATATATAGGTAAGGGACCTCCAAATAATGGAGGGGGGGCACTAATCAATTATGGAAACAACAATGCTCAATCATGATGTGATTTGAGTGGCATCAATTTTTCTAGCATCTTCTTTAGCATCCCAGAATATTTTACTTCTATTTGTATCTAAAGTAATACTACTATTTGTTAAATGGAAAATTTTGATACCAACAATGATTAACATGTGGTTCAGAATCAACAACATCCAGTGGCGGAACTAGGATTTGAATTTAGGGGGGTCAAACTAAAATTTGCTTACGGCGTAAAATGATATATTTGAGGTAGAATTATATATTTTATTAGAAAATTTTAATTTAAACGACACTTATATTTGAAAAGAAAAATAAACTAATTTTTAAAAAAAATGACAAAAAAAATTATAAAATGAAGAAAAACCTGACTATTTTTGCATAGACTATTGTCACGAATTATACTTCAAAATACGTAGACCAACCTTATTCCTTTGGTCCCAGGAGTAAGAAAATCAAGAATTAAAATACGGTAACGAATACATATATAAAGTCTTAGGTCAGCGGAACACAAACGGCGGTCCCCGTTAGCGGGTGGGGTCCGGGGGCAGCGCCCCCGGAAGAAAAATCTGATTCTTCATGAACTCATCAAATGAGTTTTCTACCCCGATTTTTGAAGATTTGATTGAAGTTTTGAAGTCATTAATATCATCACAGTTACAAACTGTTTGGTGCAAAAATTGGATGAATTTAATGACCCGAAAAAGATTTAGGTCTTAGGGTTTAATTAAATTAGAGAATTTATCATCAATATCATCATCAAAAATCAATCAAACGCAGAAATCACTCAAAAAAAATTGGGCCTTCACTCAAGTATATAAAAAAAATTAAAAATTCTTGGGGAGCCATTTAAAAAAAATAGCTCTATTATTCTGAACCGTTAAATATATATACCTAGTATATAAAAAAATTGAAAATTCTTGGGGGCCCTTGTAAGCTCCGCCACTGACAACATCAATAAAACAATTATCTCTCATTTTATGTGTTTGAATCTCAACTACATGGTCTATTATATCATTCGTATCAGAATTAACCTTGTTAAATTTAAATATCATTCAAATTTTAAGTTGAATGGTATTTCTTGGTTTAAGAAAAGAAGGAAGATAAGTTATATAATGAAACATTCCACTCTAAAACAGCAAATTTGTTACTTCATGCATTCCATAATATAAGTCGTTTAAAACATGTAGCGAAAATTAATGAAGAAAAAAATAAACGTTTTAAACTTAAAATATCAATATTACTCTTTTAAATAGAATTATTGGTATACAAGTCATATTTATGAGAGTAATACTAATATTCTAACTAATGAAGTATATTACTTTTTGCTTGCTTAATTTTTCCTACAGGTACTAAACGACTTATATTATGGAAGGGATTATGATGCGGTACCAACCACAGGGCTGCCCAACTCAAAGGAACGAGTATTAAGGTACAAAGAAGACTCTAAGTTACATCTAGGAATGTTGTACAAGTCAACCTCTTAAGTATCACAAGTGTACAAGGAATGGACAGCTTTGCTACTGTTTGGCATAATGATGATATCTTTCGATATAGATATCCAATGGAGCTGATTCCAATTGCATATGAAAGATAAGAGACAGATCTACAACTTTCGTGAAGACTACAAGACCAGATTCTGCCATCTTGATATCCGAAATTGTCGTGCAAGTTGACCCAACAAGCTGTCCAGAATTGGGACAAATTTAAAGGGCATTTTAGTCTTTTTGTACATTAAAGTCTATTCTAGCATATTCTAAACTATTCTAGACTTTAATTATTTTCAGCAATGTTATTTTCTTTATTTATGCGTGTATAGCATGTATTTGCTATAATAAAGGACATGTTGTCCATAGTGGTTAAGGAGTTGGTTATCTAGTTGTTAAGAGTCCTACTTCTTGAAGGACTATTCACATAATTAGTTAATTTCAACCTTAGTTTGTTATTCTAGCCGCCTAGATGCAAGATAATAGGACAAGTTGTCTATTATCTTGTTTAAGTGTTTTACTTGATAGCAAGTTGTTTTCCAAGAGTCCTACTTCTTCAAGGACTCTTCCTCTTATTGTTGGATGGAACCGAAATCTCCCTCTATTTAAGAGTGATTTCGGCCATCTTTATATTTACGTTAGATATATTGATATTTTGGTTAAGGTTATTTCTTAGATACTTGTTTATGAATTTCCGGTAGAACTTCATATTCTTTGAGTTACTGTATCAACTAGCTTGTTTCTCTAGTTGTGGTGTTTCAGCCTTCATTGATACTTAGCCTGCTTGGAGTTGTGTTGAGTATATTCCCATAGAAACTATTTCGAGATAGAGAAAGATCTGTTAAAAAGCCGAACTTTGATATAAAACATCACGGTTTCGCATCAGATTACCTTGGATAAAAGATTAACAATGTGTTATAAATATTGGATACTTTTATTGTACTAAAGATAATTTTGTAAGTGATATTTAATCCTTATGAGAAGTTAAATTCGTAATATCCGGAAGCATAGAAAATAGAACTATTATAACAATAAATAAAAAATTAAAAAAAAAAAGATCTATTTGTAAAACCTGTAAATAGATGGTGGAAGAATATTCCCGACCTTTTGATTACAATCAAAATACTTTTTTAAGTAATGCTATGTTAACAGGTCGTTTTGTCCATGGTTTTGAAACCCGGACCGGACCGGCCGGTCGGACCGGTCCGACCGTCGATCGGACCTCCGAGCGGTCGGTTAGGTGCCAAAACCCGGAAGCTTCAAAAACCGCTCTATTTTGTTTGACTCGGTTGACCCGGACGGTCCGACCGTTCGACCTGAAAACCGGAACGGTTTTGGAAAACCCGCCCGGGTCACAGTTTACTCGAACCTCCTCCTTCCTCGACCACCGACCATCGCCATTGACAGTGGACCCAAAAGAAAATAAACGGCCGGTGATAAACCACTGCCACTGAAACGAAATCAAAGTTTTATGAGAAGCCGGTTACAAATTACTGCCCTAAATTGATTAGAATTCATTGGGCTGGTCTTCAAGTTGCCGGAATTGCAGAAGGTTTGAGGTCCTTGTCTCGCCAGAATCTGCAAAACTGGTGGAATCTTATGAGGGGTGTGGAATTATCGCCAGTAATGGGCATTGGGTTCAAAAGGGCTGCGGAAAAGAGAAAGAGAGGAGAGGAGAGGAAGAGAAGAAAGAAAAGAGAGACCGGAGAAGAGAAGAAGAGAGAGCGGCGGTGATGGTGGAGGGATGCCGGAAATCGTCAGGAAGAAGAGGAGAGGAGAGGAGTGGGCGGCGGAAGAGAATGGATTTTTAGGGTTAGAAGAGTGCTTATGATACTATATATATTCAGGACTAAAGTGCAATTAAAATATTAGCACATAAAATTCTATAAAATAATTATATTTCAAACAAATCCTAAACTATTTACTTTGTCCTAGAAGTGTATAAAAAAAATAAATTATTACATTAGTCCTTAAATTTTACTATATATACTTACATTAACTTTATTTTTTATTAATAAATATATATTATATATATTTTAATATTTATGACGTCACCGGGTCGTTGACCGGGTCGACGACGGTCCAACCACCGGTCCGACCAGTGACCCGTGACCCAGTAACTTTTTCGGGTCAATGCTCGGTCCGGGTTTCAAAACATTGGTTTTGTCTAGAAGAAAAAATAAATAAAAGAAAATTCTTCTGAGATATCAAAATTTTGGTGGTCCTTTCACTTCAACCATAGTTTATTACAGCCATATGCTTTCAATGGTTTTTTATTTTAGAAAAAAAAAATTAAAAATTTGTACTTGTTTGGGCTTAAGAAGAACCACATGATTTTAAGTACAAGAGTACATGTGATTCTGAATATTTCTATTCCAACTGAATATAATCATCATTATCATTTATTAAAGCAATGGATCTTTTGCTTTCAAAGTAAAATTTCTTGAGTAGTTCAGTTCTGTTTTTGTTTTTTTATCAAAATTTCAATTTGTTAGTTACTCTGTTAAGTGAAATTTCCATCTCAATTGACCGGAAAAATTCCCTATGGAACGATCCTTGTGGGTACCTGTGAGACATGAAGACCTGCTGGACCTACCCTGCAGGTGGTGGGTCTTGTCTTAAATTATGTGAGAGGAGTGTGAGACCGTACCTACAAGGTACGCCCCATGCCAGACCTACCCCAATTGACCTATCTCGAGTTCAGTTCTTGTGAAGCAGCAGGATCACACATTTCAAAACAATATGGGCTCTTCCCTCCTTACATCAAATAGACCACTAGTTTAATACTTAAATCATGCATATAGTTTAAGAAATAACAAAACAAAGTCAGCATTTCAAAATAGAGAAATCCTAAATTATCTATATACATGTCATTGAGGTTTTCTTTTTAGAACTTATATAGGTTGAAAAGTGGAGGATGTTACCCAAAACTGAAAAAGGTGAAGGGTCTTATTGAATTGAGTATCGCTTTGAGATTTTTGATGTCAGTGTTGGATTAGTTTCAAATGCAAATTAAATACTATATGATTTAATGCTTAAGTTTTCATCCACAGACTAAATCTAAAATAAGTTTGAGTCTCCGCTTGAATTTCAAATCCAACACATACTCTATCCAAATGCACAATAAATCTGAGTCTGATATAGTACAATTTAGAGATAAAAGTACTAATTAACTAGCCAACTCAATTATGTAATAGTAAATTAAATTCGCCGTTCCGTGGTATCTGATTCTAAATTATACGCAAAATTCAGATTTCCTTGTATAAGAAAAGGAAAGAAAAGGATTAATAAGAAAAGGATATGAAATTTAAAAACAAATGCCCCTGAAAAATTATTATGTATTTTGTTTTATGCAATTTGTGTACTTATAATGGATTTTAATACCAAACTCAATATAAAATTCTTAATTCTCTTTATTTCACAAATAATTTACTTTTCTGAAATTCAAAATAAAAAACTCAAGCAGAAAGTAATAAAAAAACACACTTTATACTCTTTTCATTTGTAGCTGCTCATATTCAGCTGTTTCTTTTACCTGAATATCATTTTCCCCTTTTTTTGTTTGATGAATGAGCAAAAAAAAAATTGTTTCCTAAAAAAAAATAACTGAATATAATTTGATTTGATGGAACATGGTTACCTTAACCCTGGCCCAAAAGCATCTGCCAGGGGCCAGGCTCAAAGAAGGCCTATTTTTATTTTATAAAATGGGCTTGAACTGATAAGCATTTTGTTTGGGCAACGATCTCATCTCACGAGTCATGAGTGATGCTTGCCTTGGCGGATAGGGGTAGGTCTCCTAACTTTAAGACTAAATTTACTACAAACAACATTTGATGCTTAGAAAATTTCACCGATTAAATTGGCCATTTCAAGACATAAAGATTGTAAACCCTAAGGGCGAACAAACTCAGTTTTTGATATTCTAAAAATAGTGTATTAATCTTGCTAAAATGGTGTATTAATCTTGGTGTATTAATCATGTTTTTTATCCTTTCCGGCATGTTTTGAGGGGGAGCTTTTTATATATCTTATGTCTCAAAACATATTAAATGGAAGGAAGGAGGAAAGGAGGTTGGTTGGGAAATAGGGCTCTTCTAAGAGTCCCTAGATTAAATGGCAAAAAGAAGTTATCATGACTAAGTGTTTTTTTTCTTTTAAAGCACTAGTCAGTGCTCTTATTTGATCTTTAACTTTTTGCCATGCTTCCTTGTTCTTAATTTTGTCCATATTCTATCTTATTACATAAAAGTTTGTCATAATAAAAAAGGGGGAGATTGTAAGCCCTAAGGGCGAACAAACTCATTTTTTGATATTGGACAAACTTTTAATGTTGTGTCTAATGATCTTAATCTTTGTGATAGAATATCGGAACTAATTATGGAAGCTCTAAGTACTTCAATCAAGCCATTGAAAGCCATTGGTATTCAGATTCAAAGTTATTCAAGGCTCATCTATCAAGATTGAAGATTGAAGACTTAGGTTTGGTTAGTTTAGCTTTGTCGTCATTAGTCGTTATCTTATAAAGCTCTAACCAAAGCTCTCATGAACATAAGCTCTACACTCTAGTCTTGCATGCACACAAACACGTTTTTCAAAAGGCTAAGTTTCAAAACGTTCCTTACATGAGTTCATATCTCAAAAGCCTTTGTTTTCAAAGTCTAAGTACTTTAAAATGGTTTTCCAAATGTTTTTACGTGTTACCTTTTGGGAAAACCTTTTAGACTTCATTAGAATTCAAAACGTGTGAAAAATCAACATCTCTCAAAGCCCAGAAGGTCGGTCAACCGAGCTCAAGCTCGAATCAACCGAGCACAAACAGAGAGGTGTGATAATCGACTTCGGTCGACCAAGAGGCAAGTTCGATCGACCTAAGCATGGGGGTCGATCGACCGACCACGTGTAAGGTTGAACCGAGTGTGCTTCGGTCATCCGAGGTGCTATGTTCGGTCAACCGAACTCTGCGATTTCTAGCCGTTATATGACCAGTTAAAGAGTCGTTTTTCAGTGATTTTCAAATGTATATATACTCCAAAGCTAGAGAATCATTCTAAGACTTGGACATACAATTTACATTGATTTCTTATCAAGTCTAAACACTCACAAAGTAAATGCTCTTCATTTCTATGATCTAAATCATTCAAGAGCAATCTTTCTAAAGCAAGACAAAGAGTGGAATTCATATGTTCTAAAGAGCCAACAATTCTTGTACTTCAAAGGTATATATTCTCACTTAGAAGAGCGATTTATCTTTCTCTTTAAACATTAAATTCCCTTTCTAAGTGATTGGGTAATTCTTGTAAAAGTCCTACTTTGTGTGGGCAATTTGTAAAAGTCCTACTTTGTGTGGGCAAGCTCTTAGTGAGTTTTGTAGTGTGGTTGTATTGTAAAACTCTTAGTGAGTTAGCCACATTTGTAACATTCTTCTTAGTGAAGTTGTTGAAATCCTTGGGTGCGGCTCAAGGTAGTGGATGTAGATTCTAAGTGAATCGAACCACTCTAAATCCTTTGTCTTGTTGTTGGGTTTTGCTTTTGGTTTTGTTCATCTTGCTTAAACTCTCACTTGCATTGAAAAGATTCGAAAAAGTTAGCAAGATTAGTTAAAACCCAATTCACCCCCCCTCCCCCTCTTGTGTTTTACAATTGGTATCAGAGCCTCGTCTTCATCTTTAGCTTAATCGCTTGAAGAAAAGATTTATGGCCGAAAATTCCGCATTAGCTTATCTAGAGGGGTCTTCCACCAATAGGCCACCACTTTTTGATGGAAATAATTATGAGGCTTGGAAAGATCGTTTCAAGATATATGTGTGCTCAATAGATTATTCTTTATGGCATATATTTGAAGATGGTCCATATGTGCCTATGAAAATGGTGGATGGTGTTCAAGTGCCAAAGCCGGACAATGAGTTAAATGAGTTTGAGTCCAAGAAGATGACTCAAAATTACAAGGCAATGAACATTCTTAGTTGTGCCTTGAATCCGGGATGAGTACAACCGTGTCCTTGGAAGAAAATCCGCACACTCCATGTGGAAAATGCTTGAAGTTACTCATGAAGGCTCAAATCAAGTCAAGTAGTCAAGGTTGAATATGCTTGTTAGAGAATTTGAGCTATTCTCCATGAAGTCTAATGAATCTATCAATGAGATGAACTCAAGACTCTCCAACATTGTAAATTGGTTGAGGTCTAATGGCAAGGAGTATACTTCCGGAGAAATCAATAGGAAAATTCTCAACTCACTCCCAAAATGTTGGGAAACAAAAGCTCTTGCCATTGAAGAAGCCAAAGACTTAAAGACATATTCAACGGAGGAACTAATTGGCTCTCTACTCACCTTCGAGATGAAGAAAAGCAAAAATGGTGCTAAAAAGGCTATTGATCTTGATTCTTTCATCAATAATGAAGAAGTAGAGAAATTGTTCTTCAATCTCAAGAATGCAAAGTGCTTGTTAAGCCATTGGGATGAAGAAGGAAGTGAGGAGGATCAAGAAGGGAGTGGTGATGAAGAAGAAGATGAAAATGCAAATGTTTGCTTCATGGCTTTTGGTAATGAGGTACATCTTTCTCCCTCTCCTTCAAATTCTTATAATGATAATGATGATGATGATGAGGATGATCCTAATGAACTCTTATGTGATATGTATGATCAATTGAAAAATTGTGCAAAGCAAAACAAAGCTATGAAGCTTAAAATTTAATCTTTGCTTGATGATAACAAAAAAGCTTTGTGATGAGGTTGATTGCTTGAAAATCGAAAATGAAAAGCTTATTGCTACATGCAACACTTCCTCATTAAAGTATCTAGAAGCCTATGATAAATTGTCTTCTCTTGAATGCAAACTTGTTGAGTTTGATGGCTTAAAAACCAAAGTTGTTGATCTCACCTCTCTTGTTGATAAGTTCTCCAAAGGAACAAAAAATCTTGATCAACTTCTTTGTGTGCAACGTGCTTCAAATGTTAAACATGGATTAGGTTATATTGCTAATCATGTTGCTAGTGCTAGCTCTTCTAAGGCACCTAGAAATCAATTTGTGCATGCTAGTACTTCACATAAGCAAGATAGATTTCATGAGCATGTTCACAAATTCTCTAAGCCACATATTTGTTGCACATATTGTGGAAAACATGGTCACACTTGTGATAGATGCCATGTGAAGAGGAAGATTGAAAAAAGGGGTAAAAACGGTTTGGAGAGTTAAGCGTACGTTAACTAACCCCAATGGACCCAAACAAAAGTGGGTACCAAAAGTTACTCTTCCTTTGAGCATATAGGTTCTTATTTAGATTAAAGGAGATGTGCCAAAAGAAGAAATTCAAAAGCACTCCTTAACACTTGGATTCTCAAAGCTCAAATGTTGATCAATTGGAGAACCAAGTTACTCAAATATAAAGAGCAAAGCATCAAGTGATGAAAAGAGCCAAAGTGTCAATCTAATATCTTCATCACTTGGTAAGAAAGCAAAGGTATCAAAATCACCTTCTCTTAACACTTTAATTAATGTGGTTAAGTGTTTTTGATATATATACATGCTTGTTGCATCTCACATTCTTGCATTTTATATTCATATAGATAACCTTTAGCATGTTCTTTATTGTCCATGTTTATTTAGCAAAGGTATCTATGAGATGTAGCATATGCAACTTGATTGATTCTTGTTTTGTCATGTCTTATTCATTTAAGAATCCATCTAGTTGTTTTGGTTTTTTATTTGCATGATCCATATGCATATTTGTGTTACTTGAGAAATTGAGCTAATCATGAAGGACCTTTAAAAAGGTACCATATTTGTTCTCAAGAATTCCTTGTAGGTAACAAAGAGTTCTAAGCTTCAAGAAGAAGATATGAACTACAAGGAATGGCACAAGTAAGCTAAGACTCCAAGAAAAGAGTCAAAAGCTAAAGATGAATATGATAAAGAAGATTGAGAAGCTAAAAGAACTCATTGAAGGAACTCAAAGTGCAAAAGCTTTCATCAAATTCAATGAGATATTACTAAACTCAATCTCTTTCATTTCCTTGAACAATTATTGATCTTACTTTCCATATAATGTTCTATTGTTCTTGAAATGGGCACCTTAGAGATTTTATAACATGTTTTGCTCTTCATATGTTTTGATTGTTTTTTAGCATGTTATTTGAGAGCTTAATGATTTGATCTTTGTGATGAAATCTCTTTTTGACAACCCCCTCCCCTCTATTATTTAGTGTCTTATGCTTTGGGGGAGTTTGTATATGCTATGTTTAGTTTTTACTTGATCTTTATTGCATATAGGGGTGTTGGTGTGTTTATATTCCAAGTCTATAGCATTAATCTTATGTGGTTGATCGTCTAGATGCTTGACTTAAGATGTAAACTCTATATGTGATGTATGCTCAATTGTCTTATTTTACATCATCACATCACTTGTTGGCTTGCCTTTCATCTTTTATATCTTATAGCCAACTTGTGTAAGTTATTTTGGAAGTTATATGTGTTATAAATATTTATGTCTTTAATTGGTATCACATATACTCTTCCTTAATAACTTTGAGATCATATTCTTCATTTTCTTATCCATTGTGATCTCATTATGGTTTTTGGTTAGTATTACTTCAAGAGTTGTTACACTCATTTAGCTAACCATTAACTTGTTAGAGGAATGTACTCCAAGTGCTATCTTACACTTCCTCTACTTCTTTTGGTTGTGATACTTGTGCTTATCTTATGAATTCATGGTATCACTTCCACTAGTACTTTGTTAGCTATATTTTCAAACATGTTTTACAATTGGCTATATTTACAATTGGTATCATGTTTTACAATTGGTCAATTGGTATCATACTTGGTTTTATCTCAAATAGCTAACATCGTATGTTTGATAAACGGGAGATTGTGCTTAAAGGTTATATGTTAGTAGTGCCCTAGGACCATTAGCACATGTTGTGCGTTTTGTTATCTTTTGAGCATGTAATTGAATAGTTAATTTTGCTTTTGATTATCAAATGTGTGATTTGATAGTAAAACTCATTAGCTTATGTAATTACTATTCTAGTAGTCCCTAGTTTTATGTAATGCTTAATTACTATGAAATAAAACTAGTATGATTGTTGATTGATGATCTTGTTTTACTCGATCATGTGTAATGGATACAAATCACATCATAGATGCAATATATAGGGATACATTGTATTGGGACGTGATCCGTCGAGAAGTAATACTTCATGGTCTCAAGTCATAAGTATTACTTCCTCAATACTATTTTAGAATCCTTAGACCTTATGTCTTCATTGATTCTAGTATGAATAGAGCCACGTTTTGACTCAGTCGGACGTTACTTGTAACAGAGTAATCAATACGACTGAGATCGGATGTAGTGTCCTATCATAGCTTGAATGTGAGAGACATTGTAAGGAATTTGTCCCTCTCTATTATTAGAGAGAGATATCCATGGGCCCCTCGATAGGGAAAGACTGTTTAAATGCATGGCCGTGCTCAAATGTGTTTGATAAAGTGGTTATCAAATGCTATTTGTCGAAAACAGATCTACCCGGAGATCGAGCATAAATATAATTAAGCTTAATAAGGGTGACGACCACCATGCCTTATGCTTAATTAGGATATCGCGAGACAAAGGGATTAAATAGTGGATTGATATTAGGTTCAGTTGTATATTCATTCACTTTGGGTAGTCACAATGTCCCTGCTAGGGGACCGCTTGTGATTTATGGACTCACACTACTACTAAGTGTGTTTTCATTGCCATTGTGAGATGAACCCTACAGTGGTCACACGCATAGACGAGCTAACGAGCTTTATGTCCGCATTCAATGAATCTAGAATGTGTCTAGGTTCATTGTATCCGACATTTGTCTTTCTGGAAATAATAAAGTGTTTATTATTCGAATTAGAGATGAGGGAAATTTCGGTATTTTACCTATAGCTGGGATTACGTGGGAGTTATTATCCGATAAGGACTTCCACTACCAGTAAGTCTAAGGGGACGTGGGAGTTGAGGACTCCCATTGCCGAGAGGAGTTGAGGGACGTGAGAGTTAGTTCTGGGAACAAACTCTCACACCCTATATAATAAACTCTTGGCCGAAACCCTAGACTTCAATGCTTTCAGCCGAAATACCCAAGAAGCCGAAATAGTTTCTGCCTCTCCCTTTTCTCTCTAAATCCCGAAACCCAGAAAAACGAAGAGCTAGCAATCGCTGCCCGTTTCGTCGCGTGGATACCGGTAGAGGAACTTTCCGCAAGGGAGATCAATTGGTGGCAGATTAGCATCCAAGAAACGCCATCCTCCATTCAAGAAGCAGCTTCTTGAATCCGTAAAATGTAAGTTTTTACCGCTATTTTCGATTCGTTTCATATGAACGGATCCTTCAGGGGAGGATCCATGGGTGTTTGGAACGAGTTTCCGCCCATGAATCCCTTCATTATATTCCTTATCTCCTTTGTTTTTAGCTAAGGTTGATATTCTTTTTGGACCATAAATGACCATCTTTAGATTTGTGTGTCATTATGGACTCTTTGTATTTAGAAATCAACCAAGCTTATTCAAAAAGATCATTCTTCAGAAAATTGGTGTATGAACTTTGCTTGTGCTATGAACTGTTTATGTTTTTGCAAGTACACCCTTATATCTTTGGAGTTTGAAGTCTTTTTGATTATGCCAAAGG
Source organism: Vinca minor (assembly GCA_026122235.1). NCBI lineage: Eukaryota > Viridiplantae > Streptophyta > Magnoliopsida > Gentianales > Apocynaceae > Vinca > Vinca minor. The sequence continues at coordinate 4,070,207 of JAOCZM010000230.1, forward strand.
GGGAGAAAAATAGTTTATTAATCTTGCTAAAATGGTGTATTAATCTTGGTGTATTAATCATGTTTTTTTATCCTTTCGGCATGTTTTGAGGGGGGAGCTTTTTTATATATCTTATGTCTCAAAACATATTAAATGGAAGGAAGGAGGAAAGGAGGTTGGTTGACAAATAGGGGCTCTTCTAAGAGTCCCTAGATTAAATGGCAAAAAGAAGTTATCATGACTAAGTGTTTTTTTTTTCTTTTAAAGCACTAGTCATTGCTCTTATTTGATCTTTAACTTTTTGCCATGCTTCCTTGTTCTTAATTTTGTCCATATTCTATCTTATTACATAAAAGTTTGTCATAATCAAAAAGGGGGAGATTGTAAGCCCTAGAGGGCGAACAAACTCGCTTTTTGATATTGGACAAACTTTTAATGTTGTGTCTAATGATCTTAATCTTTGTGATAGAATATCGGAACTCATTATGGAAGCTCTAAGTACTTCAATCAAGCCATTGAAAGCCATTGGTATTCATATTCAAAGTTATTCAAGGCTCATCTATCAAGATTGAAGATTGAAGACTGAAGACTTAGGTTTGGTTAGTTTAGCTTTGTCGTCATTAGTCGTTATCTTATAAAGCTCTAACCAAAGCTCTCATGAACATAAGCTCTACACTCTAGTCTTGCATGCACACAAACACGTTTTTCAAAAGGCTAAGTTTCAAAACGCTCCTTACATGAGTTCATATCTCAAAAACCTTTGTTTTCAAAGTCTAAGTACTTTAAAATGGTTTTCCAAATGTTCTTACGTGTTACCTTTTGGGAAAACCTTTTAGACTTCATTAGAATTCAAAACGTGTGAAAAATCAACATCTCTCAAAGCCCAGAAGGTCGGTCAACCGAGCTCAAGCTCGAATCAACCGAGCACAAACAGAGAGGTGTGATAATCAGCTTCGGTCGACCAAGAGGCAAGTTCAGTCGACCTAAGCATGGGGTCGGTCGACCGACCCTGTGTAAGGTTGAACCGAAGTGTGCTTCGGTCATCCGAGGTGCTATGTTCGGTCAACCGAACTCTGCGATTTCTAGCCGTTATATGACCGTTAAAGAGTCGTTTTTCAGCAGATTTTCAAATGTATATATACTCCAAAGCTAGAGAATCATTCTAAGACTTGGACATACAATTTACATTGATTTCTTATCAAGTCTAAACACTCACAAAGTAAATGCTCTTCATTTCTATGATCTAAATCATTCAAGAGCAATCTTTCTAAAGCAAGACAAAGAGTGGAATTCATATGTTCTAAAGAGCCAACAATTCTTGTACTTCAAAGGTATATATTCTCACTTAGAAGAGCGATTTATCTTTCTCTTTAAACATTCAATTCCCTTTCTAAGTGATTGGGTAATTCTTGTAAAAGTCCTACTTTGTGTGGGCAATTTGTAAAAGTCCTACTTTGTGTGGGCAAGCTCTTAGTGAGTTTTGTAGTGTGGTTGTATTGTAAAACTCTTAGTGAGTTAGCCACATTTGTAACATTCTTCTTAGTGAAGTTGTTGAAATCCTCGGGGTGCGGCTCAAGGTAGTGGATGTAGATTCTAAGTGAATCGAACCACTCTAAATCCTTTGTCTTGTTGTTGGGTTTTGCTTTTGGTTTTGTTCATCTTGCTTAAACTCTCACTTGCATTGAAAAGATTCGAAAAAGTTAGCAAGATTAGTTAAAACCCAATTCACCCCCCCTCCCCCCTCTTGTGTTTTACAATTGGTATCAGAGCCTCGTCTTCATCTTTAGCTTAATCGCTTGAAGAAAAGATTTATGGCCGAAAATTCCGCATTAGCTTATCTAGAGGGGTCTTCCACCAATAGGCCACCACTTTTTGATGGAAATAATTATGAGGCTTGGAAAGATCGTTTCAAGATATATGTGTGCTCAATAGATTATTCTTTATGGCATATATTTGAAGATGGTCCATATGTGCCTATGAAAATGGTGGATGGTGTTCAAGTGCCAAAGCCGGACAATGAGTTAAATGAGTTTGAGTCCAAGAAGATGACTCAAAATTACAAGGCAATGAACATTCTTAGTTGTGCCTTGAATCCGGATGAGTACAACCGTGTCCTTGGAAGAAAATCCGCACACTCCATGTGGAAAATGCTTGAAGTTACTCATGAAGGCTCAAATCAAGTCAAGTAGTCAAGGTTGAATATGCTTGTTAGAGAATTTGAGCTATTCTCCATGAAGTCTAATGAATCTATCAATGAGATGAACTCAAGACTCTCCAACATTGTAAATTGGTTGAGGTCTAATGGCAAGGAGTATACTTCCGGAGAAATCAATAGGAAAATTCTCAACTCACTCCCAAAATGTTGGGAAACAAAAGCTCTTGCCATTGAAGAAGCCAAAGACTTAAAGACATATTCAACGGAGGAACTAATTGGCTCTCTACTCACCTTCGAGATGAAGAAAAGCAAAAATGGTGCTAAAAAGGCTATTGATCTTGATTCTTTCATCAATAATGAAGAAGTAGAGAAATTGTTCTTCAATCTCAAGAATGCAAAGTGCTTGTTAAGCCATTGGGATGAAGAAGGAAGTGAGGAGGATCAAGAAGGGAGTGGTGATGAAGAAGAAGATGAAAATGCAAATGTTTGCTTCATGGCTTTTGGTAATGAGGTACATCTTTCTCCCTCTCCTTCAAATTCTTATAATGATAATGATGATGATGATGAGGATGATCCTAATGAACTCTTATGTGATATGTATGATCAATTGAAAAATTGTGCAAAGCAAAACAAAGCTATGAAGCTTAAAATTTAATCTTTGCTTGATGATAACAAAAAGCTTTGTGATGAGGTTGATTGCTTGAAAATCGAAAATGAAAAGCTTATTGCTACATGCAACACTTCCTCATTAAAGTATCTAGAAGCCTATGATAAATTGTCTTCTCTTGAATGCAAACTTGTTGAGTTTGATGGCTTAAAAACCAAAGTTGTTGATCTCACCTCTCTTGTTGATAAGTTCTCCAAAGGAACAAAAAATCTTGATCAACTTCTTTGTGTGCAACGTGCTTCAAATGTTAAACATGGATTAGGTTATATTGCTAATCATGTTGCTAGTGCTAGCTCTTCTAAGGCACCTAGAAATCAATTTGTGCATGCTAGTACTTCACATAAGCAAGATAGATTTCATGAGCATGTTCACAAATTCTCTAAGCCACATATTTGTTGCACATATTGTGGAAAACATGGTCACACTTGTGATAGATGCCATGTGAAGAGGAAGATTGAAAAAGGGGTAAAAACGGTTTGGAGAGTTAAGCGTACGTTAACTAACCCCAATGGACCCAAACAAAAGTGGGTACCAAAAGTTACTCTTCCTTTGAGCATATAGGTTCTTATTTAGATTAAAGGAGATGTGCCAAAAGAAGAAATTCAAAAGCACTCCTTAACACTTGGATTCTCAAAGCTCAAATGTTGATCAATTGGAGAACCAAGTTACTCAAATATAAAGAGCAAAGCATCAAGTGATGAAAAGAGCCAAAGTGTCAATCTAATATCTTCATCACTTGGTAAGAAAGCAAAGGTATCAAAATTACCTTCTCTTAACACTTTAATTAATGTGGTTAAGTGTTTTTGATATATATACATGCTTGTTGCATCTCACATTCTTGCATTTTATATTCATATAGATAACCTTTAGCATGTTCTTTATTGTCCATGTTTATTTAGCAAAGGTATCTATGAGATGTAGCATATGCAACTTGATTGATTCTTGTTTTGTCATGTCTTATTCATTTAAGAATCCATCTAGTTGTTTTGGTTTTTGATTTGCATGATCCATATGCATATTTGTGTTACTTGAGAAATTGAGCTAATCATGAAGGACCTTTAAAAAGGTACCATATTTGTTCTCAAGAATTCCTTGTAGGTAACAAAGAGTTCTAAGCTTCAAGAAGAAGATATGAACTACAAGGAATGGCACAAGTAAGCTAAGACTCCAAGAAAAGAGTCAAAAGCTAAAGATGAATATGATAAAGAAGATTGAGAAGCTCAAAGAACTCATTGAAGGAACTCAAAGTGCAAAAGCTTTCATCAAATTCAATGAGATATTACTAAACTCAATCTCTTTCATTTCCTTGAACAATTATTGATCTTACTTTCCATATAATGTTCTATTGTTCTTGAAATGGGCACCTTAGAGATTTTATAACATGTTTTGCTCTTCATATGTTTTGATTGTTTTTTAGCATGTTATTTGAGAGCTTAATGATTTGATCTTGAAGGAACCCAAGAGGGGGGGTGAATTGGGTTTCAAATAAATCTTGCAAACTATTTCCAATCTAAACAATGATAGTGCAAGTTTAACAAAAGCTAAAGCAAAACCCAATGCAAATCACAAGACAAGAGATTTAGAGTGGTTCGATTCACTAAGAATCTACATCCACTACCTTGAGCCGCACCCAAGGATTTCACCAACTTCACTAAGAAGAATGTGCCCACACAAAGTAGGACTTTACACTAGTGGCTAACTCACAAAGAGTTTTACAAACAACCACTATAAACAATTGCCCACACTAAGTAGGACTTATACAACAATAACCCTATCACTAAGAAACGGGATAAGATGAAGGGTTTAGAGAACAAAGTTGTTCACTCTTCTAAGTGAAAGATACATACATTTGAAGCTCATCAATTGTTGGCTCTTTGAACATAAGAAGCACACTCTTTGTCTTGCTTTTATGAAATGCACTTTTGAATCATTTAGATTTTGCAATGAAGTGCATTTTACTTTGAAAGTGTTTTGGCTTGATAAGAAATCAATATAACTTTGTTGTGCAAGCCTTAGAATGTTTCTCTAGCTTTGGAGTATTTATACATTTCAAATTTGGCTGAAAATCGAGTCTCCAACGGTCAAAAAAGCGGCTAGTAGAAACAGAGTTCGGTTGACCGAAACAAGTCTCGGATGACCGAACTTGAGCAACTTCGGTTGACCGACCAAAAACCTCGGTCGACCGAACCATCATCTCGGTCGACCGACCCAAGCTTAGGGTCGACCGAACTTTGACAGTAACAACTCTCGATGAAATCCTTCGGTTGATCCGAGGCAAAACTTCGGTTGACCGACTTTCCGGGCATTCGGAGAGTTGTCTTAACACACGTTTTGAAATCTTTTTGAAGTCTAAAATGTTTTCTTAATATGTAACAAGTAAGAGCACTTTGGAAAACCATTTTACAAGACTTATACTTTGAAATCGAAGGCTTTTGAAATACAAACACTATTTGAAACTTAGCCTTTCAAAAAACGTGTTTATGAAAACATGCAATGCAAGACTATAGTGAAGAGCTTATGTTCAAGAGAGCGTTGGTTAGAGCTTAAGGATAAATACCATTTTCAACAAAGCTAATCTAACCAACCTAAGTCTTCAATCTTCAAGCTTGACGAAATGTGTCTTGAATGAAATCTTTGAAGCTTGATCAAGGCTTGATTGAAGTACTTAGAGCTTCCATATTGAGTTCCAATATTCTATCACATAGATGAAAACATTAGACGCAAACATCAAGTGTTTGTCCATCATCAAAAACGAGTTCGTTTGCCCTCAAGGCTAACAATCTCCCCCTTTTTGATTATGTCAAACTTTGATGTAATTAGATAGGATATAGACAATATTAAGAACAAGGAAGCATGGCAAAAGGATATAAGAACAAGTAAGTGCAACGACTAATGCTTAGAATATAAACCAAGTAATTATGGAAGCCAAAAGCATTAGTAGGATTACTTCTTTTGCCATATTCATAAGTGGGACTCTTTGAAGAGCCCTTTACCCAACCAACCTCCTTGCCTCCTTCCTTCCATCAAATAGCATTCTTGTGTGTAATATACATACCTTAGTTTACACAAGAAGCTAACTTACCATTTTCATCAATGTTGATGTGAGTGTTAAAGATCCTATTACAAAGAACATGCTCACACAAACATTAGAACTTACAATGGTTTGTTATCATCAAAACAACATAGAATATGCCCTTAGGGCTAACAATCTCCCCCTTTTTGATGATGACAAAACATTGATGCAAATGGGAATAATATGCAAAATAAAGATACCAAATGTATGCATGAGATAAGGATATTAAGGATCCAAGCAAGTAGATGTTTTCTCAAAAAAAATCTACTCCCCTATATTAAAGAATCCCTTATCTCTCCCATTTTGCAAAGTTCTAAGCTTTCTCCTTTTTGTAAAATACTTCTCATGGCACATTTGCAACACTAAAAATTCTCCCTCTTTTGTCAACATCAAAAAAGGGCTATCGAGCGCCAATAAGAAAAGCATTTAGCTAAAAGTAAAGATTAATATTGGAGAAGCTTGATGAAATATACGAATTCTCCCTTTAAAAAAAAATGATACCAATTGAAAAAAAATTTAATACCAATTGAAAACAAAACTGATATCAATTGAAGAAAAACTTTTAAAAACAAATGAGAATCCGTAATGGTTTAAAAGATCAATCTTAAAGATCATAAATCAATTTGAGAAAGGATTGATCAAGAATAAGCTTGGTTGATTTCTAAACAAAGAGGAGTCCATAATAACACATAAATCAAAAGATGGTCATATATGGCTCAAAAAGAATATCAACCTAAGCTAAAACAAAGGAGATGAGGAATAAACCTTAAAGAACAATCTCCCCGTTTATCAAACAAAACATGTTAGCTCTTTAAGATGAAAAACAAATTGAAAATATAGCTAACAAGAGTGGGATGTGATACTAATTGTTAAAACATAAAAGTTAAGCATATGTATCACAACCAAAAAAATTTAGAGGAAGTGTAAGATACCAATTGTAGTACATTCCTCTAATAAGTTAATGGTTAGCTAAATGAGTATAACACTCTAGAAGCAATACTAACCAAAAGCTTAAATGAGATCACAAAAGAATAATACCAATAACAAAGTATATGATCTCATAGTTATTTAGGGAAAACACATGTAGAATATGAACATGTATAACATGTATAACTCCCAAAATAACTAACACAAATTGGCTATAAGATAAGAAAATTGAAAACCAAGCCAATAAGTGATGTGATGATGTAAAATATGAAAAATTGAGAATACATCACATATAAGGGGGTATAAGATAAAAACATATGAAGACTCCCCCTATATCTCTTAATGATGCAACTTCTTAACATGATACTCAAAAACGATAAAAATCAAGCGCATCATGTTAAGCATATGTAAATGAAGTTCAAGCACCAAAGAGATATGGTATGTGCATTCTTGAAGACATAGATATCAATTGTGATTGTGTTTGTACTTTAAGCAATTAAAATCACATAAGTAGAACACAAGACACGATATCAAGATAAAAGATCAAATGCACATTAATAAGAGAGTTTCAATAACCAAGTTTATGCTTTTAAACCATCATTCTTGTCAAGTATGGAATACACTTTTAACATGTTGACAAGCAAAACATGATGTACATAAACCATAATCCAATAAGCACAAACTCTCTAGACAACTTCTTAACTCATCACATAATAACCCATAAGGATCAAAAACACATAATGACCACTAATAGGAGATGAGTTAAGCCTTGTACCTCAATGCTCTTTGAGCTTGGACTTCTTACCATTTTGGTAGATCTTCTTTGTCAATCAAGTCCATTGAGGCATCTCGTGTGATCCTTGGCATTTGACTCTTTTCTTGGAGTCTTAGCTCATTTGTGCCTTCCTTGTAGTTCATATCTTCTTCTTGAAGTGTTAGAACTCTTTGTTACCTACAAGGAATTCTTGAGAACTAATTTGGTACCTTTTCAAAGGTCCATCAAGATTAGCTCAAATTCTCAAGTGAACACATATATGCTTAAGGATAAAAAAAAAAAACAAAAACAACTAGATGGATTCTTAAATGAATATGACATAACAAAACAAGAATCAATCAAGTTGCATATGCTACATCTCATAGATACCTTAGCTCATTGGATATGAATAAACAAGAGCATGCTAAAGGTCATCTATATAAATATAGAATTCAAGCATGTGAGATGCACCATATATAAGAGCAAGCATATAAGGATATATATCAAAAACCACTTGAACACATTAACTAAAGTGTTATGAGAAGATGATTTTGATACCTTTGCTTTCTTACCAAGTGATGAAGACATTGGATTAACACTTTGACACTTGTCATCACTTGAAGCTTTGCTCTTAGTAACTTACCAACTTGGTTCTCCAATTGATCAACATTTGAGCTTTGAGAATCCAAGTGTTAAGGAGTGCTTTTGAATTTCTACTATAGGCACATCTCCTTTGACTTTCTCCCCAATGCCACTTCTAATCGAATCAATAACATTGAAGCTTTGTGGCATGCATCTAACTTATAAGAATCTATAAGATCAAGGGAAGAGTAGCTTTTGGTACCCACTTTTGTTTGGGTCCATGGGGGTTAGTAGAATTAAACTTCACTTTCCAAATTGTTTTAACTCCCCTTTCAATCTTCTTCTTAACATGGCATCTATCACAAGTATGACCATGTTTTCCACAATATGTGCAATGAATGTGTGGCTTGGAAGATTGGTGAGCATGCAAAGGATTTCTATTTGGCCTATGTGACATACTAGCATTTACAACATGATTCTTATGAATAAGAGAAGAGCTAGCAATATCGACATGATTTGCAATATAACCAAGGCCATGTTTATCATTTGAAGCACATTGCATGCCAAGAATTTGATCAAGATTTTTCTTACCCTTTGAAAAGTTTTCAACAAGAAGGGTAAGGTTTTTAACTTTGTTTTCCAAAAGATCAAATTCAACAAGCTTGTTTTCTAAAGATGACAATTTAACACAAGCTTCTAAGTATTGTGATGAAGATGTATTGCAAGTAGTAATAAGATTATCATTTTCACATTTCAAGCAATTAACATCATCACACAACTTCTTATTGTCAACAACCAACTTAGCATTTTCAACAAGCAAAGATTCAATTTTAAGCTTCATATCTTTGTTTTGCTTGGCACATTTTTTCAATTGATCATACATATCAATTAAAAGCACATTAGGATCATCCTCCTCATCATCATAAGAATTTGAAGTAGAAGGAGAAGGATGTACCTCATTATCAATTGCCATGAAGCATAAGTTGGCGGTTTCATCATCACCGTCATCACTTGAAGAGCTTAATCCTTCATGAGTATCTTCAAGCGTTTTCCACATAGAGTGGGCGGATTTGCTTCCAAGGACACGGTTGTACTCCTCCCGGACTTAAGGCACAACTAAGGATATTCATTGCCTTGTAATTTTTGAGTCATCTTCTTGGACTCAAGCTCATTTAACTCCTTGTCCGGTTTTGGTACATGAACACCATCCACCATCTTTGTAGGCACATATGGACCATCTTCAAATATATGCCATAAAGAATAATCTATGGAGCATACATATATCTTGAATCGGTCTTTCCAATCATCAAAATGATTTTCATCAAGAAGTGGTGGTCTATCAATGGAAGTCCCTCTTGGTATGCTAAAGCGGAATATTCGGCCATAATCTTTTCTTCAAGCGGTTAGACTAAAATTGAAGACGAGGCTCGATACCAATTGAAGGAACCCAAGAGGGGGGTGAATTGGGTTTCAAATAAATCTTGCAAACTATTTCCAATCTAAACAATGATAGTGCAAGTTTAACAAAAAGCTAAAGCAAAACCCAATGCAAATCACAAGACAAGAGATTTAGAGTGGTTCGATTCACTAAGAATCTACATCCACTACCTTGAGCCGCACCCAAGGATTTCACCAACTTCACTGAGAAGAATGTGCCCACACAAAGTAGGACTTTACACTAGTGGCTAACTCACAAAGAGTTTTACAAACAACCACTATAAACAATTGCCCACACTAAGTAGGACTTATACAACAATAACCCTATCACTAAGAAACGGGATAAGATGAAGGGTTTAGAGAACAAAGTTGTTCACTCTTCTAAGTGAAAGATACATACATTTGAAGCTCATCAATTGTTGGCTCTTTGAACATAAGAAGCACACTCTTTGTCTTGCTTTTATGAAATGCACTTTTGAATCATTTAGATTTTGCAATGAAGTGCATTTTACTTTGAAAGTGTTTTGGCTTGATAAGAAATCAATATAACTTTGTTGTGCAAGCCTTAGAATGTTTCTCTAGCTTTGGAGTATTTATACATTTCAAATTTGGCTGAAAATCGAGTCTCCAACGGTCAAAAAACGGCTAGTAGAAACAGAGTTCGGTTGACCGAAACAAGTCTCGGATGACCGAACTTGAGCAACTCGGTTGACCGACCAAAAACTCGGTCGACCGAACCATCATCTCGGTCGACCGACCCAAGCTTAGGTCGACCGAACTTTGACAGAACAACTCTCAGTAAATCCTTCGGTTGATCCGAGGCAAAACTCGGTTGACCGACTTTCTGGGCATTCGGAGAGTTGTCTTAACACACGTTTTGAAATCTTTTGAAGTCTAAAATGTTTTCTTAATATGTAACAAGTAAGAGCACTTTGGAAAACCATTTTACAAGACTTATACTTTGAAATCGAAGGCTTTTGAAATACAAACACTATTTGAAACTTAGCCTTTCAAAAACGTGTTTATGAAAACATGCAATGCAAGACTATAGTGAAGAGCTTATGTTCAAGAGAGCGTTGGTTAGAGCTTAAGGATAAATACCATTTTCAACAAAGCTAATCTAACCAACCTAAGTCTTCAATCTTCAAGCTTGACGAAATGTGTCTTGAATGAAATCTTTGAAGCTTGATCAAGGCTTGATTGAAGTACTTAGAGCTTCCATATTGAGTTCCAATATTCTATCACATAGATGAAAACATTAGACGCAAACATCAAGTGTTTGTCCATCATCAAAAACGAGTTCGTTTGCCCTCAAGGCTAACAGATCTTTGTGATGAAATCTCTTTTTGACAACCCCCTCCCCTCTATTATTTAGTGTCTTATGCTTTGGGGGAGTTTGTATATGCTATGTTTAGTTTTTACTTGATCTTTATTGCATATAGGGGTGTTGGTGTGTTTATATTCCAAGTCTATAGCATTAATCTTATGTGGTTGATCGTCTAGATGCTTGACTTAGGATGTAAACTCTATATGTGATGTATGCTCAATTGTCTTATTTTACATCATCACATCACTTGTTGGCTTGCCTTTCATCTTTTATATCTTATAGCCAACTTGTGTAAGTTATTTTGGAAGTTATATGTGTTATAAATATTTATGTCTTTAATTGGTATCACATATACTCTTCCTTAATAACTTTGAGATCATATTCTTCATTTTCTTATCCATTGTGATCTCATTATGGTTTTTGGTTAGTATTACTTCAAGAGTTGTTACACTCATTTAGCTAACCATTAACTTGTTAGAGGAATGTACTCCAAGTGCTATCTTACACTTCCTCTACTTCTTTTGGTTGTGATACTTGTGCTTATCTTATGAATTCATGGTATCACTTCCACTAGTACTTTGTTAGCTATATTTTCAAACATGTTTTACAATTGGCTATATTTACAATTGGTATCATGTTTTACAATTGGTCAATTGGTATCATACTTGGTTTTATCTCAAATAGCTAACATCGTATGTTTGATAAACGGGGAGATTGTGCTTAAAGGTTATATGTTAGTAGTGCCCTAGGACCATTAGCACATGTTGTGCGTTTTGTTATCTTTTGAGCATGTAATTGAATAGTTAATTTTGCTTTTGATTATCAAATGTGTGATTTGATAGTAAAACTCATTAGCTTATGTAATTACTATTCTAGTAGTCCCTAGTTTTATGTAATGCTTAATTACTATGAAATAAAACTAGTATGATTGTTGATTGATGATCTTGTTTTACTGATCATGTGTAATGGATACAAATCACATCATAGATGCAATATATAGGGATACATTGTATTGGACGTGATCCGTCAGAGAAGTAATACTTCATGGTCTCAAGTCATAAGTATTACTTCCTCAATACTATTTTAGAATCCTTAGACCTTATGTCTTCATTGATTCTAGTATGAATAGAGCCACGTTTTGACTCAGTCGGACGTTACTTGTAACAGAGTAATCAATACGGCGAGATCGGATGTAGTGTCCTATCATAGCTTGAATGTGAGAGACATTGTAAGGAATTTGTCCCTCTCTATTATTAGAGAGAGATATCCATGGGCCCCTCGATAGGGAAAGACTGTTTAAATGCATGGCCGTGCTCAAATGTGTTTGATAAAGTGGTTATCAAATGCTATTTGTCGAAACAGATCTACCCGGAGATCGAGCATAAATATAATTAAGCTTAATAAGGGTGACGACCACCATGCCTTATGCTTAATTAGGATATCGCGAGACAAAGGGATTAAATAGTGGATTGATATTAGGTTCAGTTGTATATTCATTCACTTTGGGTAGTCACAATGTCCCTGCTAGGGGACCGCTTGTGATTTATGGACTCACACTACTACTAAGTGTGTTTTCATTGCCATTGTGAGATGAACCTACGTGGTCACACGCATAGAGCGAGCTAACGAGCTTTATGTCCAGATTCAATGAATCTAGAATGTGTCTAGGTTCATTGTATCGACATTTGTCTTTCTGGAAATAATAAAGTGTTTATTATTCGAATTAGAGATAGGGGAAATTTCGGTATTTTACCTATAGTTGGGATTACGTGGGAGTTATTATCCGATAAGGACTTCCACTACCCAGTAAGTCTAAGGGGACGTGGGAGTTGAGGACTCCCATTGCCGAGAGGAGTTGAGGGACGTGAGAGTTAGTTACGGGAACAAACTCTCACACCCTATATAATAAACTCTTGGCGAAACCACTAGACTTCAATGCTTTCAACCGAAATACCCAAGAAGCCGAAATAGTTTACGCCTCTCCCTTTTCTCTCTAAATCCCGAAACCCGAGAAAAAGCGAAGAGCTAGCAATCGCTGCCCGTTTCGTCAGCGTGGATACCGGTAGAGGAACTTTCCGCAAAGGGAGATCAATTGGTGGCGATTAGCATCCAAGAAACGCCATCCTCCATTCAAGAAGCGACTTCTTGAATCAGTAAAATGTAAGTTTTTACCGCTATTTTCGATTCGTTTCATATGAGCGGATCCTTGAGGGAGGATCCATGGGTGTTTGGAACGAGTTTCCGCCCATGAATCCCTTCATTATATTCCTTATCTCCTTTGTTTTTAGCTAAGGTTGATATTCTTTTTGGACCATAAATGACCATCTTTAGATTTGTGTGTCATTATGGACTCTTTGTATTTAGAAATCAACCAAGCTTATTCAAAAAGATCATTCTTCAGAAAATTGGTGCATGAACTTTGCTTGTGCTATGAACTGTTTATGTTTTTGCAAGTACACCCTTATATCTTTGGAGTTTGAAGTCTTTTTGATTATGCCAAAGGGGGAGAAAAATAGTTTATTAATCTTGCTAAAATGGTGTATTAATCTTGGTGTATTAATCATGTTTTTTATCCTTTCCGGCATGTTTTGAGGGGGAGCTTTTTATATATCTTATGTCTCAAAACATATTAAATGGAAGGAAGGAGGAAAGGAGGTTGGTTGACAAATAGGGCTCTTCTAAGAGTCCCTAGATTAAATGGCAAAAAGAAGTTATCATGACTAAGTGTTTTTTTTTTCTTTTAAAGCACTAGTCATTGCTCTTATTTGATCTTTAACTTTTTGCCATGCTTCCTTGTTCTTAATTTTGTCCATATTCTATCTTATTACATAAAAGTTTGTCATAATCAAAAAGGGGGAGATTGTAAGCCCTAAGGGCGAACAAACTCAGTTTTTGATATTGGACAAACTTTTAATGTTGTGTCTAATGATCTTAATCTTTGTGATAGAATATCGGAACTCATTATGGAAGCTCTAAGTACTTCAATCAAGCCATTGAAAGCCATTGGTATTCATATTCAAAGTTATTCAAGGCTCATCTATCAAGATTGAAGATTGAAGACTGAAGACTTAGGTTTGGTTAGTTTAGCTTTGTCGTCATTAGTCGTTATCTTATAAAGCTCTAACCAAAGCTCTCATGAACATAAGCTCTACACTCTAGTCTTGCATGCACACAAACACGTTTTTCAAAAGGCTAAGTTTCAAAACGTTCCTTACATGAGTTCATATCTCAAAAGCCTTTGTTTTCAAAGTCTAAGTACTTTAAAATGGTTTTCCAAATGTTCTTACGTGTTACCTTTTGGGAAAACCTTTTAGACTTCATTAGAATTCAAAACGTGTGAAAAATCAACATCTCTCAAAGCCCAGAAGGTCGGTCAACCGAGCTCAAGCTCGAATCAACCGAGCACAAACAGAGAGGTGTGATAATCAGCTTCGGTCGACCAAGAGGCAAGTTCAGTCGACCTAAGCATGGGGTCGGTCGACCGACCCTGTGTAAGGTTGAACCGAAGTGTGCTTCGGTCATCCGAGGTGCTATGTTCGGTCAACCGAACTCTGCGATTTCTAGCCGTTATATGACCGTTAAAGAGTCATTTTTCAGCAGATTTTCAAATGTATATATACTCCTAAACTAGAGAATCATTCTAAGACTTGGACATACAATTTACATTGATTTCTTATCAAGTCTAAACACTCACAAAGTAAATGCTCTTCATTTCTATGATCTAAATCATTCAAGAGCAATCTTTCTAAAGCAAGACAAAGAGTGGAATTCATATGTTCTAAAGAGCCAACAATTCTTGTACTTCAAAGGTATATATTCTCACTTAGAAGAGCGATTTATCTTTCTCTTTAAACATTCAATTCCCTTTCTAAGTGATTGGGTAATTCTTGTAAAAGTCCTACTTTGTGTGGGCAATTTGTAAAAGTCCTACTTTGTGTGGGCAAGCTCTTAGTGAGTTTTGTAGTGTGGGTGTATTGTAAAACTCTTAGTGAGTTAGCCACATTTGTAACATTCTTCTTAGTGAAGTTGTTGAAATCCTTGGGTGCGGCTCAAGGTAGTGGATGTAGATTTTAAGTGAATCGAACCACTCTAAATCCTTTGTCTTGTTGTTGGGTTTTGCTTTTGGTTTTGTTCATCTTGCTTAAACTCTCACTTGCATTGAAAAGATTCGAAAAAGTTAGCAAGATTAGTTAAAACCCAATTCACCCCCCCTCCCCCCCCTTGTGTTTTACAAAGATGAATAACTATTTATTGGATATACGATTTTGGAAATATAAAAAATATAGTCATAGTAATTATTTATTTATTTACGTTATAAAGATTCGATCCTTGGTCTCCTGAACTATGAGTTGGGCACTTGACCGCTAGACTATAACCAAAATGATATATTTATTGTCATTTATAACAAGAGAAAACCACTATATATGTACAATAACTATTTTCACTTTTTTTTTAGCGCACAACTATTTTTTAAGCTATAAATATTTTTTAAACTTTTTACGAGTTGCTATTGAAATACCCAAAGGGAAGAACCTAAGAGGGGAGGGTGTAGTAACCTGAATTTTTTGCAATTAAATGGAAGCATGCTATTTGATTTTATGTGTTATATAATTACTAAATGATAATTGTTGTGTACGGTTACTTATGGGTGGCTTTTTTGTTATATGTAACTTGGGGGACTTAAGTGGTGTGAGTTAGAAAATTTGTGGGTGGTTTGACACCTTTTGCATAGTTCTGTCTCTAGGAAGGTTAGTGCATAATTTTGCGAGTTGAGAAGGAAAAAGGAAGTTGGAAAAAGAAAAAGAAAAGGAAATCTAGAAAAACAGAAAAGCTGTGAGTAAATTGAAGTAGTAAACGAACTCGGTTTGGGGTGTTCTTTAGTACGTTTCAAAGCTAACTGAAAGGGCTACATGCGTGAAGTGACGGGGTTGTATTTTGAATTTTTAGTAGACGAGAATTTTCATTTGAAGTTGTTGAACTTTTCCTGGATTTCTGTATTTTTATTTTGCTTGCTATAATTTCAAGTAAGACTCTTCACCCTAGTAATTTCTATACTAAAATTCATGAAATGTCTATTTTATAGCTATGGAAATTGTGTTGGAAGGATTTACATGCATGATATACTACATTGGATGAAATGTCAGATTATTCATTGTTGTGTGTTGAAGTGTTGTATCTAATTGCGTATGTTTTATGCATTATTCGTTTGCCTTCGTTGTTGTCGAATCTTACTACTTTAGAGTCATAAATGTTATGTGTTATCGGGAGTCGTGACAGGGTTTGAGCTCTTGTTTAGGATCGACCCCATTGGAGGATTCATTCAATTGCATATGTGTGTTTTGAAAGGAAGAAATTCGGAATCCCCACAGAATAGCAGCGAAAATAAAATGGGATTCCGTTCCTTTACATGATCTTTTTCACGAGAAAGTACCAGTACTTTGTGAATATGAATTATACATTTATGTTAATCGAAAGAGCCAAAATCTGCCCGGATTTTGCAACTTTGAATCACCAACGGTAGCGTGTCAAACTCCCGTTTCTACAGGTATCCACACAATCAACCTAGTGCTTGTTCGTCGAGCCTCTGGTGCTAGTCACGAGTACGTCGAACGTTGAAGACGATATTCGGGAGCTTCGGTATATCGGTTTACAAAATCCTGAAAAATCAAGCAAGAAAAATATTTCTCGATTTTTGAAGTGTGTTTTGTGGCTAAAATTCATACTGAATTTTCGGCTGAGAATAAAGAGAGTTGGGCGAGAATTAATTCATCAACACTTGATGATTTTGGAGAAATGAATAGTTGGGTGAAAATTAATTCACCCATTATTGCACTTTCTCCTCCATTCTCTCTTCCATGATGCCCACTACACACACCCCTCACATGACCAGATTTTGACTTTGTCAAACTGGTTTGGCCGACCTTAGTGACAAACGGTTTTCGGTCGATCGGGTCCGGTTCAATCGGATAGGTTTGATTATTCCAGTATTAATCTGCCCAATCCAATTGAACGCCTAATCCAATTGGGTCTGCCCAATCTAATTGAGCACCTATATCAAATGTAAACTCCAACAAGTCCAATCCAGTAGATTATAGCGTGCGACCCTTTAGGTATTTTCTCTGTTGTCCGTGACAACAATTGTCAACAGTATTGAGAGGTATCTAGCACACATCATTACTCCCAATTCACAAATAGTTTGGTGATTCAAGTAACACAATTATGATCTTTTGTATTAATCCCTTTTTCATCAATATCTAGATTGAACACAAGTCATGGAGAATGTCACACTTGTATAGTTCAATCAATCAGTTTCTTGATTCCTAAATAGACTAATCAAATGATATTAATATCTCATATTAATTCATTTGTTGATGACCATGAATTAGTCTCACTCCATCAAGGGGCCCACGATATCACTCATGTTATATAAGAGGGACAAATCCTCTATCTATCACACCTCATCCTACACATGGTTCATAAATACACCCAACAAATGCCTTTATAGTCCATCTAGTTAAAGACGGCGTTTGACACCATCAAAGCATACCATTAGTCATGTAGGAAATCTTGTGTGATTTCAAGTAGAAGGATTCATATACAAACATAATCATTATAAGAACACTGTTGACATTCATATAACAATCCATGAAGTGTTCTTATAAGCTAGTCAGTCCAGTATCCAATACCTCTGTGTTTGACTTAATATCAACATATTTAATCACAACACATACTAGTCTCCACACATTATTATTGTCCTCAACATTCCACAATAATGATTGATTAGGGACATTTAAAATAGTTCACTTTAATAATTACATAACTATCTAAGGACGTTATTATGTTTTAATACATTTACACAGACGTAATCAAAACAATAATAATGGAATTCTTGCCTTTAATATTTCATCACATGAAAAAGAAAATAAAACAATCTCCCCTTGCACTAAAGACAAAAAATTTGTCTTTTAGTGCATAATGTACATAAGAACTATCTCTAAGACCAGTCATTTTGGTATCTAATACTCATGCGGCTGCTGTGTTGGCGGCTTTGTCAGTGGGTCGACGATGTTATCGTTTGTATGTACTTTGCAAATCCTCACTTCTCTTCTATCAATGATCTCACAGATCACCGTGATATCGCCGCAATATAGGACTGGATCTTTGGTTAGACCGTGTTTCCTTTGATTGAGCTATGTCCCCATTGTTGTAACAATAGAGATCAATCGCATTCAAAATGTTAGGCACCACACCAAGTTCAGAAATGAACTTCCGTATCTAATCTTCTTCCTTGGCAGCATCTGATACAGCTATATACTAGGCTTCGGTTGTTGAATAAGCAACAATTGCCTACTTTGAACTCCTGCAGCTCACAGTACCATCGTTTAGGCAAAATACATAACCCGATTGCGATCTAAAGTAGTCTCTATCGGTTTGGAAACTAGCATCACTGTTGTTGGAGTTTACATTTGATATAGGTGCTCAATTCGACTGGGGCAGGCTCAATTGTATTGGGCAAAAGACCCGGTCGATCGAGAGCTGTCTCGGATCGACCGAACTTATTGTCACTCCGGTCGGCCGATAACCATTTCTCCGGTTGACCGGACCAGTTGGACTTGGTCAAAACCGGTACATCTACATGTCTGAGGGAGTGTGTGTGTAAGGGATGAGTGAGAGAGAAATAAGGGGAGAGTGGGTAATTCCACTTACACCACATTAGATGAAAAATAGTTTTCATTCTAACACTCTCAATATTGGAAATTCTCTGTTTTTCTCTCTATTCTAGCCGAAATTCAAGAAGCAAAAATATGGGATTTTTCTTCTTCATTTTACACACTCTCAAGAACAATCAAGAGAAGAAAATTTGATTTTCTTGTATCTTTGATTCCGGTTTTCCTAAGTTACCTATACTTTGTGGATTCCGGGACTATTTGTGAATTGGGAGTAATGATGTGTTGCTAGATACCTCTCATTACAGTTGACAAATGTTGTCACGACCAACATAGCAAATACCTAAAGGGTCGCACACTATAATCAACTGGATTGGGCTTGTTGGAGTTTACATTTGATATAGGTGCTCAATTGGAGTGGGCATGTTCAATTGGATTGGCATTCAATTGGATTGGGCAAGAGACCTGGTTGACTGAGAGCTGTCTAGGGTCTACCGAACTTATTGTCACTCTGGTCGACCGGACCAGTTGGACTTGGTCAAAACCGGCACATCTACATGTGTGAGGGAGTGTGTGTGTGTGTAAGGGAGGAGTGGGAGAGGAATAAAGGGAGAGTGTGGTGAGTTGGTAATTCCACTTACACCAAATTAGATGAAAAATAGTTTTCATTCTAACACTCTTAAGATTGGAAATTCTCTATTTTTCTCTCTACTCTAGCCGAAATCCAAGAAGCAAAATATATGATTTTTCTTTTTCATTTTACACTCTCAAGAAAAATCAAGAGAAGAAAATTCGATTTTCTTGTCTATTTGATTCCGGTTTTCCTAAGTAACCTATACTTTGTGGATTCCGGGAAAATTGCTTTCAGTCTCCGTAGTTCTTGGACTAGCATCTGAAACACGGAGTAACACGCTCAAGGTTGGTGTGTGGATACCAGTAGAGGTAATAATTAGTTGGCTGTTGTTGGTGATTTCTATTAGCAGAATCCGGGAATCGTCGATTAAATCGACAGAAAGGTATAAATTCTGAACACAAGGTTTTGGTTCTTTCTCATGAGTAGATCCTCTAAAAAAACGTAATCCGCGCTTTTATTTTCGCTGCGTTTTGGGGATTAGGAATTTTTCCTTTCTGTGGTATCAGAGCCTAACACGCGAACCCAATAATCTTGATTATGTGTTATCTTGTTGTTTTAGTAGTTGATAATGCATGTCGTAGGATGTTTTACCTTTTACAGCCTCTGGGAAGTCGTTTAAGTGTTAAACGAATCCCTGTACGAATTGTAAAATTCGTATTTTTGGCTGTTTTTTGTTTTCTGGAAAATATTCGGTCGACCGAAAGAGGTTCACGGCAGATCGAACATGAGTTAGAAAATGGGATTTTACTACTGCCTAGATTTCGACTGACCGGTGAGCAATCACGGTTGGCTGAGGCTAGTCTATTTTCAGGCCGGTCGATCAGAAATGTTTTGGGTCGACTGAGGTGGCCTATATTTTACTATGTTTTGGTTACTGCCTTATCGCGGTCGACCAAGAGTATGGCCTGGGTCGACCGAAAAGGGGGCTGGCAGTGTGTAGTTGCACTCTTAGCATGATTATGTGTTTGTTTTGAGCATGGTGCATAGTAATATTCTTTGACCAGCGGTTTTTATTATAATGCGGCCTGCGTGTCGTGCCTTATCTATTCTCTCTTGTTGTAAATTTTAATATCGAATGTAACTCGAGAATTCTTTCAAATTATGTAAAAAATTTAGAATAGGATTCTATTTATTTTACATATGTAACAAATGATGAAGAAAGGCGTCCATTAGATGGAGGAAACCACAAGGAGGCGGAAGACAATATATAAGATTTATTACTTTCTACTTTTAGATTGACCTAGGATTTTCTGTTGGCTCGAAAAATTCGCATAGGGGCTATGACTATGTCACGATTTATTTACTGTTTTATGTATTTTGCATGAGATGTCGGATGCATGTTTACATAAACATTTGACGACAGACGCCTACCTCCTTCCCCTGTTGAGACTCTGTTATACAACCGTTATTTCCCGCCCGAGCGGCGGAGAACTTGCTAGCATGGGACATTTACACGAGGCTAAGTTGGGTGACCAGAGTGTAAGGTAGTTGTATGGAGGACTTAATTCTTGAGTCCAACCGCCGTCCGGAATGTCCAACCCAACAATGTTAGAATAAGAAAATAATTCTGAGAACTACTGAACCCTAAACGGGTTAAAAATAACTATATGTGTATGTTTTCACATTTTTCTTTTCAGGAAATTAAAAACATGGAACAAACTGCCGGCGACACTGGTTGGAATCCAACAATCAGAAACGGGGAAAATAGGGGCGGGTATGCGTGCTCCATTTAGAAAAAAAAAAAAGAAAGAAAAAATAACAGAAAAACTTAAATATCTTGGAGAGTAGTGATTGGCCATCGACGACGACCGCAGATAGAGAAAGATATGGTCGGTCAAGGACTGAGTGAACCACAACACGGAAAAGTAAAAAAAGAGATTTGGGGGCTGGAAATTAAGGGATAATTTGACAGATTAACAAATAAATTTAATTAGAAGGTATAAGGGGAATCGGGATTAAGGAGAGAGAGAGAGAGAGAGGATTACCGGCGACGACGGGGACGAGGCTGACGGAGAAGAAGAGGTCGAGAGAAAACAAACAAGACGATGAAAACTGGGGGCTAGGATCTGGGATATCAATATTTAAGAGAGAAAGGGAATAATCCAATGTGGACTAGGAATTTATGGGAAAGTTAGAAACTTTAAAGGAACATTTCCATTTTACACTAATACTTTATTTTATTTGTATATAAGACAAAATAAACTCTATAATTGCAGCACTTGGATTTGTATGGAAATGAAGACACTTATTTTAATGAAAATTAAAAGAGGCTGTGTTGCATAAATTTAAATTGGGAGTCGCGAGATAATTTTTAAAAATTGCACTTTAGCCCTAAACTTTGATATCTCACATTTTAAGTTCCCTAAAGGGCGTGTTGTTCCTGTCAAATTATTACACAATAATATTAACAAATGTGAGATAATTCAGTCCTTAAAATCAGGAAATAGTCAAAATTTACACATTTAAGTTTCAGTCCCTAAGCCTTAGGAAAATTACATTTTGGTCCCAAAAAGTTTGAAAATCCTTTCAGAGACCCTTAAAAATAAAAAAAGTTGATAATTATAGAATATTTGATCCAATTATGCAAATTTTTTATAATACTTTACTTGAAAACATATCTCAGGGCAGATGACGGTTATCAGACCTAAGGTGAGTTCCCTCACAAAATCGGAGAACGTATTTTTATGAAAATGTATTTTAGCACTTATTTGTTTAAAATAAAAGTCTACATCTATTAATGAAAGGGTTATCTGGATTTGAAATGTTATTGGTTTTCTTGTCCTACTAGTTAGGGCCTGTATTGTGTGAGGTTGGTCACCTGTACGAGGGCATCCCAAACCATTGGTTTGGACTTTTGGATATTCTAATGAGATACCGGCCTGTTAGGAAACGGTAGGGGCAGGGAAAGCATCGGGCTGACTGGACTTCTCTGCATACCTTAAGTGTTAATTGTTAAGGTCGAATGTGCCTTGGGTTAGGAGCTTTGACTTTGGAACTTTAGTATGTGCACTTGGACTGGTGGGGTACCCCCAGCTACCAATGTCTCACACTTAATATCTGGGTATGTGGTTTAAAATCAAGGACATATATGGTGTTTGACTGGTTACTGACTTGGAATTTCTATTATTCCCAGCTTTCTATGCTATTATGATTCATCTTGTTATTCTGGACTTCTGTCAAGCGGGAATATTATTTAGAGAAAGAAAGAAGTTCTCCATTTAGAAAAGAAAATTATTTATGATTACGAAATAAATTTTCAAAATTATTGGCACCCACTTTCATGGGAACTCATTGAGCCTTTTAAGCTCATCATTTTTGTCTTCCTCTCTTTTCAGGTTTCACAAATCGGTAGAGTTACGAGCGCAAAAAGTAAGGATTAGCTAGAGTTTACAATAAGTGCTCGTTAGAAGAAATTCCTAAGTTTTACTTAAGTGACATTATTGAAAGTACCCTTTGTATAAGTTTGTACTAACTAGTTTTTATGTCATGACCAAATGTGATTATCTTCTGTCATTATCAATAAATAATTCCTCAATTATTCCAGCAATAGTAATGAGAGGCACGCTACAACACAACCCGAGAGGTTTAGGGGTTTGATGGCTGGTATCAGAGCATAAGTTTTGGACTCCTCTCGAGTCTCTCTAGTGGTGTGTAGGAAGAGTTAGTTAAAAAAAAAAAAATCGGTGTTTAATTTGTTCTTTGTATATTACCTGAATTATCATCATTCACATTTGATTGCCTAATTTGTTCGATATCGTATTTCGGACCCTCAAAAGTTTGGAAGCCAATAGAAAAGAGAGAATAAATAGCCAAATTAGTCACCAACTAACTTTCGCCCTGCCACTTTCATCCTTTTCAAATTTTTTTAACTTTTTTGGTCATCAATTTATTTTTGAACAGCCACTTTCATCCTTTTAAACTTTTTTCAGCCACTTTCTTCCCCAAACATTTTACGAGCAGCCATTTAGGTCATCAAATTATTTTTTAGCAGCCATTTTGGTCATCAAATTAAGAGCAGAGGTAATGATGAAATTGGCTGCTAGAAAATAATTTGATGACCAAAATGGCTGCTCGTAAAATCTTTGGGGATGAAAGTAGCTGAAAAAAGTTAAAAATGATGAAAGTGGCTGTTCAAAAATAAATTGATGACCAAAAAAGTTTAAAAAAAAACTTGAAAAGGATTAAAGTGGCAAGGCGAAAGTTAGTTGATGACTAATTTGGCTATTTATTCAGAAAAGAGACATGTTCCCCCACCGAAACTCCTGACATTGCCCCTTAATATGGATCCTCCCCCAATGCCTAAGGCATTTGTGATTCTGGAACCCCAACAAGATTTACTACCATTAGACATTCCTTTTTGGGAGAATGCTTTGGATGTCATTGACCTTATACCTGTTCAATATAACCATCCAGTAGATCATCCCCTTGTGACTAGTGGAGAGAACGAATATGACAGTTTACTCAGAAGCCCAACCCCACAATCATCCCCAAGATGAGGCTAAAGATGGAAGTGGGAGTGAAGAAGGAAACAAAGAAGTCATTGAGATTGAGGATGACAAAGAAGAAGAGAAGGAAAATGAAGCTAGAAATGGAAATGAAAGTGGAAATGGGGATGATGGGAAAAAAGAGGATGATTTGGGAGAAGAAAAGGAAGAAGAAGAGAAACATATGGATGAAGATAATGATCAAGAGGATTGAAGTATCAAGAATCTCATGGGGAATCCAAACCCAATGAGAATTTTCTTTAAACTCTATCTTTTCATAGCTTTCCCTACCTTTGTTAACCCTATGTATCCCTAGTTCAGCAATTGTTGTTTTAAATCTTCCATATCTATGCATGAAATTCTTATAAGGGATATACTTTGAAAAACATGCTATGGTTTATAATTTTGATCTTATGAGCATGTGTTTTTAGAGAGCTTAATGATTATACATTTGTAATGAAAGATCATTTATAACCCCTTCCTTCTACTCTTATTGATATGTGTCTTAGGGGGGAGTATTTGATGCTATGTCATATGCTTAACCTTAATTATTTTGGCTTTAATATCATGGGGTAGTTTTATGCTTACATATTCAAGTGTTAAACATGTGACTTATGTGGTTGATCATCTAGATGCTTAACTTGATATATAAACTGTGTTTGTGACATTGATAAATGCCTTGGTATGTGTATTTGTCTGTTTGGGACGCTTGTACTAAACTTTGAAGGTTTTCTAAAGGTTCTTCCATAAGTACGGTCGACCGAACATTGGGACCTCGATCGACCTGAGGTTTTCATGCGGTCGAACGAAGCAACTTTCTTCAGCAAAACTATTTTTTCTCTCTATACCTTTTTCAGTTTTGTGTTTATTTCACATGAGCACAACCTTAGAGGGAGCTTTTATATGTTTTCTATCTTATACCCCTCCCCCCCCAATATTTGTGATGTAAGTTTACATTTTTCATATTATATGCATAATCACATCTCAAGTTGGCTTTGTTTTTCATAATTTTATCTCTTTTAGCCAGCTTGTGTGCTTTATTTTGGAGTTGTACGATCTCAATAAGTGTATCGTTTGTATCTAACTCCTCTATAGTTATGAGATCGTCTGATTTCTACCATATCATTTGATCTCATGTAGTTTTTGGTTACTTTGATGCCATAGGTGTTATATCTTCTTTGGCTAACCCACTACAAGAAAACAGTGTAACAGGGACGGGCAAATCCGTCACTAATCAATCGCTAGTCTTAGTTTAGCGACCGATTACCGACCGAATATCGTGGTCGTGTATTTTTCTCCGCTAAGCCAATTTAACGACCGACTACCGACGGAATACTTAGCGACCGCTTATTAGGTCGCCATATAGCGACGGATTACCGACCGAACATTCAACATCATTGACTTTTGACTTTGACTCGTTAACGACCGAATGCCGACGGATGAAGTAATGCCAGATAATTGGGTCGCCATATAGCGACGGATTACCGACCGAATGGTCAACATTATTGACTTTGACTTTGACTATGTAACGACCGAAAGTCGACGACACATTTAGGGACCGATACTTGGGTTGCCATATAGTGACGGATTATCGACTGACTGATCAACATTGTTGACTTTGACTTTGACTATGTAACGACCGAAAGCCGACGGCATATTTAGCGACCGATACTTGGATCTCCATATAGCGATGGATAACCGACCGACTCGTCAACATTGTTGACTTTGACTTTGACTTTGACTATTTAATGACAAAAAGTCGATGACAAATATATCAACCGATTATTGGGTAGCCATATAGCAACGAATTACCGACCGACTGATCAACATTGTTGATGTTTGACTTAGACTATTTATCAATCGAATGCCGACGACATTATTAGCGACCGATTAGTGTGCATTTGACTTTAACTATAAGCCAATAGCAACCAAAAAAACGGTCGCTAAATATTTTTTAATTTAAAAAAATAAATCGGAAATTTAATTAAATCCCTATAATAAAAAACAGCAATACACACAGCAATACGAACCAGAAATAATATCAATAAGATCCCAAATAGCAAACAGAATCAATAAAACCCAAAAATAACATTACATAACCAATTATCTTAAAAAAAAACACAAGTCTACACTTCTCATTTACATTACAACACTCACAATCAAAGTGCACACTTTGAATTACAACACTCACAATAAAGTGTGCACTTTGATTTTACATTACAACACTCACAATCAAAGTGAACACCTTGAATTACAACACTCACAATCAAAGTGTGCACTTCTCATTTACATTACAACACTCACAATCAAAGTTTACACTTCTCATGTACTGCTTGGTGTCATTAATTTATATGTATATCCTTGGAAATGCATGAGTTGAAATCTGAAAATTCAAGAATTAAATTATTTTATGGCAATAAAATTACCACTTTGAATTATGTTAAAAAGTTATACAATACCTTCAATATGTGGAATTCCAAGAAGCTAGTTGTTCAACTTCAATTTGCATCGTTCAAGTGGCTTCTTAGTGTGAAGCGAGAAAGAGATTCCTGTATGCATGAAAAAATGGATTAATAAAGGAAAGTTAAGAATTAAAGCACAACAACAAATACATAACCAAATTAATACTTCTATTTTTAATCATTCTAAATCATCCTCCGACATAAATTCATATTCTTCTTCTGAATTGTCATCACCCGACATAATTTCATCATCATATTCATTAACACTGCCCGTACCGGCCATAAGTACAACTTCGATTTCCCCTGACTGGTGTTCAAGTTGACCAACTTCAGTAACAGTTGGATCAATGTGACTGGTATCCTCCTTGCGTACTTCATCCTGATACGGTACCGGAACATTAGGAACGTCAACTAGAAGTGGTTTGGAACGACAAACAACCCACCAATCAGCCCTAGATGTTGTCTTACTACCTGTATAAGGTGTGCAGTAGACTTGCTGACATTAGGAAGCAAATACAAATGGATCGTAATCCTGGTACGTTTTTTTCAGATGGATTTCTACAACTTTATATTGAGGATGCACCCTCAAACCTCTATTTGGAGTTGAATCAAACCAGTCGCATTTGAAAAGAATAAATTTTTGGACAGGTACTCCAGCAAGTTCAACCTCAATGACTTGCTTCAACACTCCGTAGTAATCGCTTTTAACCCATGCCCCACTGTTTGTGGTTCCTTTTCCATCACTGTGGGCTTTTGTGTGAAATCTATAACCGTTAACAAAGTAATCGGAATATGATATCACTCTCCTTGTCGGGCCCCATGAAATATTTTTCGGCAACCTTTCGGAATGTTCCGGAAGCTATGTATCTGTTGAGAACAACAAAAGTTAAATTAGTTTAGACATTCTTAAAACAAGTACATTTCTACATAATACCAACTTATATGAGTTCCAAACCAATTGGAAAAATCACTATAACCCCAACTTTGCAGTTCATCCTCTGTTATCTTGGGATTTTGTTCATGTACTTCACTAAGAAATTTCCTGAGTTACAAATCAAATGACAATATTATTATTTGGCTACTTTTAATTATATAACAAAACAGAAGTAATAGATGGCTTTACTTACTGAAGGTATGGTTCAACCTCTTCACAATTCATAAGGATATAATTCATGGCTGTTTTATAATTTTTATCAGATAATGAAATCTTTTCTTTTTTTCCAATTGGTCTTCCAAGTAAGTTGCAAATTGATAATACATCTGGTCCACTTGTAGTCTCTTATTCACTAGAATTTCGCCCAATGGTTGTAACTTTCATTTCCACGTGGGGTTCGAAATAATAGCAAAATAACGTAGCAGCTTCTTCCACCAAGTATGCATTGCAAATTGACCCATCAACTCTGGCCTTATTTTTTACCTTCTTTTTTAGATGGTGCATGTATCTAATTAAAGCATAAGTAGTTAATCACATTGTAAATACATGGAAAATAAAAAATGAAGTTGAGATCATAAAGACATGGGTTGTTACCTCTCGAATGGATATATCTGAAGGGATTCATGGGCGGAAACTCGTTCCAAACACCCATGAGTCCTCCCCTGAAGGATCCGCTCATACGTAAACGAATCGGAAAAAAAAAACCGAGAAAAGGACTTACAATTGTTGGCTCAAGAATCCGATTCTTGAATGGAAGATCCTGTCTTTGTGGCTCGGATGCAATGATCACCTTGAGTCCTCCCTTGTGGAATTACTCCCTCTCGGTATCCACGCGACGAAACGGGCAGCGAGTGCCAGCTCTCCGTTTTTCTGAGTTTTTGGAATTAGGGAGAAAGGGAGGAGGCAGAATCCGAAATCTGATTTCGGGTGTTCTTTGGTTAATTGCGGCTGAAAGCTTAATTTGCTAGGGTTTCGGCCAGGAGATCATTATATAGGGTATGAGAGTTTGTTTCCATAACCAACTCTCACATCCTCAACTTCTCTCGGCAGTGGGAGTCTTTAACTCCCACGTCCCCTAGACTTCTGCTGGTAGTGGGAGTTTTTATCGGATAATAACTTCCACGTAATCCCAGCTATTAACCAAATACCGAAAATGCCCCTTATCTATAATTCGAATAATAACACTGTATTATTCTCAGAAAAATAAATGTCAGATACAATGAACCTAGACACATTCTAGATTCATTGAATCTGGACATGAAGCTCGTTAGCTCGTCTATGCGTGTGACCCTGTAGGTTCATCTCACAATGGCAATGAAAACACACTTAGTAGTAGTATGTGTTCATAAATCACAAGTGGTCCCTAGCAGGACATTGTGACTACCCAAAATGAATGAATTTACGGTGGAACCTAATATCAATCCACTATTTAATCCCTTTGTCTCGCGATATCCTAATTAAGCATAAGGCATGGTAGTAGTCACCCTTATTAAGCTTAATTGTATTTATGCTCGATCTCCAGGTAGACTGTTCCAACAAATAGTATCTGATAACCACTTTATCAAATACATTTGAGCATGACCATGCATTTAGACAGTCTTTCCCTATCGAGGGGCCCATGGATATCTCTCTCTAATAAGAGAGGGACAAATTCCTTACAATGCCTCTCACATTCAAGCCATGATAGGACACTACATCCGATCATCAGTCGTATTGATTACTCGATTAAAAGCAACGTACGACTGAGTCAAAACGTGGCTCCATTCATGCTAGAATCAATGGAGACATAAGGTCTAAGAATTCTAAAATAGTATTGAGGAAGTAATACTTATGACTAAGGACCATGAAGTATTACTTCTCTAACGGATCACATCCGATACGATATATCTCAATACATTGCATCTATGATATGATTTGTACTCATTACACATGATTAGTAAAACGTAATCATCAATCAAACATCATACTAGTTTTATTTCATTGCAAAATAGATTACATAAAACTAGGGACAACAAGAATAGTAATTACATAAGCAAATGAGTTTTACTATCAAATCACGCATTTGATGTTCATAAGCAAAATTAACCATTCATATGAAATGCTCAAATAGATATAAAACGTACAACATATGCTAGTGGTCCTAGGGCACTACTAACAATCTCCCACTTGCCTAGGTCCAATCATACATGATCCTCAATCCTATTGACCTAGTATGACTCTCATGTTTAGGCTGTGGGAGTGGCTTGGTCAATGGATCTACAATGTTGTCGTCTGTATGAACTTTGCAAATACTAACGTCTCCTCTATCGATGATCTCTCTAATAAAATGGAAACGCCTGAGAATGTGTTTGGATCGTTGGTGAGATCTAGGTTCCTTAGCTTGTGAAATGACACCAGTACTATCACAATAGAGGTCCACTGGGTTTCTTGCTTTGAGCTCTTGCAGCTCACATCACCTCCATTCAAACAAAACACAAAACCAGATTGCGATCTATAATCATCTACGTCGGTCTGGAAGCTTGCGTCTGTGTAACCGTTTACAATCAGACTCCCTTCCTGGCCTCCGTAAACTAAGAACATATCTTTAGTCATTCTCAAGTACTTAAGAATGCTCTTGACTGCAGTCCAATGTGACTCTCCAGGGTCAGATTGATATCTATTAGTCATACTTAAAGCGAATGAGACATCCGGGCGAGTGCATATCATGGCGTACATAATAAACCTAATGGCTGAAGCATATGAGATCTTACTCATGCGCTATTGGTCCTCCCTTGTGGAAGGTCCTTGAGTTCTGCTGAGTTTAATGCCATGTTACATTGGCAAGAATCCTTTTTTGGAGTCTTGCAAACTGAACCGTTTCAGTACCTTGTCAATGTATCCACTCTGGCTTATGTGAGACCCGCATTTTCTTTTAAGCATTTATATTAATAATAATATTAGTAGAATGAGATAAATAAAATAAATAAAGATGAAGACTTGTATTGCAATTTCTAATAGTTGAAGGACGTGAATGGTAAATAGTACACTTTGGGTGAGTAAGCATAACACATGTTGAAAATGTAGGGAGTCAAGTACACCTCCTACTTTTTCCCTCTTCAAACCGTCATCTTCCCCAAAAGATTTTTTTTTTCTTTTGCGTGAATTTCTTCCCCTGCCTCTACTTGCTCTCGGATTTCCTTCCTCCTTCAATTTCTTTTCTCTCAATTCCTCAAGCAATCTCCATCCATAAATCAAATACTCCAATTTCTCATAATCTTCAAAGTGCAGGACTTTAAATTTTGGTAAGAGTTATTCATTTTAATTGAGTTCTAATATTATTTGCAATTGATGTTAAATGGCGGTTTCTATTTGATTTGGTAAAGGATATAGTTAAAGAATTGAATGATGGTTAGGAAAGTAATAATTTTGAAGGGTTTCAGCTATGGTTTCGGATTTCTCTGTCTTCTGTACATTTTCTGTTTTCTGAATTGGTTTGTTGTTTTCTGCTTTCGGCTCCCCTGCTTCGGATTCTTCTGGTTGCGGTTTGTCTGTTTTATGAATTTTCTGGTTCGTGTATCTATTAATTGATTAGCAATTTTGAAAGAAGAAGGGTAGTATAGGGTGGGTTCTGTTTCCTCTGTTTCTGCCAGCCTGCCTCGGTTTATTTTTTTCTTTTTTTTTCTTTCTTTCTTGTTCTTAAACTGTTTTCGGATTCTAAATGCTACGGTTCTTTAATGAGGTTTGCTTTGGGTTCAGTTGTATG
Source organism: Vinca minor (assembly GCA_026122235.1). NCBI lineage: Eukaryota > Viridiplantae > Streptophyta > Magnoliopsida > Gentianales > Apocynaceae > Vinca > Vinca minor. The sequence continues at coordinate 4,101,031 of JAOCZM010000230.1, forward strand.
TGTATTGTGGTATATGTGGCTTCTCCAATGATCATTAGTTGCCATGAAACCTTCTGTTGTTCTTGGAAATCAATAGGGCTTATAGGATCCGGACTGCTCCTCAATCCATATGTTGTACTCCTTCTTTTCTGATTTTATTGTACAAGAAAGACTCTAATGATTTCTTAAATATTTGTAAATTAATGTTTGAAGGATTCTAAGTATTACTTAATCTTCAAGAACTCTCTGAAGAAGGATATTGATTATGTAGTATAGTTCTTGTTCTTTGTAATGTTTTGGAAAGAACATAGAAAGGGGAAATCTTGTAGCTAAAGGATAGATTTTGGTTCATAGTTAAGGAAAGAAGGGTTGTCGTAGACCATAAGAATATGCTTCCATTTAGAGATTTAAAATTTACACTTACATTGCCTTTTACTTTGAGAAGCAATGTTAATCATGTTGTCTATTCTATGAGAAAGTAATTGATCATGTTAACACATTAAGATGGAATTGCGTGTAAGATAGAATGTTAGTCAAATGCTTGGCATGTTCGTTGGTCGACATCTAAGTAATTTTGTTTGGTACACTTTATTATGTGATAGGAGCCGAACCGGAACTTCCTGAGTCTTCCTAAGGCGTTAAGAGTTTAAATATTATAAGGTGAGTTCCTCTTTTCTTAAATCTCTTTAAATTGGAATTTAGGAACCTGTGCGTTCCAAGCTTTCTTAAACTGTTTGAATTGGAATTTAGGAACCTGTGAGTTCCAATATATTTCTGTATTGAATTTAGAACTGCTTTCATATAATCATATACATACATTGATCATTCTTGCATGTTTTATAAAGTTGCATACATTCTGTATAGGCCCAAGCCGGGTGTCGATTTAATACGAGAATTATCATTACAAACATAACACCCCGAGCCGGCCAGTTGTAACTAATGGAATTAACGGATCTTATTGCTTCTCTGAAGCACGCTAATGAATTAACGGATCTTATTGCTTCTCTGAAGCACGCTAAATCATACTTTTCTTGTGGGCCCCAAGGCTGTAGATGTCTTGCGCCATGGTCGGGAAAGCAAGGGCTGACGACTTCTGGCGTATAGCTCTGCAGTACATAAGAGGTTGGCCAATTCTGGGTTAGGAGTTTTAACTCAGAATAGTCAGATCTAGGTGAATACAGGGCTAGTAGGTACCCTACCCTGTGATTTACCCGCAGGATTTCTGGTGGATAAGGTAGCAAATCGCGCGCATATATCTGGTGTTCGGTTGGTATCTGGTTTTCTTGTACCTGGACTTCTTAATATCTGGTTATCTTGTACCTGGACTTCTTAACATCTGGTTCTCTGTTAGATGAATCAATTACTATCATATTGTATACAGAAATGAAACAAAACTGCATGATTTACAAAACTGCATGAGCATCTTTTTATCTTAGAATTTTACATTAAATGTACACTGTTACACACACACAGGAACTCACTAAGCATTAGCTTACACGTTTTCTTTCAAACTGCATCTCAAAATGCAGGTATGAAGTGTACTAGCGAGCTCCATTGAGATTGTTTTGTCAACCCTGGAATGCACGTTCGGATTACTAGTTGTTCTAGATTAGCCGTTTATTTTGGATAAATGTACATTGATGTAAAATATGTATTTTGATAATTCCGCTGTATTGTATTAACTATTAAGGTTAAACAGGTTGTTAACTATATTGTTGAGGATGTATAGTTTATGAATGTGAATATTCTGTTTATAAACGGTTAGTCTTCTTTTAAGAGTGTTATACAGGAACGTTACTTCAGGTTTACTGCCGAGAGGTAGATAGATGCCCTATTCGGCCCCAGTTGTACCTAGTGGGTGGAATTGGGGGCGTCATAGGTGGTATTAGAGCCTAGGTTTTAAGAACCGATGTTATTATTTTTCGTTGAGAATTAAGAATTGGGAATATTTGGGATGTTTTGTAATTTTATGGAACTATTATTCATCGTATTCTTTTATTCTTATATAACTAATGATCTGATTTGTTATGTTGTAGGATGACGGGTAAGAAGGGAAAGGAGATTGTTTCTAAGAGTACGTCCGTTCTTCCTCGGCAAAGGAGGTCTGGGAATAATAACGAACTCGTAGAGTCGTCGTCAGAACGAAACCCGCCATTATCACCTCACACAGAGGATACACCACCATCAGCCGTTTTGGCACTCCCGGCCGTCGCAGCTAATGCAGATAGCGAGTATGTAGAGTTGGAAGATCCCAAATCTCCCACTCCCAGTCCTGCTAGAGCCCCTATCCCTGATCGATGCGGAAATTGTGATCGAGCCAACTTCTGGTTAGATCGGCTTCTAGATACTAAAGAGCAACTCGAGATCGATAATCGGTATTATCATTACTATAATGAGGAATTAGCAGAGAAGCTGGAAGCCAGCAAGAGAGAAATAGGGGAACTTAGAAATATCTTAGAAAATAGAGATCAAAAGGCCCGTCAGGATGCACATTGGCATCGAGCGTGGGACGCGGAAATGGAATTTCTGTGTGTAGAGGCGATAGAGAAAATGGATGAGTTGAGGAGGAGTGCTCGACGGTGGGCTGACTCCTCCTCCAGATCAGCGGGACCTGCCCCTTAGTGTGAGTGTATTAGCTTGTTTGGGAGATGTTCGCACGATTAGTGTTGTAGGGAATGGTCCGAGTAAAAAGATGCATATGTATATAGTGTTTAATGTTAGTAAGTGTGACCTTTATTTCATTTTATCTTATTTCCTCGTTTTGTAAACAATATGTAATTCATGTATATAAATGTAAATTAGCATGGATTGTATTATAAACAGGGTTCTCTTGTTAACTGTTTTACTTGCTATTGATTATATGAACTGTTTTACTTGATATTGATTATACGAACTGTGCTAGTTGCTATTGATCATATGAACTGTTGACAGGATATATTTACTCTTTATTTAATTTGGGAGTAACATGACATATGCTTTAAGTTATAATTTTCTTGAAACGTATCAGATGGCTCCTAAAACTAGACGGGGTCGTCCCCGTAGACCAGTTAGTGAAGAAGGGTCCCGTACCAGTAACCCTGAAGAACCACAGCCCCAAGAAACAATGCATGAAGCTGTTCCTCCTCAGGGTGACGAGAACTTGATGGCTAGAGCTATCAATAGAATGACCGAGTTACTTGAAATGACTCTGGAACACCGTCAAACAAGTAGAACACGGGTACCAGATGAAGACGAGGCGTTGGAACGCTTCTTAAATTTTCGACCTCCTGAGTTTTATGGCGAAGCTGAACAGGAAATTAAGGCTAAACTTTTCCTGGAATGTCTGGAAGATATTTATCAGACTTTGCGCTATACTGACGAGCGAAAGGTAACATTTGCAGCTTTTCGCCTCAGGGGAGCTGCAAAAGATTGGTGGTTAAGAATGAAGGAAGCTCGAGAACGGGATAATAAGGTATGGAGCTGGTTCGACTTTCAAGAAGAATTTAAGAGGGAATTCATCCCAAGGTGGATTAGAGAGCAACGCGAAGATGAATTTCAAAACCTTCGTCAAGGAATGATGACGGTGAGTCAATATGTTGCTAAGTTTAATCGGCTATCAAAGTATTGTCTGCGCCTTATCAACACAGACGAGACTAAGACCTGACAATTCACCAAAGGACTCCGACCTGAGCTACAAAGAGCTTTGGCACCACTACCTCCTATGAATTTTGGAGCGGCGGTTGAGTCAGCTACACGAACTGAGATAAGTGATAAGGTGATATCTGCACAATGATAAATTCCAGCAACAACTAGCCGATATCCGAAACGAGGAAACAATGGGCCGTTTACAAACCAAGTTGGAGGCCAAAAGCGAGGTAAATATGCTCCGTTACCACAACGGTCGAATAGTCAATCTTGTAGTTATTGTGGGAAAGACGGACATAGATACGAGACATGTCGCAGAAGGTTGAATTTGTGTTTAATTTGTGGAAGTTCGGGGCATAACGCGACCCAATGCCCAAGCTCAAGGAATCGGGTTCAAAATAATCCAAACTCTGGAAATGTGAATACAAGACCTGTTGGAACTCGAGCAGTACCCGAAAAGAAGGCGGGAAGACCACAAGTGAAGGCACGCGTGTTTGCCTTGGATGGAGAAAAGATGATAGACGATGCAAATGTAGTGGAAGGTACGCTCACTATATTTTCACAAGTAGCACGAGTATTGATAGACCCTGGTTCTTCGTACTCATTTGTTGCACCTCATTTTATTCAATATTTGAATTGCATACCTGTTAAGCTTTCTTATAAATTGTTAGTTAGCATGGGTAATAGTGAGATTGCAGAAATGGTATACACTAATTGTGATATTATTGTTGGAAAAACTACCTTAGAAGGAGATCTTATTTCGTTACCTTTTAAAGGATATGATGTTATACTAGGAATGGATTGGTTAGCTAAGCATTATGCTCAATTGGATTGTCGTGGTAAAACAGTGAAATTTTGTAAGCCTGGTGAGCCAATCTTGGAGTTCCGAGGAAGTAAAGCAAAGGATGTAAACTTGCTGATATCAGGGACAAAGGCAACAAAGATGTTACGAAAAGGTTGTCAAGGAATATGGGCACATTTAATAAATAAACCTGAAGAGCAGATTGAGCTTGGAAAAGTTTCGGTGGTGCAAGAGTTTCCAGATGTATTTCCGGAAGAGTTAACATCTTTACCTTTAGATAGGGAAAGTGGAGTTTTCCATTGATTTAATACCAGGAACAGAAGCTATGTCCAAATCTCCCTATCGAATGGCACCAACTGAGCTCAAAGAATTAAAAGAGCAGTTGCAAACACTATTGGAACAAGGGTTTATCCGACCGAGCACATCCCCTTGGGGAGCTCCGGTATTGTTCGTTAAAAAGAAAGATGGAACCTTGCGACTGTGCATTGATTATCGCGGACTGAATAATGTGACCGTGAAGAATAAGTATCCTCTACCACTTATTGATGAGTTGTTTGATCAGCTACGAGGAGCTGGATGCTATTCTAAATTGGATCTGAGGCAAGGATACTATCAGGTGAAAATTCGAGCGGAGGATGTACCCAAGATGGCATTCAACACACGGTATGGTCACTTTGAATTTTTAGTAATGCCTTTTGGGTTAACAAATGCACCTGCTACTTTCATGGATCTTATGCATCACATATTTAGACCCAGTACTTGGATCGATTTGTGGTTATTTTTTATCGACGATATCCTAGTATACTCGCCGACTCTCGAAGCTCATAAAGACCACTTGAGGCAAGTATTGCAAACCCCTGCGAGAACATAAATTATATGCCAAGTTTAGTAAATGTGAGTTTTGGTTGGAGAAGGTATCATTTTTAGGACATGTAATTTCTAAGGATGGATTATCAGTTGATCCTTCTAAAGTTGATGCGGTGACTCATTGGAAAAGGCCGCAGAATCCAATCGAGATAAGAAGTTTTCTTGGATTGGCAGGGTACTATCGGCGATTCATACAAGATTTTTCTAAGATTGCCGGACCTTTGACTCGTTTGACCCAAAAGAAGGTGGATTTTCAGTGGAATGATAAGTGCGAGCAAAGTTTCCAAGAACTTAAGCGAAGATTGACTTCAGCACCTATTCTGATACTCCCACACCCCGAACAAAGTTATCAGATCTACATGGGATCGAATCTAAAGAAGGTTTAGGTGGTGTCTTGATGCAAGACAGGAGAGTGGTAGCTTATGTTTCGAGGAAATTAAAAACACATGAGCAGAATTACCCTACCCATGATCTTGAACTGGCTGCTATTGTGTTTGCTTTAAAGAAATGGAGACATTATTTGTACGGTGCTACATTTGAGATCTTCACCGATCACAAGAGTCTGAAATATTTGTTTACTCAGAAAGATCTTAATATGCGACAAAGGAGATGGATGGAATTTCTTGAAGAATATAAGTGTCCTATAAATTACCATCCAGGTAAGGCAAATGTGGTTGCTGATGCGTTGAGTCGAAATGTACGAATAGCTGAATTGAGGAATTTGGAGGTAAAGCCATTAGAGGAGTTGGTTGGAGCAGATGTAACAGTAAGATAAGGAAGACTTATGGTTACGAATGTTACGGTTACACCTGATCTGCAGGAATGTATAAGAGAAGCTCAAATGAATGAAAAACAATTTCATAAATTCAAAGAAAAGATATCAAAAGAAGGGAGGCATGGATTCTACTCGCGAGAAAGTGACGGAATTATATGTTTTCGAGACAGAATTTGCATTCCTGAGGATGAGAAATTGAGAAGAGTTATTCTGGACGAAGCTCATCGAAGTCGATATACAATCCATCCTGGAGGAAACAAAATGTATCAAGACCTTAAGAAAACATACTGGTGGAATGGAATGAAGAGAGATATCGCTCAGTATGTATCCAAATGTCTCACATGTCAGCGAGTAAAAGCTGAACACCAGAAACCAGGTGGATTGCTGCAGCCATTACCGATTCCAGAATGGAAGTAGGAATGTGTGACAATGGACTTTGTGTGTGGACTACCTCGATCTAAAGGTAATAAAGATGCAATTTGGGTTGTCGTTGACAGATTAACTAAGTCAGCACATTTCATTCCAGTGAGCATGACTTACTCATTAGATAAATTGGCTCAACTTTATATTGAGGAGATTGTGCGATTACATGGTATACCTTTGACTATTGTTTCGGATAGAGATGCTAGATTTACATCCAGGTTTTGGCCCAAGTTCCAAGAGGCTCTTGGTACTTTCTGCGTTTTAGTACTGCAGCGCATCCACAGACTGATGGGCAATCCGAACGAACCATTCAGATATTAGAAGATATGTTGCGAGCTTGTGTATTGGAATTTGGGAATAAATGGGTGGATAATGTGGCATTGGCGGAATTTGCATATAACAATAGTTATCAGTCTTCAATCGGAATGCCACCATATGAGGCACTATATGGACGAAAATGCCGAACACCATTGTACTGGGGAGAAGTTGGTGAACGACAAGCTATGAGAGAAGGAAATATTTTGCCTGAAATGGAGGAAATGAATAGTAAGGTTAAGCTTATTAGAGAACGGTTACTTGCAGCACAAAGTCGTCAGAAAAATTATGCTGATAATCGCCGACGAGATCTTGAGTTCGATGAAGGCGATGGAGTATTTTTAAAGTTAACACCTCATAGAGGAAAGTTTAAACATAATCGACGGGGAAAACTCAGTCCAAGATTTATCGGCCCCTTTAAGATAATTCGGAGAGTTGGAAAGGTGGCATATCAGTTAGAGTTACCAGTGGAACTTGGTGGATTGCATGACGTGTTCCATGTTTCTCAACTCAAGAAATATCACCCAGCACCTGAGCATGTTCTTAATGAGGAACCTTTACACTTGCGCCAGAACTTGACCTATGAAGAGAATCCGATCAAGATTTTAGAACGGAGTGTAAAGGAGTTGAGAAATAAAAGGATACCGATGGTTAAAGTCTTATGGAAGCACCATGGAATTGAAGAAGCCACTTGGGAAACTGAAGAGTACTTCCAACAAAAGTACCCTGAATTACACCAAGGTATTAACAGTTAATTTCGAGGACGAAATTTCTTTTAGGGGAGGATAATTGTGAGACCCGCATTTTCTTTTAAGCATTTATATTAATAATAATATTAGTAGAATGAGATAAATAAAATAAATAAAGATGAGGACTTGTATTGCAATTTCTAATAGTTGAAGGACGTGAATGGTAAATAGTACACTTTGGGTGAGTAAGCATAACACATGTTGAAAATGTAGGGAGTCAAGTACACCTCCTACTTTTTCCCTCTTCAAACCGTCATCTTCCCCAAAAGATTTTTTTTTCTTTTGCGTGAATTTCTTCCCCTGCCTCTACTTGCTCTCGGATTTCCTTCCTCCTTCAATTTCTTTTCTCTCAATTCCTCAAGCAATCTCCATCCATAAATCAAATACTCCAATTTCTCATAATCTTCAAAGTGCACGACCTTTAAATTTTGGTAAGAGTTATTCATTTTAATTGAGTTCTAATATTATTTGCAATTGATGTTAAATGGCGGTTTCTATTTGATTTGGTAAAGGATATAGTTAAAGAATTGAGTGATGGTTAGGAAAGTAATAATTTTGAAGGGTTTCAGCTATGGTTTCGGATTTCTCTGTCTTCTGTACATTTTCTGTTTTCTGAATTGGTTTGTTGTTTTCTGCTTTCGGATCCCCTGCTTCGGATTCTTCTGGTTGCGGTTTGTCTGTTTTATGAATTTTCTGGTTCGTGTATCTATTAATTGATTAGCAATTTTGAAAGAAGAAGGGTAGTATAGGGTGGGTTCTGTTTCCTCTGTTTCTGCCAGCCTGCCTCGGTTTATTTTTTTTTCTTTTTTTTTCTTTCTTTCTTGTTCTTAAACTGTTTTCGGATTCTAAATGCTACGGTTCTTTAATGAGGTTTGCTTTGGGTTCAGTTGTATGTGTATTGTGGTATATGTGGCTTCTCCAATGATCATTAGTTGCCATGAAACCTTCTGTTGTTCTTGGAAATCAATAGGGCTTATAGGATCCGGACTGCTCCTCAATCCCTATGTTGTACTCATTCTTTTCTGATTTTTCTTTGTACCAGAAGGACTCTGATGATTTCTTAAATGTTTGTAAATTAATGTTTGAAGGATTCTAAGTATTACTTAATCTTCAAGAACTCTCTGAAGAAGGATATTGATTATGTAGTATAGTTCTTGTTCTTTGTAATGTTTTGGAAAGAACATAGAAAGGGGAAATCTTGTAGCTAAAGGATAGATTTTGGTTCATAGTTAAGGAAAGAAGGGTTGTCGTAGACCATAAGAATATGCTTCCATTTAGAGATTTAAAATTTACACTTACATTGCCTTTTACTTTGAGAAGCAATGTTAATCATGTTGTCTATTCTATGAGAAAGTAATTGATCATGTTAACACATTAAGATGGAATTGCGTGTAAGATAGAATGTTAGTCAAATGCTTGGCATGTTCGTTGGTCGACATCTAAGTAATTTTGTTTGGTACACTATTATGTGATAGGAGCCGAACCGGAACTTCCTGAGTCTTCGTAAGGCGTTAAGAGTTTAAATATTATAAGGTGAGTTCCTCTTTTCTTAAATCTCTTTAAATTGGAATTTAGGAACCTGTGCGTTCCAAGCTTTCTTAAACTGTTTGAATTGGAATTTAGGAACCTGTGAGTTCCAATATATTTCTGTATTGAATTTAGAACTGCTTTCATATAATCATATACATACATTGATCATTCTTGCATGTTTTATAAAGTTGCATACATTCTGTATAGGCCCAGGCCGGGTGTCGATTTAATACGAGAATTATCATTACAAACATAACACCCCGAGCCGGCCAGTTGTAACTAATGGAATTAACGGATCTTATTGCTTCTCAAGCACGCTAATGATACGGATCTTATGCTTCTCAAGCACGCTAAATCATACTTTTCTTGTGGGCCCCCAAGGTCGTAGATGTCTTGCGCCATGGTCGGGAAAGCAGAGTGGCGACTTTACGGCGTATAGCTCTGCAAGTACATAAGAGGTTGGCCAATTCTGGGTTAGGAGTTTTAACTCAGAATAGTCAGATCTAGGTGAATACAGGGCTAGTAGGTACCCTACCCTGTGATTTACCCGCAGGATTTCTGGTGGATAAGGTAGCAAATCGCGTGCGTATATCTGGTGTTCGGTTGGTATCTGGTTTTCTTGTACCTGGACTTCTTAATATCTGGTTATCTTGTACCTGGACTTCTTAACATCTGGTTCTCTGTTATATGAATCAATTACTATCATATTGTATACAGAAATGAAACAAAACTGCATGATTTACAAAACTGCATGAGCATCTTTTTATCTTAGAATTTTACATTAAATGTACACTGTTACACACACACAGGAACTCACTAAGCATTAGCTTACACGTTTTCTTTCAAACTGCTTCTCAAAATGCAGGTATGAAGTGTACTAGCGAGCTCCATTGAGATTGTTTTGTCAACCCTGGAATGCACGTTCGGATTACTAGTTGTTCTAGATTAGCCGTTTATTTTGGATAAATGTACATATATGTAAAATATGTATTTTGATAATTCCGCTGTATTGTATTAACTATTAAGGTTAAACAGGTTGTTCACTATATTGTTGAGGATGTATAGTTTATGAATGTGAATATTCTGTTTATAAACGGTTAGTCTTCTTTTAAGAGTGTTTACAGGAACGTTAGTTCAGGTTTACTGCCGAGAGGTAGGTAGATGCCCTATTCGGCCCCAATTGTACCTAGGGGTGGAATTGGGGGCGTCACAGCTTAGGCCAATCATTTTGTTAGATCTATCTCTATAGATTTTTATACCCAAAATGTATGAAGCCTCGCCTAAGTCTTTCATGGAAAAGCACTTCCCCAACCAAGCTTTTACGCTTTGTAATGTGGGGATGTCATTTCCAATCAGTAAGATGTCATCCACATAAAGCACAAGGAACACTACTACAGTATTAGTTACTTTCTTATAAACACAAGGCGCGTCTTCATTTTTTATGAAACCGAATTCTTTAATACGTTCATCAAAGCGACGATTCCAGCTTCGAGATGCTTGCTTCAATCCATAAATGGACCTTTGAAGCTTACACACTTTGCTAGGATTTGTTGGATCAACAAACCCCTCAGGTTGTGTCATATACACAGCCTCGAGAAGGTTTCAATTAAGAAACGCAGTCTTAACGTCCATTTGCCATATCTCATAGTCATAATATGCAGCTATGACAAGTAAAATCCTAATAGACTTTATCATAACGACAGGAGAAAAGGTTTCATCATAGTCAATACCATGAACTTGTCTATAACATTTAACTACTAGTCGAGATTTAAAAGTGTGTACATTACCATCCATGTCGGTTTTCTTTTTGAAACACCATTTGTTATCAATGACCTTACACCCTTCGGGTGGGTCAACCAAAGTCCACACTTGGTTATCGTACATGGATTGCATCTCAGACTTCATAGTTTCTAGCCACGTATCTGACTCAAAACTACGAATTGCCTCTTTGTAGGTAGTGGGTTCATCTTGATCAATCGAGTTCAACTTTCGATGATCATCGATCACAGAAATCCATATCTCTCGAGTCGTTGATGTACCCGACTCGACCTCCTCGGGCCTTGTGTCAAAGATTGAAGCTCGAGTATCGCCACGTGAGCTTGCTTGAAGTTCCAAATTTGGTTCGGATGTTGTTTGGGGATCTTGAATTTCCTCAAGATGGATCTTACTCCCCACTATCCTCTTTGGAAATAAATTCCCTTTCAAGGAATAAACCATTACGAGCAACAAACACTTTGTTCTCCGATGGAAGATAGAAGTAATATCCTTTAGTTTCTTTAGGATATCCCACAAACAAACACTTGTCGATTTAGGGGGTGAGTTTATCGGGATAACAAGCGTTTTACATACGCCTTTCATCCCCAAAATTTGAGAAATGACAAACTAGGTCGTTTCCCAGGCCATATCTCATATGGAGTTTTCTGAACCGCTTTAGAAGGAACTCTATTTAATATAAATGCAGCAGTTTCTAGGGCGTAGCCACAAAAGGAAATTGGAAGATTGGTTTGACTCATCATAGATCCAACCATATCTAATAAGGTGCGATTCCTCCGTTCTGACACGCCATTCCATTGTGGTGTGCCAGGAGGAGTTAATTGTGAAACAATTCCACAACCTCTAAGATGTTCGTCAAACTCTTGGTTAAGGTATTCGCCACCTCGATCTGATCGAAGTATCTTAATACTTTTACCAAGTTGATTTTGTACTTCATTTTGAAATTCTTTGAATCTTCCAAAAGATTCTGATTTATGTTTCATTAGATAGACGTAGCCATATCTACTGAAATCATCTGTGAATGTAATGAAGTACTGGAACCCTCCTCTAGCACTTGTGTTTATTGGTCCACAAACATCTGTATGTATGAGGCCCAACAAATCAGAAGCTCTCTCACTTTGTCCAGTAAAGGGAGCTTTAGTCATTTTGCCTAACAAGCAAGAATCAAAAGTCTCATAAGACTCTAAGTCAAATGATGTCAAAATTCCATCTTTATGGAGTTTTGATATGCGTTTCTCATTTATGTGGCCCAAACGACAGTGCCAAAATTAGGTTTGGTTTAAGTCATTGGATTTAAACCTCTTAGTATTAATGTTATAGATAGGCCTTTTAATGGATTCATCGGGGTTAAGAATATAAAGCCCATTCATCAAAGAGGCATCTCCATAGAAGATACGATCTTTATGAATGGTGCAAATTTTATTCAGAATATTTAATTCAAAACCTTCAATATCCAAACAAGAAACTGAAATAATATTCCAACACAAAGTTGGAACATACAGACAATTATTCAGTTCTATAATTAGGCCACTTGGCAAAACTAAATTAAATGTCCCGGTAGCTACATCAACAACTCTTGCTCCGTTCGCTACTCTCAGGTCCACTTCTCCTTTTGCCAGTGATCTACTCCTTTTGAACCCCTGCACATTTGCACAAATGTGAGATCTACAACCGGTATCTAATACCCACGAAGTAGGAGCAGACATGTTAATTTCAATAACATAAATACGTGGAGAGACAGTCAAACTGGCTTTTCCCTTTTTCTTCTCTTCCAAATAGAGCTTACAGTTCCATTTCCAATGACCTGGTTCATTGCAATGGAAGCAAACTTCTTCATTTGGTGCCTTGGCTTTGGGCTTGGGCTTGGGCATGTCATTGCCTTTGCCTTTGCCCTTCTTGGCCATGGGCTTTCCCTTTCCTTTCTTCTTGAAATTCCCCTTTTGAGCATCCCGTGTATTTCATTTATGGTCTTCTCCATGGTATGCATGTTGAAGTTCATAACAAATTGGTCATACTCCGGTGGGGGTGAGCCCAAGATCATATCTGTGGCCATGTCATGACTTACGGGAGCCCCAAGTTTCTCAAGTTGGTCAAAATAGCCCTTCATCTTAAGAACATGTGACTGCAAAGGTGCCAGTGGCCATTTTGCAACTATTCAGCACCTTAGTAGTGAGGAATCTTTCATGACGAGCTTGCTCTAGGAACATTTCCTTGAGCTGGCCCATCATCTGGAAAGCCTCAACTCCTTCAAACTGTTTTTGAAGGTCATTGCTCATTGTGACTAACATGAGACAACTCACATCGTTAGAGTCATCAAAATGCTTCTTCCAAGCATCTCTTTAAGCTCTAGGGGCGTTGTTTGCAGGCCGTTCAGGAATGTCCGTATCAAGAACGTATAGCTTTCTTTCCTGCTTAAGGACAATCCTTAAGTTGCGGGGCCCAATCAAGGAAATTGGTCCCGCTTAGTTTTTCCTTCTCAAGGACAGATCGCAATGAATTGTGTGAAGTATTGGTTGCCATTATCTACATTAAATTATTTGCAAAGTTATTAGTTTTGAGCAAAAACCTTTTCCACAATTTCAACATTTGATAAATAGTGGGGAAAAACATTTTACAATAGTTATAGGAAAGCTTTGGCTTAACACCCATAATTAAAGTAAAATCATCTAATGGAAATGACATCTATATGTCCCGGCTATTTCCCATTTTATGCCCTAGGCCCAAAACTATTTTGATGGCCTAGCTAAGTTGAACCATGTCTAAGCTTATGGAAATCACTATTTTCCCATCTCATTTTGCTTAGATAACCACTTGTCTGTTGCTTTCGCAAGCAGATAAAATGATGATCCAAGCTCAATGAGTGCTTAGAGTATGGTAGGCATTTTAAGACTTAGTTAAAACATTCGGTTTGAATAAGACATTAAAACTCGTAATACAATTATACAAGCATCTCATGCAATATATAAAGCATAAAATTAAACGTGAGATAGCATGGCCTAATCCTATGATGACTCCCACGAGCCTTGTGGGAGCCAAGGGCCAATCTAAGTCAATATCCATCTCATGGATAAAGTCTTCGATCCAGCAGCCTCCAGCCTTGTTACATAGTTGCATGGGCATACCCAGCCTTGTTACATAGTTGCATGGGCATACCCAGCCTTCAATGTAAAGCAATAAAGCTAATCTAAGAAAACGATTACAATTTTACAACATTGGAAAAACAGCTCACAGGCCGTATTATAAAATTACAACCCAAAATATGTAAAACAAGGGGTATAGTAGGCCATGCTATTCACCATACTAAAAAATCACATAAAGCACAATGAAATTAATAACGAGTACATATACAAAGTCTTAGGTCAGCGGAATGACGATTCTACATCAGCTCATCGAATGAGTTTTTCTGCCCCGATTTAACCCTAAATTGCCTAACATTCATAATCGAATTATGCATTGGTTAATCTGATTAACGCAGGAATCATAACCAAATTAATCGAATTAAACGATAACATAAACAGGTTATGCGGTATAATCGAATTAAAGACAGATTCATAAACAGTTTATGCGGTATAATCGGATTATTGACATAATCATAAACAGTTTATGCATATTATAATCACATAAACATATGATAGGCAGTCAAAGAATCAATCTTTTATGTTTTTCCACAAATACACATACCAAATCGAATTTGAAATATGTTATGATGTGATTAACAATATCGAATTCGAATTGTATGAGCAAGACTCTGATACCGCTGAAGGGATTCATGGGAAGAAACTCGTTCCAAACACCCACGAGTCCTCCCCTGAAGGATCCGCTCATACAAAACGAATTGAAAATTACAAAGAAAAGAACTTACATTTGTTGGCTCAAGAATCCGATTCTTGAATTGAAGATTCTGTCTTTAAGGCTCGGATGCAATGATCACCTTGAGTCCTCCCTTGCGGAATTACTCCCTTCCGGTATCCACGCGACGAAACGGGCAGCGAGTGCTAGCTCTTCGTTTTGCTGATTTTGGGGAATTAGGGAGAAAAGGAGAAGGCAGAATCCGAAATCTAATTTCGGGTGTGTTTGGTCAATTGCGGCTGAAGCAAGTTGTGACTAGGGTTTCGGCTGAGAGATGATTATATAGGGTGTGAGAGTTTGTTCCCATAACCAACTCTCACGTCCTCCACCTCTCTCAGCAGTGGGAGTCTTTATCTCCACGTCTTCTAGACTTCTTCTAGTAGTGGGAGTCTTTATCGGATAATAACTCCCACATAATTCCAGCTATAACCAAATAAAAAAAATGCCTTTCCTTAATCCCTGATTCGAATAATAACATCTTATTACACTACAAGAAAACTGTGTAACAGGGACGGACATTTCCGTCGCTAATCCGTCGCTAAAATCAATTTAGCGACCGATTAACGACCGAATGACGTGGTCGTGTATTTTTCGTCGCTAAGCAAATTAACGACCGAATACCGACGGAAAAGTTAGCGACCGAATATTCGGTCTCCATTTACCGACCGAATACCGGCCGACTGGTCAACAATATTGACTTTTGACTGGCTAACGACCGAATACCGACGGAAAAGTTAGCGACCGAATATTCGGTCTCTATTTACCGACCGAATGGTCAACATTATTGACTTTTGATTGGCTAACGGCTGAATACCGACGGTAGTCTAGCGACCGAATATTCGGTGGCTATTTACCGACCGAATACCGAACGAATGGTCAACATTATTGACTTTTGACTTTGACTGGCTAACGACCGAATACCGACGGTAGTCTAGCGACCGAATATTCCGTCTCTAGTTACCGACGGAATACCGACCGCACGGTCACCAGTGTTGACTTTGTCTTTGACTAGTGCGGTCGATATTCCGTCGCTAAATTGTTTTAAATTTTAAAAAAATAAATCTGAAATTTAATTAAATCCCTATTATAAAAAAACAGCAATACACCCAAAAATACAAACCAAAAACAGTATCATTAATAAGATCCCAAATAACAAAAATAATTAATAAACCCAAAAATAAAATTACATAGCCAATTATCTTAGTAAAACCACAAGTTTACACTTCTCATTTACATTACAACATTCACAATCAAAGTGTCCCACTTCTCATTAGATTACAACATTCACAATCAAAGTGTCCACTTCTCATTATATTACAACACTCACAATCAAGTCCACACTTTGCATTACAACACTCACAATCCAAATGCACACTTCTCATTACATTAAATACTCACAATCAAAGTGCAAACTTCGAATTACAACATTCACAATCAAAATGTACACATTACATTACAACACTCAATCAAACTGCACACATTGTATTATCAAAACTCACAATCAAAGTGTGCACTTCTCATCAACTCCTTGATGTCATTCATATGTATATCCTTGGAAATGCATGAGTAGCAATCTGAAAATTCAAGAATAAAATTATTTTATGACAATAAAATTACTACTTTGAAATATGTTAAAAAGTTATACAATATGACTTCTAATTTATGGTAATAAAGTACAAAAAAACCAACAAATATTACTCACCTGCAATATGTGGAATTCCAAGAAGCGAGAAAAGCTTAATCATTATGAATCATCATCCGACATAAATTCATCCTCTTCTTCAGAATTGTCATCACCTGACATATCCTCATTGTCATCATCTTCATGAACACGGCTCGTTTCGGCCACAAGTACAACTTCACTTCCCCTGACCGGTGTGCAAGTTGACCAACGTCAGTAATAGTTGGATCAATGCGACTGGTCTCCTCATCGCGTACTTCGTCCTGATACGGTACCGGAACACCAGGAACGTCAAATAGACGTGGTTTGGAACGACATACAGCCAACCAATCAGCCCTAGATGTTGTCTTACTACCCGGATAAGGTGTGTAGTAGACTTGTTGACATTGGGAAGCAAATACAAATGGATCGTAACCCTGGTAGGTTCTTTTCCTATGGATTTCTACAAGTTTATATTGAGGATGCACTCTTAAACCTTGATTTGGAGTAGAATCAAACCAGTCGCATTTGAAAAGAATTATTTTTTGGTCAGGTAGTCCAGCAAGTTGAACCTCAATTACTTGCTTCAACTCACCGTAATAATCTCCTTTAACCCATACCACGCTATTTGTCGTTCCCTTTCCATCGCTGTGGGCTTTTGTGTGAAATCTATAATCGTTAACAAAGTAACCGGTGTATGACATCACTCTCCTTGACGGGCCCCAAGACAGATTTTTCAACAAACTTTCGGAATGTTCCTGAAGGCTATGTATCTGTTGAGAACAACAAAAGTTAAATTACTTTAATTATGCATTCTTAAGACAAGTACATTTCTAAACAATACCAACTTACATGAGTTCCAAACCATTTGGAAAAATCATTATAAACTCGGCTTTCAAGTTCTGCCTCCGTTATCTGCGGGGTTTGATCATGTACTTCACAGACAAATTTCCTGAGTTCCAAATTAAATGACAATATTATTATTTGGCCACTTTTAATTATATTAAAAAATTAAAGCAATAGATACGTTTACTTACTGAATATATGGTTCGACCTCTTCATAATTCATTAGGATATAATTCATGGCTGTTTTATAATCTTTATCAGATAATAGAATCTTTTCTTTTTTTCCAAATGATCTTCCGGGTTAGTTGCAAATTGATAATACATCTGGTCCGCTAATCTCGTCTTCACCATCATTTCGCCCAATGGTTGTAACTCTCGTTTTCACGTGGGGTTCGAAATAATAGCTAAAGAATGTAGCAGCTTCTTCGACCAAGTATGGATTGCAAATTGACCCCTCAACTCTGGCCTTGTTCTTTATCTTTTTTTCAGATGGTGCAGGTATCTAAATAAAGCATATGTAGTTAATCACATTGTAAATACGTACATGGAAAATAAAATAAAGCATATGTAGTTAATCACATTGGTTGTTACCTCTCGAACGGGTACATCCACCTAAACTTTACCGGGCCACCAACCTTGGCTTCGTACGGAAGGTGAATCGGCAAGTGTTCCATGACATCAAAAAATCCCGGAGGAAATATTCTCTCTAACTTGCACAATAAAATAGCGATAGTGTCCTCCAATTCTTGCATATGCGCCACACTCAACTTTGGGGAACACAAATCTCTATAGAACAAACTAAGTTCAGCCAAGTTACCCCAAACATTGGTCGGTAGTACTTCTCTAAGTGCTATAGGGATAAGTCTCTCCATGAATACATGAGAATCGTGACTCTTCATTCCAGACATTTTCAACTCTTTCATATCAACGCATCGCGCCAAATTCGATGCATATCCATCTGGGAGCCTTAATTCTTTAACCCACTGTAAAACCATCTCGTTTTGTGCCTTGGTAAGAGTGAAACATGCCTTCGGTTTCGTTGCTTTACCTCGACCATCATGTTTAATATTCAATTCCGGACGACTGCAATACCTTTCAACATCCGCTCTAGCTTTAACATTGTATTTAGTTTTACCTTTCACGTCCAACACCGTGTTAAAGACATTATCAAACACATTGTTTTCATTATGCATGACATCAATGTTGTGTCTTATCAAAAGTGTCCGCCAATAAGGTAAGTCCCAAAATATACTATGTTTGGCCCAACTATGATCCCGACCCCTGCCTTGCTCTTTACCTATCTCTTCAGCTGTATCGGTAATTTTTTGATACTCTCTAACTCTAACCAACATTTCATCACCAGTAAGGCGAGATGGCGGGTCTTATCTCTCTTGTCGCCGGTCCTTTCGAAATCCCTTTGCATCTCTTCTAAAAGGATGATCAGGTGACAAGAAGCATCTATGGCAATCGAACCACGATTGTTTCCCACCAGACTGCAAATGGAACGCTTGTGTTTCTTCCATACAATATGGACAAGCGTGAATGCCAGCTGTACTCCATCCACTCAACATTCCATATGCTGGGAAATCACTAATTGTCCAAAGTAATGAAGCCCTCAATTTAAAATTTTGTTTTTTTTGAGATATCATAACTTTCCGTGCCTTCACCCCACAGTTGATTCAATTCATCGATTAAAGGCTGCAAGTACACATCGATCTTGTGTTTTGGATTTTGGGGTCCAGGTACAATGACAGTTAAGAAGATTACATTGTTCTTCATACACATCCAAGGGGGAAGATTATAAGGTGTTAGAAGAACTGGCCAAGAAGAATAGTGCTTCCCTGACATGCAAAACCATCTGTGCATAACCCATGCCTTACATTCCGAGGTTCCGCTGCAAAATCGGTGTGTGTTCTATCAAAATGTTGCCAAGCTTCTCCATCCCGTGGGTGATTTATTATTCCCTCTTCCCTCTCACTGTCAGAGTGCCATGTCACGTGTCTTGCAGTTTTCTCCGATGCGTACAATCTTTGTAATCTAGGAGTAATTGGAAAAATAATACATCTTTTTGCAAGCAATTTTTTTTTGTCGTGTATTTTTTGACTTATTTTTCTTAATGTATCTAGCATGGCCACAAAACTTGCATTCTCTACTCCCAACATCATCTTTCCAGTACAACATACAACCATTAACACAAACATCAATCTTTTGCACCGGTAATCCAAGGCCTTTAACCAATTTCTTCATTTGGTAAAAGTCGTCTAAAACATTGTTTTGTGGAGGAAGCGCCTCTTTCATCGACTGCGCAAATTTATCTATTGTAGTTTCTGATAAGTTGTCTTCAGACTTAATGCTCAACATCCTAGCAGTCATTGAAAGCTGTGAATGGTTTGTACAACCATTGTACAGTGGGCTATCAACGGCCTTCAACATATCATAGAACATTTGTGCTTGTGGATTAGGAGGTTCTTCCACGTCCCTATTTTGATGCTCATTAAAACTTGGTCCCGTAGCATCAATTACCATATTTCGATAATTGTTCGGTATCGTATGTCTTTTATAATTATTCATTTCATGAACAAACGGGATTTGAGGCATGGGAATGAATGCCTCACCATGACATGTCCAATTATAATAGTTAGACATGAATCCGTTCATAACAAGATGATACTTCACAGTATCACGCATATGAAAATACTTATTCCTACAAACCCCACAAGGACACCTAATCCCATCAATTTGTACATTAGCAGACGAACTAACTGCAAAATCCACAAATCGTTTCAATCCCGCTATAAATTCTTGACTATGACGAGGTTCACTATTCGTTGTCGAATCCATATACATCCAACTACGGTCCTCCATTACAAACACAATATCTGCGTATATCAAGTCTTAATAATTAAATGCATATTAGCTTTTTACCTTATTTTGATGATATCAAATGTGACAATTTTCTTAGTGTGAATTAACAAAATTTCAATGTGACAATAAAGATGAAATTTTACACCCTAAACTAAAGGTAAAAAGCTAGTAAACTTAGAAAATTTTGCCACTTTGATATCATCATTTATTATGCAAAGAAATATAGTCAAATTCTTAGCTTTGAAATAAATAGAGCAAAATTTGATTCTCGTATTTACCATGGCATATCATCAAACACCTTGCCTTCAACCAAAAAATAAAAGGTATGCCCTAAACCTAATAAAAGGTAAAATGCCCTAAAATTTGATTCTTTGATGCTAGAGAATAAATGGTATAAGAGCATGAATATTGACATTAATAACATTATAATAAATAGAAAAGCTAAGATTCTCACCTAAAACTCAACTGAAATCGGAGGTGGTGGGGAAGTCTTGTGGGTGCCGGAGATGGTGGTGCCGTCTTGGAGTTACCGGAGGGAGTGGTGATGGGAGGAGGAAAGGGTTTCACGGTGAGTTTGGGGGGAAATCGCCAGAAGAGGTGGTGGTGGAGGTAGAAATCGCAGCTGGGCAGAATGAGTATTGGGGGAAAGCTTCGTGCCTTAAATATTTTTCATTTAGGTGTTAAACATAGCGACCGATTTAAATTCCGTCGCTATTACGTCGCCCAATAGCATGCCTTTTGGCCATTTGTAAAGTTTCTGCCCATCGAGAACGGAAGTGGAACTTCCGTCCTATATGCCGACGGCGTACCGACAGCATAGTCGGTCGCCCAAAAGAATGCCTGAAGAAAATAATGATCCCGCGCACTGGACAAGAAGACGTCGTTTCGGCATTTAAAGTTAGCTACCGAATAGCGACCGCCTTGGCACATTCGGTCGCCCAGAGGAATGTCTGAACACTTGTAAAGTTTTCAAAATAAAGATCCCGCGCAATGGACATGACGACGCCGTTTCGGCATTTAACGTTAGCGATCGAATAGCGATCGCCCTGGCACATTCGGTCGCCCAGAGGAATGTCTGAACACTTGTAAAGTTTTGAAAATAAAGATCCCGCGCAATGGACAAGACGACGCGGTTTTGGTATTTAAAGTTAGCGACCGAATAGCGACCGCCCTGGCACATTCGGTCGCCCAGAGGAATGTCTGAACACTTGTAAAGTTTTGAAAATAAAGATCCCGCGCAATGGACAAGACGACGCGGTTTCGGCATTTAAAGTTAGCATCCGAATAGCGACCGCCCTGGCATATTCGGTCGCTAAGCGATCGCTCTTATTTTTCCGGATTCCGTTTTTTATAAAATATATATAGAAACATTTTGCCTATTTTAGTTACTATTACTTGTATATATATATATATATATATATATATATATATATATATATATATATACACACACATTAACTTGAATATTCAAACAATTAAAACTTATACTTATTCACAAAATACCTATATATACTCGAAGTTGAACAATTCAGAATGCCAATACGAACTAATATTTTTATTGTAGTAATTATTTGATCATTAATGAGCATTTATTAAAATTTTAGTTACATTACTTAATGATTCACGGAAATGTCAACACAAATGTATTACTTGAATTGTTCTGCTTCAGGTCTATACAGGTATTTTGTGAATAAGTATAAGTTTTACTTGTTTCACTATTCAAGTTAATGTGTACATATGTATATATTACTAAAATAGACAAATATTTTTATATATCTTTAAAAACCTCGCTATTTTATAAAAAAACGGAATACGGGAGAATATACCGACCGAATTATGAACGGGGTATCAGTGACGAAATGTAACGACGGAATAGTGACGGATATGAATGTTTCGGTCGCCATTCGGTCGCCCAAATGATAAATCTAAATCCGTCGCTAAGCCCTAACCCTAAACCCTAAGACGGTCGCTATTCGGTCGGTATGAAACCAATTTTCCAGTATCAGAACATGGTAATCATATAACAGACTCCCTGCACAGAAAACTATCAGCTATCTTCCATTCAAAAGAAAACATAAACCAATCAGCTATCTTCCATTCAACAGAAAACATAAACCAAAATGTAAATTCCAAAATAATCACAAAACTTAACTTAAAAAAAAGTATTAAAAGCTAACAATAGTTACAAATTGATACAAAATTAACTAAATACTCTATTGACTCCCCAAAACAGAATCGACAGTTAAGGGGTCATCGTCATAGTCTGATTCTAACTCATCGTCTAAGATACTACTCAATTTGGCCTCTATCTCAGAGGCACTTAATACAAACTGGTCCCTATTTGTTAAAATTTCAGCTAACATACTAGCTAGACCCTTGTTTCTCTTCTTTTCCCTCATCTTGGATTCTCTTTTTTGCTCGGCTAGCTGTTTCTGAAACTTTGCTTCCATTTCGCTCCGCATTTGTTCCATGTCTGAATGCGACACCGCCTGGCTGCCTCGCTTCATTGTCTTTACCACATCACTAAAGGAACCGAGTCCTTGGACACGTCCCTTTCTTAGCCCACCCGCAGCCTCAGCAGACAACTCAATCTGAGTCGGCAAATCCGGAGGAGACAGTCCGACTTGAATTGCTTTGTTTGCGGCGTCGTCATAAACCTCACAGAACACCCGCTGGAAAAAAAAAATGTCATTAGGATATTACATTAAATAACTAATATCAAAAAAGGAGAAACGATAATTAAATACTTACAGACAACTCTCTAGAATCTTCATCAACCCATTCGCCTTTATTTGGGCCGAGATGGTGTTGATGAACATGATCGTAACTGGCCGAGAATGGGACTGCATGTCCGGCCTCCTTTTCCTGTTAAACAAAATCATTAAATACGAACAAAAAACACATACAATATAAGAATACGTCAATTAATAAATTTAAGTATCAGTCTCATGTGGTGCTCAATGTGGCTGAGTGAACCTCCCGTGTACTTCATCGGGCCTTTGCCACCCCTCCATTCTTTCCCCTTTTTTGCCGACTGTGCCGACTTGGCTTTAAATTCCGGAGTCTTCCAGTAATCTTCAAGTCGCGCCCAATCCGTCTCAGAAACCCATGTGGGCCTCTTATTTTTTTTTTCCTGAGCGTCGCTCGTAATGCCGCTTAGTCTCCAAGTCAGTATGGTACGCCAGCCTGTCTTGACGCCATCCTCATGCTCAGGAGCCCAGCGATACTTTTTCTGCAATTTGAAATTCTAGTTAGATAACTAAATTCGAATACTTCTAAATTAAAAGACTTCTAAATTCAAACTTATTTTCTAATTTACTTACCTTGAACTCGTCCCACCACAATTTTTGTTCTTCCTGGGGAACATCCTTGATGGTGCTATATGCCCCCTTGAAACGATCTTGAAAAATTGAAGTAATTGCGGTGGAACAGCTGGATACCAACCTAAAACTATAATAGCAAAGAAAAAATTTGATTAGTTACTATAATGACGACAAGTAGTATAATTAGCTTAAAGGAAATAAATTAGTTACTTACGTGCCAAGGGTAGGCTGAAGGAGAATACGCGTATCTACTGTAGAAGCAACTCCGCCAGAATAAGACGCTGCATGTGGGATAGTCGACTGGTGAGTCGCCGATCCTC
This sequence comes from Vinca minor, assembly GCA_026122235.1. Taxonomy (NCBI): domain Eukaryota; kingdom Viridiplantae; phylum Streptophyta; class Magnoliopsida; order Gentianales; family Apocynaceae; genus Vinca; species Vinca minor. The sequence goes on from JAOCZM010000230.1 coordinate 4,124,731, forward strand.
CGACCGGCGTAGACTCAGTCGCGTGTACTGCCACAAATGCATCCCGAGATGTCTGTGCATCATCAGCCTGTCATGGAGGTGTCGTAACGGGCACGGGAGCAGATCGCGGTGTCTCCACCAAATCTGGTGATGAACTAGGCTGGGAGGTGGAGGCCGGAGCAGACGTGGCTGGCGAACCAAATGGTAAGGCTACTCGTATACCTTTCCTTGGCGGCATCTCTGAAATACACGGAAAGTATTCACAAGCACAATCAAATATCGACTTTTAAAGGACACAATCAAATAACATACTAAGCAAAATGCCATCAAAGTCTAATGAATAATGCTGAACATAAAGCTGAATGTATATGCAATTATTGCAAAAACAAGTTTCAGATGTGCTAGCAAATGTGGAACCACCCACTTGAATCGACATATCAAAGACGACATTTGCCCCATGTACAAGAACAATCAACATAAAGAACTAGAACAAGTAATATAGATGCTTAACTGTTTCAATCCGATCCATATCCAACTATTCCTCAATTTCACTCTACCTCTTACCAATTCTCCTAACCGGAGCATCACTTGGCATTCTTTTAGTGTGTTCAAACCAACGCAAAAAAAAAAAAAATATATATCTTAGGCTATTAACGACAGAACCGCTAAAACTCTTAGCATATCTTAGGCTAGAAAACAATGTATTCCACATTTCTTCCAAGGGTGCCTAAAAAGATTGAGAACATGGAGAACTAAGGTACAAAAGAGAGAATTTAAATGAAATAAGCAGGTTGTAATCATCAAACCATTGGTACAATCATATAGTAGACTCTCATGGAATATTATGACGGCCTATGAGATAAAAAGTTCACTAACAATGGACAAAAGTAACTATTGATCTTCAAGGCAAGCTAGTAAAATAACAATGGTAAAAAACATGTCTTAATGCACTTCTAGGCTTGTAAAAAGCTGCGATAGCCACTGATTCCTGAATTTCAATAATGTGCTAAATCAAAGCAGATAACAAATGGAAACAAGAAGACACGGGCAAGAAAGATTAAATATTTGCAGAATCTTCCTAAGATCGAGAGAAAAGAAAGCCAAAGAAATATAAGTCTTTAACAAAATCAGGAGGATTGCTACTTTTCAACAGAAAATGGCTATTACATTTTTAGTCTAACCAATGCTTTATTATTATTTTTATAAAAGCTCCAATGATGCAAAAATCGCTAAAACCTGGTAATGAAAAGCAAAATACTGAAAGCATTTGTTTTCACCAAAGCTATTACAATAGAAGTAAAATATCTGACAGTAGTTTCAGTGAACGATTCCCAAGCTGTTTATGATAATACTCTACAATATAACATTTTTTTACCGCCATTGCCAAATCTAAGGTACATACCTCACAGTGGCCATCCATAAAAATCAAAAAAACTATTGAGAGAAAAGTGAAGATTAATTACCAGAAAAATTTCAGAAAAATATCAGAAAATAAAAAAAAATTCAGAAAAATTCAGAAAATCCAAAAAAAAAATATCAGAAAAATTCAGAAAATATCAGAACAAAATTATCAGGAAAACAATATCAGAAAAATTCAGAAAATACCAGAAAAATTGAGAAAATTATAGGCAAATACCTATTTGAAGATTTGATTTCGGGGGTGAATTCAACTTGGATTGGAACAGCTTCTTGATGTCCCTTTGAAGGTTCTTCAGAAATGGGGCCCCGAGATGAATCAACGGTGGTGGCTGAATATGGCGGGGGGGAAGGGGATGGGGGAAGAGGCCGTTTCAGAAATGGGGGGTCGTGATTTCCTACTGGGAGAGGGGTGGTGGTTTCGCCGTGGGAGAGACAGACGGAGGTGTAGCGACGGTGGATATGGACGCAGCGACGGTGAGGGTTTCAAAGTGGGAGAGGGGTGGTGGTTTCGTAGTGGGAGAGAAGGGAGACTACGGGATTTTGCTTGGATTAGGTATTTTGAGAGATTATCGCGAAGAAAACGACGTCGTTTTGCACTTAACGATCGAATACCGACCGTTAATTATTCCGTCGGTATTCGGTCGTTACTAGCCAACGGCATTCGGTCGTTAACGGTGAATAAAACGACACCGTTTTAATTAATTTTAAACCTTAATTTTTTAAAAGAAATAAAAAATCAAAACGACATCGTTTTGACGCCGTTATGTATTCCGTTAGTATTCGGTCATTAAGTTCCGTCGGAATTCGGTCGGTACCGTTACACCAAAATGACGTCGTTTAAATTAATTTTAAAGCTTGCTTTTTTAAAAGAAATAAAATATAAAAACGACGTTGTTTTGGCTCCGTTATGTATTCGGTCGGTAACGTTGCACCAAAACGACGTCGTCTGGATTTGGTCGATAAGGACGACTCATTAGCGACGAATATGTTTTTGGTTGCTATTCGGTCGGTATTCGGTCTTTATATTAGTGACCGAAAAATTCGGTCGCTAATTGCGGTCGCTATTTAACTGTTTTCTTGTAGTGTTATTCTCAGAGAAATAAATGTCATATACAATGAACCTAGACACATTCTAGATTAATTGAATCTGGACATGAAGCTCGTTAACTCGTCTATGCGTGTGACCCTGTAGGTTCATATCACAATGGCAATGAAAAACATACCTAGTAGTAGTATGTGTTCATAAATCACAAGCGGTCCCTAGCAGGACATTGTGACTACCCAAAGTGAATGAATTTACGGTGGAACCTAATATCAATCCACTATTTAATCCCTTTGTCTCGCGATATCCTAATTAAGCATAAGGCATGGTAGTCGTCACCCTTATTAAGCTTAATTATATTTATGCTCTATCTCCAGGTAGACTGTTCCAACAAACAATATTTAATAACCACTTTATTAAATACATTTGAGGACGGCCATGCATTTAAACAGTCTTTCCCTATCGAGGGGCCCATGGATATCTCTCACTAATAAGAGAGGGACAAATTCTTACAATGCCTCTCACATTCAAGCCATGATAGAACACTACATCCGATCATCAGTCGTATTGATTACTCGATTAAAAGCAACATTTGACTGAGTCAAAACGTGGCTCCATTCATGCTAGAATCAATGGAGACATAAGGTCTAAGGATTCTAAAATAGTATTGAGGAAGTAATACTTATGACTAAGGACCATGAAGTATTACTTCTCTAACGGATCACGTCCAACACAATGTATCCCTATATATTGCATCTATGATATGATTTGTATTCATTACACATGACCAGTAAAACATGATCATAATCATCCATCATACCAGTTTTATTTCATTGTAAATAAGCATTACATAAAACTAGGGACAACTAGAATAGTAATTACATAAGCTAATGAGTTTTACTATCAAATCACACATTTGATAATCAAAAGCAAAATTAACTATTCAAATAATGCTCAAAAGATATAAAACGTACAACATGTGCTAATGATCCTAGGGCACTACTAACATCATCGTCAAGCAAGAACAACAGTACTAACAATAGACATTCCACTGAGGAAGAAGAAGATCTTTTTCAAAGAAGTACTAAAAATTTATCATAAGCATTTCCAAATCACAAAATTTATAAAATTCAGAAATAAGTGAACTGTAAACCATAAATCAAAACAAAATTAGCGACTCCTCCCAAAATCAATGATAAATTCAACAATGCAATAATATGCAATACTATGATACTCTATAATAAAATTCAAAAATTAACATCACAGCAGAAAATTCATTTTTACAGCTTACTTTGTCTATTAATGGATCTGCCAGTCCTTTTATGTCACTATAATTTCAACGACCATTCAACATTTCATTTGATCAGAGTTTCATTTATATCAGCATTATTTACTATTTGATATGATCCATAGGGTTTGTATTTTTAGAAAATTAACATCATAAATAGAAAATTCAAGGCAGAAATTAACATCACAACACAACAGAAATTAACATCGAGATGTTTAGAAAATTAACATCACATCACAGCAGAAAATTCATTTCTTGTATTACTGACATTTAGCCCCAGAATTTTATAAAAAAATACCTGCTGCAAGTTACAAAAAAATGCCCCTTGGTCACAGTTTTGATGGAAGTTGAGGGTGGCATCGTCACTTGAACAGAGAGGAGGTGGCGGCGGCGTCACTTGGACGGAGTGGAGGTGGTGGCGGGTCGTCACTATTTTAGGGCTTTTGGGGGAAGGACGAGATGGTGGTTTCGGAGAGAGAAGGGGGATGGCTTCGGAGAAGAAGGGGGATGGGGTTGACCGGAGGATTCAATTCGCAGGGGGGAATTCGCAGAGGTTATTTCGATTTGGGTAAATGACGGGGGAAATTCACAGAGAACGGGAGTTGGTAGGTACGTCGGAGGTTGTGGAGGGCGGAGGGCGGAAGATTTGGGAGTCGACAGACTGAGGGCGGAGGTTTGGGGATTCGCCGGACTGGTTCAAGGAATGCGGAAGAAGAAGAAAATGTTCTTTCCGTAGGGATTTTTTATGAGTGTTTGAATAATTAGGGATTTGTTTGACAAAGACAAGCAAAACGACGTCGTTTTATTTGACCACCGTCAGTATTCGGTCATTACCGGTCCGTCGTTATTCGGTCGGTATGGATAACCAAATGACATCGTTTTGTGGTATTAAACACTTAGGTTATTTCGAATTAATAGAACTTCGAAAAGATGTCGTATCGTTTTGACACCGTTATGTATTCGGTCGTTAACTTCCGTCGGTGTTTGGTCGTTAACGGTGAATAAAACGACGTCGTTTTAATTAATTTTAAACATTAATTTTTTTAGAGAAATAAAACATCGAAACGACGGCGTTTTGACGCTGTTATGTATTCCGTCGGTAATCAGTCGTTACCGTCCATCGTTAACGTTGAACAAACCGACGTCGTTTTAATTAATTTTAAACATTAATTTTTTTAGAGAAATAAAAAATCAAAACGACGGCGTTTTGATGCCGTTATATATTCCGTCGTTAACTTACGTGGTGTTCGGTCGTTAACGGTGAATAAAACGACGTCGTTTTATTTTGGTAAACAAGACCGATATGGACAACGCAGTAGCGACAGTTAATTTTTCTGTTTCTATTCGGCCGTTACCTGCGTGATCGAAAATTTCGGTCGCTATTTAACTGATTTCTTGTTGTGACCACTTACTTAACGAGGAACGTACTCTATAGTGGTATCTTACACTTCCTCTTGTTGTGTTCTGGATTGTGATATATGTGATCAACATGTCATTGCATCACTTACATATTTTAACATCCATCTTGTTAGCTATGGTCTTAACTTGATTCTATCTTGTTATAGCTAACTTTGTTTATTAGTAAAAGGTGAGATTGTGCTTTAAAGGTTATATTCCTATATCACCTTATATTTTAGCTTTGGTTGTTGATTCATTTTTTAGCCATGTGTCCTATCTTTGATTTTATATGTCAATATGTGCTCTCTTTTTTCTTTTTTCTTTTTTTTATTTTTTATTATATGAACCAAGCTTAAAACTTCTTCAAAATATCATCTTTAAAAGCTTATATTATTTTTAAGATAAGCATCATTTCTTGGTCACTCATATTTCATTTTCAAATGGCCTTTTACAAATGATGTGCTTATTAAAGATTTCCTTCTTTTGTTTTTTTAAAATCTTATTTTGGTCTATAAAAACGCTTCCCTTAGTTTTCTATTTATTCAAACTATTTGATCAAACAAGCTTCTCCAAGATTTCTAACTTAATCCCTCCTAAAATATTTTCATGTTTTCATCATTTGGATCTCTACTTTGACAAAAAGAGGAGAAAATACTTTTCATATTGGTGCTCTAATGAACCTTTTTTTTTGACAAGTGGGGGAGAAAAAGTAACATGGCCAATGTGCCATGAAAAAGCTAAAGAACTTTGCAAAATGGGAGAGATAAAGGATTCTTTAAAACAGGGGGAATAGAGCGGTTTTTCAAACCATCTATTTTCATTGATCATTTGCATCCTTATCTCATGCTTCGATATTATGTGCTTATTTGCATATATCCTTTTGTTATGTTTCATTTCCATTTGCATCAATGTTTTGTCATCATAAAAAAAAGGGAAGATTGCCAGCCTTAAGGGCTAATGTGATCAATCTAGTTTTGATGATAACAAACCATTGAGTAGTTCTCATGTTTGTTTGAGCTTGTGTTTTGATTATAGGATCTTATACTCACACTACATTAATAAAAATGGTAAGATAGCTTCTATGAATCCCAAATGTGTCATCATACAACACAGAAAAAACTATACGTTGCAAGACTCCCTGGCACAAGCTTGAAGTTCATCCACAATGCCTTGGAAGCTATTACAATGTCAAAAAGAAGGAAGATCAAGTTATGAGTCACTCAATATCAAGTGAAGTACACCAATCATGAGAACTCTTAACAAAAGAAGTGTTGAAGTACAAGGTTCTACATCTTTGATTACAAAGGACTTCATCACATGAAGAGGTTGAATAAGGCTTCAAGTCAAGCTCAAAGGTTTCTACACATATAGAAGACTTGAAGACCTAAAGAAGATTTGTCTAGTCTACACAGGTACATTCTTGTGACTAAACTTACTTTGAGGATACTCTTGCATGTTTTCAAAACCTTTATACTTACATTGATTTGATCTTTGAAAAAGGTTTTTTAAAACTTATGTTAGTTTTGGTTAATGACTAATGCCTTAAACTTATTTTAAAATACTTTGCAAAACAACTTGCCATGAGTTTGAGAGCATTAGAAATGTGACGAAGTGGAGAAACTACTTTTGGACTGAAGTCCGGTCGACCTAGGCTTAACCTCGAATGACTTGATGAAGTCCGGTCGACCGACATGTGTTGTCCGGTCAACCAAGGTTGTTTTTTATCCTTTAGCAAATTTGAATGTTCCAAGACTTCAACGGCTATAATCTCCGGACGGCCTTGCATTAGGTCGGTCAATCGAGCCTATGCTCCAGACGACCAGATCACTCTACGTGGTTGGGCGAGATGTGTCCAGTGGCCTTGTTAAGCTGATTTTTGAACACCCCAGTCGACCCGACTGCTAGTTCGGTTGACCGGAGCTGTCCTGGCAAGGCAAAAATATAACCGTTGTAACTCATTTTGCTTGTGAATTTTGGCCCCTATATAAAGCCTTTAAGGTTGATTTTTGTTAACTAACCAAGACATTAGAGGGCATTTGCTATACACTTTTAAACAAGCAATCCAAACACTTTCAAGAGCTTAATCTTCATATATATATATATATATATATATATATATATATATATATATATATATATTTCAAAATACATCATTTTGAGTAAGAGCTTAACATCCATATTTTTCTATTCTCAATATGGATTAGAGCTATAAATTGTATTATCCAATCCATTGAGGGATTATTTGTAAGTGGGCTTAAAATTGTAAAGTCTCATTTGTTGAGTCTCTTTCTCTTTCTCTTTGTGAGACTAGCTCTTATCGAGTTAGGTTAGCTCTTAGTGAGCTTCAATCTTTGTGAATGTTCTTCTCTTAGTTAGGTTGGCTCTTTGCGAGCTTAGTTCTTAGTGAGCTAGACAAACGTTCTTTGTGAGACGGTGCTCTTTGTGAGCTAAGTCTTCTTTGTGAGGCAAGTTAGGTCCTTTGAGGGCTAGGATCTTTGTGAGCAAGAGAAGTGGTTCAAGGTAAAACTCTTTGTGAGTTGCCCACTTATGTAAAAGGTTGATCCCAATTTGCATTTGTTGTGAAGGGAAATCATAATGAAGTTGCCAAAATTCTTAGGTGTGTCCTAAGGTAGTGGGCTTAGATCTTTGTAATGAACCACTCTAAATCTCCGTGTTTGTTTATCTAACTCTACCTCTTTACTTTCAAGTTCTTATATTACTCATTGAACGTATATTTTACATGAACTTTATATGTTTATCTTGATTTAGATGTTTGGCTTGGCTTATCTATGCTTGTCTTGGTCATATGATTTATGGTGTTCAATCTTACAAGTTTCCATATAGGACACTTCACTTAGTCTTACCTTGATCATGTTTATAGTCTTTTGCTCCTATATGTTGCATATAACACCTAAGTCATGTAAGTTTCCATAACATTTAATTCACCTTATATGCTTAATCAACATACTTGTTATTAAGGTGATCACTTAGACAAAGAAGTCTTAGAAAAGCGAAAAAGTTTTAGAACCTAATTCTACCCCTCTTAGGTTCAACCCTATCGGATATTTCAGGGATGAAAACAATTATTTTAAAGAAAATTAAAAGAGTCTGTGCCGCGTAAATTTAAATTGGGAGTCGCGGGATAACTTTTAGAAATTGCATTTTAGCCCCAAACTTTGATATCTCACATTTTAAATTCCCTAAAGGACATGTTGTTCCCGTCAAATTATTCGACCATAGTATTAATCAATGTGAGGTAATTCATTCCTAAAAGTTGGGAAAACGTACAAATTTATTTATTTACGTTTCAATCCATGAACTTTAGGAAAATTACATTTTGGTCCCAAAAGTTTGAAAAACTTTTTAGAGACCCTTAATAATATTAAGGCTTGATAATTACAGAATATTTGATCCAATTATGCAAAGTGTTGATAATACTTTACTTGAAAACATATCTCAGGGCAGGTGACGATTATCAGGCCTAAGGCGAGTTCTATCACAAAATTGGAGAACTTATTCTTATGAAAATGTATTTTAGCACTTTTTTCTTTAAATTAAAAGTCTACAACTATTACTGAAAGGGTATTCTCGAAAATATATCTCTAGGAAATGGTTATATGGATGGCTGTTTAAAAATCTTATTGGTTTTGTTTCTTGTCCTACCAGTGAGGGCATGCACTGTGCGAGGCTGGTCATCCGTGCGAGGGTATCCCGAACCGTTGTTTTGGAGTTCCGGATATTCTAAAGAGACCCCGGCCTGTTGGGAAACAGTAGGGTCCAGGGAAAGCATCGGGCTGACTAGTCTCCTATGTGTACTTTAAGTGTCAATTGTTAAGGCTGAATGTCTTTTGGGTTAGGATATTTGACTTTGGAACTTTAGCCTATGAACTTGGACTAGCGGGTACCATAGCTACCGATGCCTCACACTTAATATCTGGGTATGTGGTTGAAAATCATGTCAATGTCTTGCGTTCGACTGGTTACTGACTGAGAATTTCTATTATTCTCGACTATCTATCCTATTATGGTTCATCTGGTTATTCTGGACATCTATCAAGCGAGAATATTATTTAGAAAAAAATAGAAAGAAAATAGTTCTCCGTTTAGAAAAGAAAATATATAAGATTGCGAAATAAATTAATTTTTCAAAATTATTGGCACCCACTTTCACTGGGAACACAATGGGCTTTTTAGGGTCATCCTTTTTGTATTTTCCTCTATTCATGTTTCACGGATCGATAGAGTCGTGAGCGCAAAAAGTAAGGATAATCCAGAGTTTACAATAAGTGCTTGTTAAAAAACAGTCTTAAGTTTTACTTAAGTGACAATGTTGAAAGTACATTTTGTATAAGTTTGTACTAAGTAGTTATATGTCCTGGTCATTTGTGATTATCTTATGTCATTATCAATAAATAATTCCGCAATTATTCCATCGGCAGTACCGAGAGGCACGCGACAGCCTGGCCTGAGAGGGTTAGGGGTGTCACAATTTGTGACTTAGATCTTCGGCTCAAAATAGTGGTAAATAAAAGCCCATAACCTAGTCCTAACTTGATGTAGCGAGCGACCGGTGTTAAGCCACTAAAGAGTTCCCAGGGTACCAAGATATAGGCCTAGAGTCATTGAAAAAGATCGGCCGTAGCATTGTCCGAGATAATTTGAAGTGAACTAGTATCCATCCACCGACTACTATAAGAGGCAAGAACTTCAGGGTACTCTGTCTCAGTTCGACGGAGAAATTTCACAATTACCGTAGCCTGGATGTTCGGATTGATGGAGATTTGTTTAAGGCGGTAACTAGTGATCTCCCTGAGGTTTGTTCTGAGGTTCATCGAGAGATGGTGTAAACCATATTCAGGAAGATATTTATACAACAAAAATTTCATGATCCAAAGGGGCCTTTGGTCTGACTCGACCTTTCTACCTTTGCCTATACAATCATAATAATTGTGCATTGTTCGATACATGGAAAAAAAACAAAGGTGGCTAAACCATTGGCCTGTCCAGTAAAGATAAGTTGGACATAATGATAGTATTATTGCACAATGCTTACCGAGATGGTACATAACACGAAGAAATAGACCTAGAGTAGCACAAAAGTAGTGTGCTTATGATCGGAAACATCCCCTTCTCCCTGGTTTACGGCTATGAGGTTGGCATAAAGGTTTTGAAGTATGAGGACAATAGAAAGAGCAGGTAAAACATGATATGGTTACCAAGTCCACCAGAGTAGGGGAGGTAATACCAAAATGAAATTTGAAACCATTGATGGAAGGAGACAAGAACATGATAGTAGCCAGGACAAGTTATTTATAAAGAGTGGGTCTACCTCTATTCAAGCGGATGAAGTCATAAATGCCCCATGATCGCCAAGCACATTCAAAGCGTGTGAACACACGGTCCATCAAGGAATCATAGTCGTCCAGGTCCTGAAGCCAACAACAGATTTTGGAGGACCACTTACGATGGTCCCAACTAGGTTATAAGAAGGTTGAATTTAAGAGGTTTTTTTTTTTGTTAAATTTAATAAGAATTGATTCTTCTTATACCGGGAGCTAGGGTATATAAAAGATGAGGTAGGGGCGGAGGAATTAATTAGGAAAAGAAACAGACTGGAGTTAAGGTATTCAATCTCTAAAAAGGAATCATAACTGGAGTTAATTTCCCATCACCCGCAACTGACAAAAAGTCTATTTTTATTCCGAAGAAATCTAATTCTTCTTGAAAATAAAAGGTGGGGCAAGTGTTGACACCGGAGAAATCTCGGCTTAAGACATGTCAAGAAGCTAGTAGAACGACCCAACCAAAGTCTAACCATGGGGTCAATAATAAACTACTAGGTCGAAAGAGCTATGAAAAAACTAAATTCAGATGAACGGAAGCAGTCAAGAAATAGGAACTCAAAATGGCCAAAGGACAGTGTCGACTAAGAAGGATAATTGTATACAGGGCCATCAGGATTTTGTGTTCACGGCTCCTTTGATTCAGTCATAGGGTTAATCTACTTCCAACGACCACGATCTTTATGAGGGAAGTTAGGATTCAGCCAGGAGGGATTTTAGGCCCAAGTAAAAAGGGCGAACAACCCTAAAAAATGGGGAGATGTGCAACCACCACTCGACCAAGACAAGTGGATCAACCCACGTTCTCCACCTCAGCCAAGACATAATGAACATCTCCACTTGACCAGATCATGGACGAATTGAGAAAATTGAAAGAGGAGAAGCCATTTTTTCAGAGATGGAAATAAATAGAAGATAAAGGGGGAAAAAAAATGGACTACTCACAAACAATCAAAATATCTTAATGTCTTCATTTATACAATCTTTAATGTTTTACTTACAAGTTTTCCGCACTTACATTTATGTAGTACATTCTATACTTAGCCAACAAGAGACTACTAAGATTTTTTGCGTGAGGATTCTTATCCAATAACCAATAATTAGGATTCTTATCCCCTTAGACTAGGCTTCTGCGTGAGGGAATCGTCCCAATAATGCATACTTGTATAAAGGTTGTTCGTTTGGCTCCGGATAGGCTTTCAGTGTGAGGAGATTCTTCCAATAACGCATACTTGGCTGAGTCACCCATTTTCAAGTGTAAACCATGTTATAAAAAAGAATTCTATGTGTGAATAAAAGGTCCGACCAACTAAGCTTCTTAAATTGACATTCGGCTGGGTTTTCCGTGGCAGAAATATGCAACCTCCCTCATTACTAAATTCGGAAACTCTGATAAGTTACATTTAACTGACAGAGAAACATCTTTTCTTGGTGAAATAGATTTTTTAAAAATGTTCAACCTCTGAGTTTCCACTACATTTATATTATAAAAATAGCGGAATGAATTGCTCTCATCAATTTGATCTTTTAACATCTCAGTAGGCTGCAATTCATTTACAAATACCTAAGGCAACATCAGAGGGAAATATAACCTTAAAAATAATTAATTCTCTTATTATTGCATTTCCTAATTCTTATTACCAATGTAACTACCAGAATAATTCTTATTGAGTGTAAAATAACAATCTTTTTCTAATAACTTATTTTAGGTTTCATGCTTATAATTGAGGCTGGATTGCTTGGTGCAAAAAGGTAGTGATATTTTCACGTGACATTCTATAGTTAATTTTTTACGTTATTTCTAATTTAGAACTAATGTTTACGATTACTATATTACACAAAGTGTCACTGTGACCCTTTTAGACATCTTTTAAAGAAGAAAACAATTACTATGTTACACAAAGTGAAAATCACAATGATCCTTTTAGACCGTTTTCGGCAAATATGCGTGGTAGAAGTGCTAAATAGTTAGTATAAAAAAAAAGTGTTAAACAACCTATTATATTCATCCGTTCCAAATTGAATGTACACATTACTATTTAGTTTGTCCCAAATAAATGTTCACTTTCTTAAAATGAACATATTTTAGCTCTAAACTCTAATAATTAACCTTATATACACACACATATATAAATGATTCAAACTTCACTAACACATGAGTCCACCAGTAAGCTTTTTAATTAAGAAGAGCATTTTGGTACTTATCTATAAGCAAACTTGATGAAGAACCGCAAGGTTCGACTTAAGTTTGAGCCCGATCTTTCTTCAATTCTCGAACTAGTTTCTATGGGAATTCAATCAACGCAACACTAAGGGAGGTTAATTGACAATGGAGGCTGAAACACCACAACTAGAGAAACAAGCTAGTTGATACAGTAACTCAAGAATGAATGAATTTCTATCCAGAAGTTCAAACACGAGAAGCTAAGGAATAACCTTACCAAAATATCAATATATCTAACGTAGTTATTACTGATGGCCGAAATCTCCCTTAAATAAAGATGAGATTTCGGTTACAACTACATAAAAGAAATAAGAGTCCTTAAAGGATTAAGACTCTTTGAAAACAAATAAGAGTCCTTGAAGAAGTAGGACTCTTGAATAACAACTTGCTAACAAGTAACTAACTACCAAAATAGGTGGCGGCTAGAATCAATTCTAACTACCAAATCTATGAAGAGTCCTAGTTGCATTAGGACTCTTTATTAACAAACTAACTAACACATGGACAACATGTCCTTTATTTAATTAAACACGGCTGGAATTATGAAATAACAATACTAAAAATAGTTAAAGTCTAGAATAGTCTAGAATAGGCTAGAATAGACTTTAATATGTAAAAAGACTAAAATGCCCTTTTAGCCACTTTGCTTGGTTGAGCCGTGTTGAACATTTGTAAAACTTAAGAGGGTGAATTGAATGTCTTCTTCTAGTTGAAGATTAGTTTCCTCTTTAGTTTTGATACTTCGGATCAATGATGATACTTTGTCAATTGTCATCTTTGCCCTTGCTCTTGTAAGTGGTCCTTGAAGGTTCTCTAAGGGATCTTTGGAGTAGGGCTGCCCTTGGTATGATCTCGTATCATCCCCTCCCTCTTGAAAAGCATGATTCGTCCCCGAATCATCTTCCTGATCAGCTCCATAGTCTACATCAAAGTCAAAAGGAGATAAGTCGAAAGCGTTAAAAAGTAGAATGAACGCTATACTTACCTTTGAGATCGATTTTGTAGGCATTATCATTGATCTTTGAAATAACTTGGAATGGTCCATCTCCTCTCGGGTTTAGTTTACTTTGTCTTTCCTTTGGAAATCTATCTTTTCTAAGATGTAACCAAACCCAATCACCAACTTCAAAACAAAGTTGCTTTCGGCCTTTGTTGACTTGTTTTGAAGTTTGTGCATTCTTCTTCTTAATGCTCTCGGCAACATGTTGATGAATTTGTTGTATATATTCTGCCCTAGAATCACCTTCTACATTGTAATACTCATCAACAGGTAAAGAAATTAGATCCAACGGGGTTAAGGGATTAAAGCCATAAACAATTTCAAATGGAGAATTATTCGTAGTAGAATGTAAAGTTCGATTGTAAGCAAATTCAGCAATAGGTAAACAATCTTCCCACCTTTTTAAGTTCTTTGAAATTAAAGCTCTAAGTAATACCCCTAAAGTTCTATTTGTTACCTCTGTTTGGGGATGGCTAGATGTTGAAAATAGCAATTTAGTCCCCAATTTACTCCATAATGTCTTCCAAAAGTAACTCAAGAACTTTACGTCCCTATCACTTACTATGGTTCTCGGAATCCCATGAAGCCGCACCACTTCTTTTAGGAATAAATTCGCCACATGACTTGCATCATTTGTTTTCCTACAAGGAATAAAGTGCGACATTTTAGAAAAACCGATCTCGACAACCAAGATACTATCATTACCTCTTAGAGATCTCGGCAAGCCTAAGATAAAATCCATGGATAAGTCAATCCAGGGTGAAGAGGGAATGGGTAAAGGCATGTATAAACCATGAGCTTTGCTTGTACTTTTAGCCTGTTTACATTTAAAACAAAGTTCACATATTTTTCTAACATCTTGTCTCATTTTAGACCAATAAAAGTGTTCTTGTAAAATATCGAAAGTTTTAAGAACACCAAAATGACCCATTAACCCGCCACAATGTGCTTCCCTAACAATTAATTCTCTAATGGAACATGAAGGTATGCACAATCTATTGCTTTTAAACAAGAAATCCTCAAATCTAAACAATGAGTTTTGAGCCGAGAGCTCACATTGAGCATATAAATCTGAAAATTCTGAATCATCCTTATATAATGCTTTGATATGATCAAACCCAAGTAATTTAGCATGCATTAAAGAAAGTAAAGTATATCTTCTAGAGAGAGCATCGGCAACGATGTTTTCTTTACCTTTCTTGTACTTTATGATGTAAGGAAAAGTATCGATATAGGAAACCCACCTTGCATGTCTTTTATTCAACTTACTTTGGCCTTTAAGATACTTGATTGACTCATGATCGGTATGAATGACAAATTCTCTTGCGATCAAATAGTGTTGCCAAGTCTCCAAGGCTCGAACAATGGCATATAGTTCTTTATCATAAGTAGGATAATTAAGCGAAGCATTGCTTAATTTCTCACTAAAATATGCTAAAGGCTTACCTTGTTGTTGCAAAACAGCCCCTATACCTAAACCTGAAGCATCACATTCAACTTCAAACATTAAATCAAAATTAGGTATAGCTAAAATGGGAGAACAAGTAAGTAATTGTTTCATCTTCTCAAAACATTCCTCTTGCGGCTTGTCCCAAAAAAATGAGACATCCTTCTTCATTACTTCATTTAATGGGGCAGCCATCGTGCTAAAATCACGAATAAAACGCCTATAAAAGCTTGCTAACCCATAAAATGATCTAACTTGTGTCACACTTGTTGGTCTCGGCCATTCTTGAATGGCTTGTATTTTAACCGGATCAACACAAATACCTTGAGAACTAACTATATAGCCAAGAAAGTTAACCGAATTAGTGCAAAAAACACACTTTTCAAGTTTAGCATATAAGGTTTGTTCTCTTAAAATAGTAAAAACAGCTTTAAGATGTTCTAAATGCTCTTCTAAGCTTTTACTATAAACAAGAATATCATCGAAATAAACTACAACAAACTTGCCAAAACAGTGTCTAAATATGTAGTTCATTAATCTCATGAAAGTACTAGGTGCATTAGTAAGACCAAAAGGCATAACAATCCATTCATATAAACCATATTTAGTCTTAAAAGCAGTTTTCCATTCATCACCTTCTTTCATTCTAATTTGGTGATAGCCTTGAGTTAAATCAATTTTAGAAAATATCAAAGCGCCACTTAACTCATCTAGCATATCATCTAAGCGAGGAATCGGATGTCTATATTTAATAGTTATTTTATTAATATCACGACAATCCGTACATAATCTGAAAGTCCACTTCTCTTTTAGGTACTAAAATGACAGGGACTAGCACAAGGACTTAAAGATTCTCTTACCTGCTCCTTTTCAAGGAGTAAATCGACTTGCCTTTGTATTTCTCGGGTTTCATCCGGATTGGCTCGGTAGGCAGCCCGGTTTGGCAAACTTGCTCCCGGAATGAAGTCGATTTGATGCTCGATTCCTCGAATTGGAGGCAGCCCCTTCGGCAATTCCTTGGGAAATACATCTTGGAATTCCTTCAAAAGATCAAAAGCAAGACTAGGAAGAGAAGATGATGTTAGATTAAAAGAAAAAATTATTAGAAGGGAGAGACCTTTCGGTTTCTCGGAATACCAACAAAACAAGGGGTTGTTTTGCTCGTATTGCCCTATCTACCTTTCCTTGGCTTGTAAACAAACATTCTTTTCTCTCTTTCGATGGAACTTGCCTTTTGTCTCACTAAGTTCACGGCTTTTACCTCATTTTTCCTCTCGGTTTTTACCTCAAAGGTTGGGACACTCGGTTTTTCCCCTCACTCTCTTTTCTTTGCTTTTCTCTCTTCTCTCTATTGATGGCCATTTGTTTATGAATCTCACAAGCTGCATTTAAAGATAAAGGAATTAGTTTAAACTTTACATCATCTTTTTGAAGCACATATGTATTTTCTCTACCCATGTGATTTGCACTTGATCGTATTGCCATGGCCTTCGATATTATGTGACTTGCGGTCATCGGGACTACATCACATAGAACCGAGTCCTTATATCTCCCGATTTCGAACTCTATCTCAACTTGCTTATCTACCTTGATTTCACCATTATTATTCAACCACGATAATTTATAAGGCATAGGATGTGCCTTACATGGTAAATCAAGTGCGAAACTCATATCATAAGAGCAAACATTTGTACAACTTCCATTATCAATAATGACTAAAACAGATTGACCTTTTACCTCACATTTGATTTGGAAGAGATTACTTCTATGTTGGTGAAGATCATCCAAAGGTTGAGAATAAAGAAGTTTCCTTGTAACCAAAATGTTCCCATTACCCGAATCCTCCTCATATTGCTCGGTTTCTTCCTCCAAATTGGGTGACTCGGCTTCTTCATCACTTACCCACGATCCATCGTCCAACATTATCATTGTATGCTTTGTAGGGCAGTCCCTAGCAATATGTCCTTTGCCCCTACATTTAAAGCATTCACGAGGCACAATTGGAGTCGAATTTACCTTTGTATTGCTCGGATTTGATGTGTTTTGAGACCTTGCTTCCCCCAAACTGTCCCGGGGCTGTTTTGCCCTCATAAAATACCTCTTTGCCCTTGCTTTGGCTCGGCAAAACAGTAGAAAATTGCTGAGTTGAATTCGGCTTCCTCCAAGCTTGGAAAGTTGCCGGTTTTGCATTTAGACCCTTTTCCTTTTGTTGTCTTTCAATTTGTTCAGAAAAATACAACATCTCAGTAATATTATCAAGGTTAGCACGTTCTACCTTCATTCGGATTTTGTCATTGAGGCCAGCCAAGAACCGAGCCATTGTTGCCTCATCACTTTCACAAATATCGGCGCGAATCATTGCAATTTCCATGGCTTTGTAGTATTCATCGACGGATTTGTCGCCTTGCTTTAACCTTTGTAGACGATTGTAAAGTTCCCTTAAGTAATTTAAAGGAACAAAACGTCGCTTCATAACCGCTTTCATCTCTACCCAAGTAGAAATTTCCGGTTGTTCCACTTTTGCCCTTGTTTCGGATTCTTTGTCCCACCAAATGGATGCATATCCAAAAAACTCCATGGCTGCCAACCTTACTTTCTTTTCTTCCGAATAGTTATGAACAGCAAAAACATGGTTAATTTTACGAATCCAATCTAAAAATAACTCGGGATCATTTGTACCTTCAAAAGGGGGAATCTTGGTCTTGATGGAACCAAGATTGGCATCAACTTGCTGAATATAGTCCCCTCTTCTCGGCTGAAATACCGGATTGTTGTTAATCCGATTTGCTTGAATTGCCGGATTTACCACATTTACTCTCGGAATTTGTGGACCCCTTGGCGGTTCCATGTTTTCAACCCTTTGATCATGAGTCTCGGCATTGTCTTGTTGAAGACGTTGCTGATTTGCAATTTGTTGAAAACCGGCCATTTGTCCTTGCATCGAATCCATTCTTCCTTGCATATCCGCCATCATTTGAAGCAATTTTTTCCATATCAGAAATTTCACCTTTCTTTGATGGAGATCCTCCAAAAGACATTGTTATAAGATAAGAAAAAACAAAAGAAAACACTCAAAAACGTTAGATAGCAAAGAAAGTTTCACTCTTTATTCCAACACCGCTCGTATAGAACTTCAAACTCTAGATTTTAAAGAATGGGTTCCTAACTTGTTGCGTTGACACAAGGCTGAAAAAATAAGGAAAGAAATCCTATCTTTGACCTAAACAAAAAGCTTTAGAAAGAAAAAAGATGAAGAAAGCGAATTCCTAATCGAGAAAAGAAACCGGTTCTTGATGATCTTGATCTTCTTGATGTTCTTGATTTTCTTGATTCGGATGAACAGTACCCGTGAACAGTAACCTGTGAATAGTAATTTCTGGTTTTCTTGATGTTCTTGCTTTTCTTGATCTTCTTGTTTGCTTGAATTTTTCCTTGAATTTGGCCGAAGTTATCAAGGAGTGAAGTCTGGTAGCTTTCAATACTTGATTTATGGTATGTTTCGGCTCAAAACAAAAAACAAGGAGGAGCGTTTGCCAATTCTTGAACGAAGTATGGTAGCTTTCGTTTTGATCAAGAAGTTTGCTATTGGCTTTATAGTTCTCTATTCAATCGATACTAACTTGGCTGCCAATTTCTTTACACCAAGAGGCTTTTTCTTTATGACAATCGGCTGCCAATATTCATTAATGCCGTGGGTTTTTATTTTTTTATTTTTTTATTTTTTGTCAATCTAGCAAACAAGAAAAAAAAATTGTGCGTAAAGGGTACACCGGGAATTGGAGAAGAACCTTTTGCTCGATACCACTCGATGAAGAACCGCAAGGTTCGACTTAAGTTTGAGCCCGATCTTTCTTCAATTCTCGAACTAGTTTCTATGGGAATTCAATCAACGCAACACTAAGGGAGGTTAATTGACAATGGAGGCTGAAACACCACAACTAGAGAAACAAGCTAGTTGATACAGTAACTCAAGAATGAATGAATTTCTATCCAGAAGTTCAAACACGAGAAGCTAAGGAATAACCTTACCAAAATATCAATATATCTAACGTAGTTATTACAATGGCGAAATCTCCCTTAAATAAAGATGAGATTTCGGTTACAACTACATAAAAGAAATAAGAGTCCTTAAAGGATTAAGACTCTTTGAAAACAAATAAGAGTCCTTGAAGAAGTAGGACTCTTGAATAACAACTTGCTAACAAGTAACTAACTACCAAAATAGGTGGCGGCTAGAATCAATTCTAACTACCAAATCTATGAAGAGTCCTAGTTGCATTAGGACTCTTTATTAACAAACTAACTAACACATGGACAACATGTCCTTTATTTAATTAAACACGGCTGGAATTATGAAATAACAATACTAAAAATAGTTAAAGTCTAGAATAGTCTAGAATAGGCTAGAATAGACTTTAATATGTAAAAAGACTAAAATGCCCTTTTAGCCACTTTGCTTGGTTGAGCCGTGTTGAACATTTGTAAAACTTAAGAGGGTGAATTGAATGTCTTCTTCTAGTTGAAGATTAGTTTCCTCTTTAGTTTTGATACTTCGGATCAATGATGATACTTTGTCAATTGTCATCTTTGCCCTTGCTCTTGTAAGTGGTCCTTGAAGGTTCTCTAAGGGATCTTTGGAGTAGGGCTGCCCTTGGTATGATCTCGTATCAAAACTAATCTCCCTAAAATTTGTGTAAAGTCAAATGTAGACATTCAATTTAGCACGGAGGGAGTATTAAATAACTACAACTTAAAATATACCATATCATTGTATGGATTCTTGAGATTGATATTACGATGTACCTCTCCCTCTATATGGTCTTATAACAGAAAACAATTCACGATTCGTAAAACCACATATCAAGAAATGCAAAACTATGATACAAGAAAAAATAATCTAGCTACTTTTACCTTTGCAACAATTATACTCCAGACTTTAAATGAAACAGTACGGAACATCAGATTCTTGGAACTTCCAAGTCATTCTTGTTAATATTATCTTTCCCAACAATGATTCAATAATCTAAGCTTGCTATATTCTTTGCTTCAAATAGTCATAGAATTTCTTTGAAACATAGAATTTTCCACAATCATTTCTTAAGTTGACAATACCATATTTCACAGCTCCATTTGAGGAACAAATACATCATTGAAATTGTTATAATATGTTCCAATATATGTAGCAATCTTGTGAATATGCTAAATTCTTTGACCTTGGGTTTATGTGTTTAGATTGATTTTCAGTAATTGATCCGAGTAATTGTGTAAATTTCTTATTAATATTCCATGTACATGGTTTTTCTTTGTAACTCCCGGAATGGCTCCAATTAATTGCTAGATTTGAATATTTTTATGTGTTTATATTTATTTGCTTTTGGCCATTAAGTGAAGCAGATAATTGTTTTGATGACTTTGGTGGGTCTAAAGAATAACAATGGCTTACACTTTTAGAATATGTGTTTAGACTGCTGTTGAATAATTGTTCGGGTATGAAATGTACTTTTTTATAATAAAAAAGAAGAAATAAGAATGTTTAAATCATTATGAATAGTAAAAAAATGACAAACATAAAAAATTGTTAAGGAAAAAAATAACAATAAAAAACCCTGTAATATCAGAGCCAGGTTTCGATCCTGGGGCCTGTGGGTTATGGGCCCACCACGCTTCTGCTGCGCCACTCTAATTTATTGTGACCATCTTAAACACTTGTAAAATTGTACTAGTATCATGTACATGCAAATGCACGTATTAAACCCATCTTTAGTTTTTTTGGAATCTTGCAAATTGAATTGTTTCAGTACCTTTTCAATGTATCCACTTCTGTCGTAGGCCAATCATTTTGTTGGATCTATCTCTATAGATTCTTATACCCAAAATGTATGTAGCCTCGCCTAAGTCTTTCATGAAAAAGCACTTCCCCAACCAAGCTTTCATGCTTTGTAATGTGGGGATGTCATTTCCAATCAGTAAGATGTCATCCACATAAAGCACAAGGAACACTACTGCATTATTAGTTACTTTCTTATAAACACAAGGCTCATCTTCGTTTTTTATGAAACCAAATTCTTTAATTGCTTCATCAAAGCGACGATTCCAGCTTCGAGATGCTTGCTTCAAACCATAAATGGACATTTGAAGCTTACACACTTTGCTAGGATTTGATGGATCAACAAAATCCTCAGGTTGTGTCATATACATATCCTCGAGAAGGTTTCCATTAAGAAACGTAGTCTTAACGTCCATTTGCCATATCTCATAGTCATAATATGCAGCTATGGCAAGTAAAATCCTAATACACTTTATCATAACGACAGGAGAAAAGGTTTCATCATAATCTATACCATGAATTTGTTTATAACCTTTTACTACTAGTTGAGATTTAAAAGTGTGTACATTACCATCCATGTCAGTTTTCTTTCTGAAACACTATTTGTTATCAATAACCTTACACCCTTCGGGTGGGTCAACCAAAGTCCAGACTTGGTTATCGTACATGGATTGTATCTCAGACTTCATAGCTTTTAGCCAATTGTCTGACTCAGAACTACGAATTGCCTCTTTGTTGGATGTGGGTTCATCTTGATCAATCAGTTCAATATGATGATCTTCAGTTACGAGAAATCCATATCTCTTAGCTGTTGATATACCCGACTTGATCTCCTTGGGCCTTGTGTCAAAGATTGAAGCTCAGTATCAGCACGTGAGCTTGCTTGAAGTTCCAAAGCTGGTTCACATGTTGTTTGGGGATCTTGAATTTCCTCAAGATGGATCTTACTCCCACTATCCCTTTTAAAATAAATTCCCTTTCAAGGAATAGACCATTTCGAGCAACAAACATTTTGTTTTCTGTTGGAAGATAGAAGTAATATCCTATAGTTTCTTTAGGATATCCCACAAACAAACACTTGTCGGATTTAGGGACTAGTTGATCAGATAACAAGCGTTTTACATACCCTTTGCATCCCCAAATTTTGATAAACGACAAACTAGGTAGTTTTATTGTCCATATCTAATATGGAGTTTTCTGAACCGCTTTAGAAGGAACTCTGTTCAATATGAATGCAACAGTTTCTAGGGAGTAGCCCCAAAAGGAAATTGGAAGACTGGTTTGACTCATCATAGATAGAACCATATATAGTAAGGTGCGATTCGTACGTTTTGACACACCATTCCATTGTGGTGTGCCAGGAGGAGTTAATTGTGAAACAATTCCACAACCTCTAAGATGTTCGTCAAACTCTTGGTTAATGAATTCACCACCTCGATCTGATCGAAGTATTTTAATACTTTTACCAAGTTGATTTTGTACTTCATTTTGGAATTCTTTGAATCTTCCAAAAAATTCCGATTTATGTTTCATTAGATAGACATAGCCATAACTACTGAAATCATCTGTGAATGTGATGAAGTACTGAAACCCTCCTCTAGCACTTGTGTTTATTGGTCCACATACATCTGTATGTATGAGGCCCAATAAATCGGAAGCTCTCTCACTTTGTCCAGTAAAGAGAGCTTTAGTCATTTTACCTAACAAGCAAGAATCACATGTCTCATAAGACACTAAGTCAAATGATGTCAAAATTCCATCTTTATGGAGTTTTGATATGCGTTTCTCTTTGATGTGGTCCAAACGACAATGCCAAAAGTAGGTTTGGTTTAAGTCATTTGATTTAAACCTCTTTGTATTAATGTTATATATGGGGCCTTTTAATGAATTCATCGAGGTTAAGAATATAAAGCCCATTCATCAAAGAGGCATCTGCATAGAAGATACGATCTTTATGAAGGGTACAAATTTTATTCTTAATATTTATTTCAAAACCATCAATATCCAAACAAGAAACAGAATTAATATTCCTACTCAAAGTTGGAACATGACAATTATTCAGTTAAAAAATAAGGCCACTTGGCAAAACTAAATTAAATGTCCCCGTAGCTACAACAACAACTCTTGCTCCATTCGCTACTCTCATGTCCACTTCTCTTTTCACCAGTGATCTATTCCTTTTGAACCCCTGCACATTTGCACAAATGTGAGATCCACAACCGGTATCTAATAGCCATGAAGTAGGAGCAGACATGTTAATTTCAATAATATAAATACCTGGAGAGACAGTCAAACTGGCTTTCTCTTTTTCTTCTCTTCCAAGTAGAGTTTGCAGTTCCGTTTCCAATGACCTGGTTCATTGCAATGGAAGCAAACCCCTTCCTTTGGTGCCTTGGGCTGGGCTTGTTATTGCCATTGCCATTCTTGGCCATGGGCTTTCCCTTTCCTTTGTTCTTATTGAAATTCCCCTTTTGAACCATTAAGACTTCAGGGGTCTTCTTAATGTTCAGTTCAGCCTGCTTGAGCATCCCGTGTATCTCATGTATGGACTTCTCCATGGCAAGCATGTTGAAGTTCATGACAAATTGGTCATACTCTGGTTGGAGTGAGCCCAAGATCATATACGTGGCCCTTTCATGACCTATGAGAGCCCTGAGTTTCTCAAGTTGGTCAAGATAGCCTTTCATCTTAAGAACATGTGCACTAACAAAGGTGCCAGGGCCATCTTACAACTATTCAACACCTTAGTGGTGAGGAACCTTTCTTGACGGGCCTGCTCTTGGAACATTTCCTTGAGCTGACCCATAATCTGGAAAGCCTCAACCTCTTCAAATTGTTTTTGAAGCTCATAGCTCATTGTGGCTAATATGAGACAAGTCACATCGTTAGAATCATCACAATGCTTCTTCCAAGCATCTTTCTCAGCTCTAGGGGCGTTGTTTGCAGGCTGTTCAGGAATATCAGTGTCGAGAACATATATCTTTCTTTCCTACTTAAGGACAATCCTTAAGTTGTGGGCCCAATCAAGGAAATTGGACCCACTCAGTTTTCTTTTTCAAGAATGGATCGCAATGAATTGTGTGAAGTGTTGGTTTCCATTAACTACATTAAAAAATTATTTACAAAGTCATTAATTAGTTTTTGAGCAAAAAACTTTCAACAATTTCAATATTTGATAAATAGTGGAGAATTCTATTTTACGATAGTTATAAGTAAGCTTTGGCTTATCACCCATAATTAAAGTAAAATCAACCCATGGGAATGACATCTACATGTCCCGGCTATTTCACATGTTATGCCCTGGGGTCAAAACTATTTTGATAGCCTAGTTAAGTCGAACCATGTCTAAGCTTATGGAAATCACTATTTTCCCATCTCCTTTTACTTAGATAACCACTTATCTGTTGCTTTGGCAAGCAGACAAAATGATGATCCAAGCTCAAGAAGTTATTAGGATATGGCAGGCATTTTAAGACTTAATTAAAACGATTTTTGTTTGAATAAGTTGTTAAGCCCCCATAAGACAAGAATATAAGCATCACATGCAAGATATAAAACATAAATGTAAACGTGAGATAGCATGGCCTAATCCTATGATGACTCCCACGAGCCTTGTGGGACCCTAGGGTCAATCTAAGTCAATACCCATCTCATGGATAGTGTCTTCGATCCAGCGTCCTCCAGTCTTGTTACATAAATGCATGGCATAGCCAACCTTCAAGATAAAGCGATAAAACTAATCTAAGAAAGAAATTTCAATTTTACAACATTGAAAAATGACTCGCAGGCCGTATTATAAAATTACAACCCAATAAATGTAAAGCAAGAGGGGGTATAGTAGGCCATGCTAAAACTCACATAAAGTATAATAAAATCAAGTAACGAGTACAAATACAAAGTCTTCGGGCTGTCCCCGGACGAGGTCCTAGGGGAAGCTCCCCCGGTGGGGTGCGCAGAGCAGGCGGTGGTCCCGCTAGCTGGTTAGTGGGTGGGGGTTAAGGGCTCTTCTCCCCTGGTAGAAAAATCTGATTTTTCCTCTGTTCATCGAATGATTTTTCTGCTCCGATTTAACCCTCAATCGTCTAACATATATAATCGAATAAACATGTTTATACGATATAATCTATACACATAAACAGTTTATGCAGTAGTTAATCAGATTAACAACAGGAAGCATGTGATCACAGTTTATGCGTAATTAATCATATTAATCAAAATTAAAATAACAGTTTATGCGTAATTTAATCGAATTAATTACAAATCTAATCATGCGATAGCAGTTTATGCAATATTAATCAAATTAATAACAGATTAACTTATATCACATATTCATATCAGAATCACATAAACAATTTTTATGTTTCACACATACACATACCAAATCGAGATTGATATGTGTTATGATGTGATTAACAATATCGAATTCGAATAGCATGAGCAAGGCTCTGATACCACTGAAGAGATTCATGGGTAGAAACTCGTTCTAAACACGCATGAATCCTCCCCTGAAGGATCCGCTCATACCATAGGAATCGAAACACCCATGCATTTAAACAGTCTTCCATATCGAGGGGCCCATAGATATGTCTCTCTAATAAGATAGGGACAAATCCCTTACAACGCCGCTCATATTCAAGCCATGATAGGATACTACATCCGATCATCAGTCGTATTAATCACTCGATTAAAAGTAACGTCCGAATTAGTCAAAATGTAGCTCCATTCATGCTGGAAACGATGGAGACACAAGGTCTAAGGATTCCAAATAGTACAGAGGAAGTAATACTTATGACTAAATAACCATGAAGTATTACTTCTCTAACGGATCACGTCTGATACAATATATCACAATATATTGCATCTATGATATGATTTGTATCCATTACACATGATCAGTAAAACATAATCATCAATCAACATGATCAGTAAAACATAATCATCAATCAACATCATACTAGTTTTATTTCATTATAAAGAACATTACATAAAACTAGGGACAATCAGAATATTAATTTCATAAGCTAATGAGTTTTACTATTAAATCACATATTTGATGTTCAAAAGAAAAATTAACTATTCAAACGACATGCTCAAAATATATAAAACGTACAACATATGCTAATGATCCTAGGGCACTACTAACAAAAACATGGATGGTAACTATTTTTGTACTAGTGGCAACAACTTATTTGTTTGTTACTAGCGCAAATTGTGACGATTAGTGTTTTCCACAGTTAAGTTGTCATTATTAATGTATTACTAGTGTCCTATTTTGTGGCTACTAGATTCTGTCATTAATAGTATATGAACTATAGCGTTGTTGATCTTTTTGTCGGTGGAAACTTATTTATGACAACTCGTCTTTGTCACTAGTATTTGCATTTACATTGACGAAAATTTCGTTTGTCACTCCAACATTTACTATTGTTGCCGAAATTTGTGTCACAAAAATAAAAATTAGTTAGTTTAATTGAATATTGTCACCAAAAGAAGAAAACATAGAACTACTACTATGGTCACTATTTTGAAATCTTTAAGACGAGAAATTTTGACACATATATTTTCTATTAAAAAGTGTTTTCACTGTTTATTGGTTTGATATTGAGCAAAAGAAAATAAATAAAAAATAAAAAATAAAAAATTAAAACAAATGTTTCGATATTTCAAAATTGAAAACCATAGATGTTCAATCATCATCATTGTCACCGACTTCCTCATCCTAACTTCTAGAATCCATCTCATCATCATTGATAATAATGTCTTCATCATAGAAAAATTCATTTTTTTCTTCAATAATCGTTGTATCAATAGTAACCGAAATTCCTTCAACAATTATTGCATCTAAATCATATCTGTGTACAAACACCAAATCATTATCATCCTCTATACACTAAAAAAAACTACTTTTTAGGACGAAACTTTTCGTGACAAAGACATCTTTCCTGACGAAAACGACTTCGCTGCAAACAATATGACATTTTATGTTGAAAATCTCGCTTCGTCGTGAAGAGTAGTTGAATTGTCACGAAGGTCGACCAATTGTGACGAACACAAATTTTTGTTACTATAAGTATGACTTTTGGTGAGAAAAATGTCTTGGTCACGAAAAGTTTCGTCTTAAAAATTAATATATAGTTTGTATATGATGTAGTTATACCATTCTTCTCCTCTCACGTTGAATGTAAATTTCTTTTAAAATGAAAAAGGAAAGTGATATGCAACGGAAAAGGAGGGAAACTATAAATATTTTGTTTTTTTAAATAACAGTATAAATATACAGGAATATATCTTAAAATTTAGAATAAGTTTTAGCTTTTATATTTGTTTGATAATACTTTAAAGTTATTACTAAAAAAGAGTATCCACCTAAAATATTTTTATTCATATTTTGATAACAATTCCGTACGCAAATACATAGAATAAGTTTGTGAAATATATTTTGAAAGAAAAATAATTACATTTAATTATTTAAAATTTAATGAGAGTAAATTAAATTAAATTTGATTCATGAAGAAAATGAAATCAAAACACAAGGAAAATGAAATAAGTAAATGTTCAAAAACCAAAACTCCATTATAATAAATATAATAGGTGGAACAACAAATAATAGATTATCAGTTAGTCCAGCGGCCCACCCTACGAAATACATGGGGTAGGTCCGCGGTTCAATTATTATCCCTTTGAGAAGAGAGAGACTTTTGTGGTAACCTAAACTTTTTGGCATTTAATAATAAGCATAATTGAAATTGTGTGTTAATTGTTTATTATGTGGTTAATTGATGTACATTTGTTAGGGTGGCCTTTTTAAACGAACTTAACTTAAGGGATTGAATTGTAGACTAGTTTGAACTTATGGATTAGTTTGACACCTTTTAAAAATATGTGACTCTTGGGGGGTGGTTAGTGCAGGATTTCAAATGTTAGAAGTTAGGGAGGTTGGAGAGAAAGGAAAGAAAAAGAGAGAAAAGAAAGAGAAATGTTTGTTGTGAAGGTTATCCATTAGTGGATGTTGAAATCCTTGGGCTTGTCCTAAGGTAGTGGATGTAGATTTTTTGTGAATCGAACCACTATAAATCCTTGTGTTAGTTTTCTCTATCCCTACTCCTTTACTTCTTTGTTCATATACTTGCTATAACTTGTCTACTTGACTATATGAACTTATGTGCTTAGGATAGAAAACTACACATACTTCTTTGATTTATACAATTGCTTCACTTATTCATCTAAGTTGCCTTGAACATAAATGAATCACCTTATGTACTTAAACAACATACTTGTTGTTAAGGTGAAAACTTAGGCAATGAAGTTTTAGAAAAGCTAAGAAGTTTTTAAGAATCTAATTCACCCCCCTCCCCTTCTCTTAGGTTCAATACCCTTAAAGGGTTCTTTCAGGGAGAGGTAATACTGATCTGTAGTATTCAGCAACAAACAAGCACTACAAGATATAAAAAAAAATTAGTGTGCTTTTCTGGTCTCTTGGAAATGACTTAATGAGTAAAGTATTTATTTTTTTGTTTTAATTTTTCCCCATAAATATATGAACCTTGTGCATATGTGTAAAGTACAACTACTCCCAGCTATTAGGGGGGAAAAATGGAATGATACTTTTGAGAGATGAGAATGTGATTCAAGTGCAAAACTAATGTCTGGTAAAAACTGATTACACATTAGGAGAAAAATTGGAATTAAACTATACCATCTCTTTGATTATTTTACCTAAAAAGTTACAAATAATATATTTTTTGTCACATGATTCAAATATTCTAAAGTTTTATTCCTTATTACAAAGATATTGAAATCTTTATTGATGATGATTATTTCTATACAAAATCAAAAAGCTACTTTGAAAACAATAATAACAAAACTATTGATAAAAATGTAATACTCTCTCAATCCTAGAATAGTAGATCCATTTAGAGTTTCCACACGTATTTTCTACTCACTATTTATCTTAATAGACTTTTAGGTAGTAAAAATTAAGGAAGGTGGAGACAACAAACATCTTTGTCATTATAACTTTTGTTAATTTAGTTTATTCCCAACACCTCCTCTTTCACTCTATATTAAGAGCCATTTTAAAAAACAAAACTTTAAGAGATGTAAAAGACATATATTCGGGGGAAAAATGAAGGGGGGGTTAAAAAGACCTCTTTTAATAAAGGGTCAAACTGAACAATATGCATTAAATCCATAGTACAAATTTATCAAATATTTTAGGAAAAATAACATGCCCCGAATGTTGCTACTACTATTGAGACGGAGGGAGTAACTAACAAATGTACAAATATTAACCACTTAAATAATACAAGGATGCTAACATATGAAACTCCTTTAAATATGTTCACCTCTCCTCAAGTTTGTTCAATTTACAATTTATCATGAAATTATGAACAAATTATAAATACATTTTTATGACCAATTAACTTTCTATGATATACATACTAGATATCTATATGGATATATGTTCAGTGTAATTCATTCTCCTCAGACTCAAATTGAATGCCCACATTTTACTTTCATAAGAATTAAGAAAAATAATTTAACCGCAAGTAAGTTTCAACAATATCCTTACTTATAGGAGACTCATATGTTGGTGGAGATTGACTCCCTTAAATATATAGGGTTATGTATGAGAGTTTAAGGGGAAAATTAAATTTATTTAAAGAAATTGAGCATACATTTTGGGACAAGCTAAGACAGAAAGTGGAAATTCAATTTTGGACGGAGGGAGTATTATGTATAGTTGAATTTTTTTTAAACAAAATACTTAGAACTAAGAAAGTGTCAATAGAGTGGAGGAAAATTACTTTGGAGCCATTTTATAAGAATAAATGAAATGTTCAAGATTGTTAAAATTATCGTGGTATTAATAAGCTTATGAGTGATACTATTAAGTTGTGGGAGAGAGTAATTAAGCAATGGTTGAGAAGAATTGTGAGCATTTCAGAGAACTAATTCTGTTATATGCCCGTACGATCAACCATGCAGGTAATACATCTTACTAGTTCCCTAATGGGGTGACTGGTTCCCTCACTTTGAGGGACTAGACACTTTCTTCGTTTGTGTCCAATCTTGTGGCTGTTTCGCACTTTCTGTTTTGAGGCTTTGTAATCTTCTCTTGGTCCATATTCATTGCGTATTTGGACGATTTTATGTTACAAGGATTATGAACTAACTTGAATGGGAATTATTTCCCATAAGCTCTCAACTTTAAAAGGATACGTAATGGGCTTGTATGTATCCCTATATTGTTACAATGAATACACCAGAATATATGTTGATGCATATATCTTGACTAAGTGGCAAACTGCAATGACAAGTGATCAAGGCATAGTATACGTGTTCCGTTTATCAAAATCACAACTAGTCTGACTTAATGTTTCCATATAGTACTTGCCTCCCTAGCTAGCTCCTCTTTTAGGTGACTTGACCCCTAATATGTCTTTCTTTTTGTGATGTGGGTGCACTTCAAAAGCACACGACTTCTCCTCAGATGTCCGACATTGCTCCAAAATCCTTGAAGGGAAATGAGCATTGTAGTTCACTGCATCTTCAACGTGCCTGTGAAAATAATGCACCAGTTTCTAGAAAATCATCTCAACCAGCGTTCTTGACTTCTTCAAGATACTGTTTAGCGATTCAGAAAAGTTAGTGGTCATGCATTCGTACCGCTTTCCTCCGTCATAAACGAGTGCCCATTGTTCCTGTGAAATTCTACTCAACCACTGACTGTTTCTGGAATTTTATGCTTAATAATTCCAATAAAGTTATGGTACTTTATTTCTTTCTTCTCATTAGTAGCCCTCCAGAATATATCCTTCACCTACTTGTACTTCTCAGACTAAACTCTGAAAGCCCTTTTGTCGATATAAAATTAAGCACATATGCGCATCCAGTACGACTTTAGTTTGGAGTTTTCCAGGAACAACCTCGAAGTCTCGGTTGACTATAAATCCACAATGGCTAAAGGGAGCGGTAAAATATGATTGTTAGCATACCAACTGCTTGCAATAATAAATACCCCGCTTGTAGGCCCCTCTGATATGCATTCCATATATTGATATAACATGCCTGCAATACTTGAAAGCATCGATTAGGGGCTTGAAGGTGCAAAACATGCTACCGAAGATATAAACTCCATCCTAGGTAAGTTAATCGTGGAAAATCTTACAACCGTACTAGGGTTTGAATCTTTGAGGGCCCGCACAAATCTCAGTAGTATTTTGAAGGTTGATTTCCAACACCCAAAAAGCGTCTCAATGGAATTGTTTTTGGCATCCCATGCTTTACGCTATGAGAACTTCTTAAGTATATTGGTCTCCATCTGTGACATAATCTACAAGATTGCAATTTCGAGATCGCCCTTGACAAGATGTTGAATTTCGATGGCAATGTATATTGATGACATATTCGCTTTTTGTTGTGATTAGTCTTGCAAAAATGATCCTTCGCCAATTTATTGACTTTCCACCTTCCATCAACTTCAGCACGTCTAATCAGGATATACCAAGAACAAGGGACATCGTGTCTTGATTTGCGCGTTTTCATAGTGCAAGATCCAGATTATTTCTATTCCAGGTAAGTATTCGTTTGTTTCTAAAATTGGTGTCGACCATAGGTTCTTCAAAACCCATATCATTCTAGCAATAAAAGTTACAATAATTCGAATAATGGATAGACAAGTCCCCCTCATCGAATGTTTGGTTAAGGAGACCCGTCTCAATCTCCTTAGTTGTTGGGATATATTGGTTAGTTTATGGCTGGTCTTCCTATTATAACATCGTCATCATCATCAATGGCGTCTTTATCGTACTCATTCTCAGATTCTGTAATTTCAACGATGTCCGATGTTGGACCCATAGAATCCATCACCACGACTCCAATGAGGATAGATGGATCGGACACCGCCAATTCTGTGATGAGTGATTTTCTCTCCATAAGAAGATGAAGTATTTTTTGGATGCTTTGTTGTGCATAGCTTGTGGTGGGGATTGTCTACTCAACCGCTGATATCTTAAACAATAGATATGTGTAGCTTGGAGTTAGGACTATCTTGTCCATTGACGGGAACGAATACTGCGATATTAGAATTTCAAAATCGGGGAAAGAATACTGCGTCGTACAAAAAGAGATAAGACGAATTCCTGTAATCTGTCTTATAAGAATTTTGGATAAGATTTTTAGATTGCGTCGTACAAAATAAAAAGAGTGTTGCAGGAAAATAATTCTATATAAGTTGTCTTAGTTAGAAAGAAAAGAGCTACAAAGGAAATTGATTGTTTATTGTCTACTTCTATATCCCCAGAAGTCCCTCAATTCCTTTTTTAAAAAATTTCAAGGAACATCACAATGTAATCAAAGTTTGAAGAATATTTTGATCATCGTTTTTCAGTTTCTATACACATTGATACACGACAAAATATGGTAACAAATGTTTACATTTTGTTGAATATTTTTTCTTTGTAAATTGTTAGTAATTGTCTAAACAATTTTTAATTGTTTAGCATCTACCATCACGGCTCACAAGTTGCCTCTATGACACCAGAGTTGGAGTACCGGAGAAGATCTTTTTTAAGGACATCATAGGGAATGAATGACCGATTTTAGTTAGTCATGAGGAAGGTGAATTCTACTTTGACCAAGGTTTGGTAAAATTCGTGGATGGACAACAAAGTTGAATAAAGCGTTTTTTTCCTTCACTCGGTCACATTCTTGATATTAATATCAAGGATTTAAATAGCTCTAAGCTAAGGATCAAATACTTAAAGGGACCAAGATCGGAACCTTCTCTGAGGGCGTATTATCGTCATCTTTTTATGTTCATGATTTCTGATAGGGAAAGACCATCTAAAATGGTACGATTGTTTCTCCGAATAACTTTGTTTTACTAATAATTTCAATGTTTGAATTCTAATTTCTTCTAACGTCTGTCAGCACCTGTGTAAATACTACATTAAGTGGCGTGTTGAACAAGAGGTCATTGTACCCGAAGTACTTCACTTGCGCAATAATTAAGGGAATATAGCGTCACTTCGCATTATGAAAGATACCAATATCTACCAAGAACAATCTTACTACTTAGATGGCTGAGATGGTTTAGCAGAGGAAAAAGGTTAGTTAAACGGTGACATGGTTACTTTTTTCCTGGCATTTGGTAATATCCTTGATATTAAACTTACGTCGACCTGTTCATCTTAAAGGAGTAGTCTACCTTCCAAACACTCGGTTGAATAGCATTTTTATAATTTCCTTAAATATTATTTTAGATGGCTGGAATGTTTTTTGCACCATTGACAGAATGTATGTATATAGTAAATTTTTGTTTGAAAAGCTTTATTTTTACACAACAAAAAAGAGGGTCGGATTTTATTCTAAGTACTGGTCATTTTCATGTTTCTTGAAGTTTTATGTAATTCTTGTACTCTTTCCCTTAACGATATCGTTGAGAATGATCATC
The DNA here is from genome assembly GCA_026122235.1 of Vinca minor. Lineage (NCBI taxonomy): Eukaryota > Viridiplantae > Streptophyta > Magnoliopsida > Gentianales > Apocynaceae > Vinca > Vinca minor. The sequence goes on from JAOCZM010000230.1 coordinate 4,158,154, forward strand.
AAAAGGAAGTATAAAGAGACTTAGAAGAGTGCCATAAACTACAATTTAGTAAAACAAAATCATATGCAAAAAAGGAAATGTAAAGTCTGGATGTGATTATCAAAGGTGTCCTATCCCAGTGGGGCAGGCGTCTGCCCACGACCTTGAGGTCGTGGGTTCGATACACTCCACTTGTGTGCGGCAAGCTTTAATTTCCCTTTCTAGGGTTATCTCCTCCTCGTCTGAGGCAGTTCTCTCTCCCCTATATGGGGCAACCGCCCAATCGAGTTTCAAAAAAATATTAAAAAAAGTCTGGATGTGATTGAAATACTTGACTTTAAAATAGGAAGAAGATAAAATTAGATCTTTAGGAACTATCAACATCGAATTTATATCTTTCACTCTTTTTATATATATATATATATATTCATTGTATAACATTGTGTTGCTTTGTTCAAATTTTGTTGGAGGGAGGAAAAACATTTCCTGAAATTTCCTGTTAAATTTGTTGGACTGGAGATGATTGGAAGATGGCTATGTTTTTCATTATGCAATTTCCTGTGTTGTCAAACATGTCATTGTTTCGTGTCATGAAACAGCTCCCCCTGCAAAGGTAACCAAGTAACCTGAAGTAGATTTTCTGGAATCAACATCCCCAGCCATATCTGAATCCGTGTAGCCTTCAAGAATAGATTTCTCATTGCTAAAACAGAGTCTCAGATTTAGAACTTCCACGGAGATATCTCAAAATCCATTTCACCGCTTCCCAATGTTCTCCTCCTAGTTTTGAAAGAAAACGACTAACAACACCAATAACATGAGCAATATCAGGCCTCGTGCAAACCATAGTATACATCAAACTACCAACTGCTGAAGCATAAGTAACTTTCTCCATCTCTTTCTTCTCATCATCCGTAGGGGGATATTGCTTGACACTCAATTTGAAGTGACTAGCAAATGGAGTGCTAACAGCTTTGGCCTTATCCATTCTGAATCTCTGGAGCACCTTCTCAATGTAGCTCACTAAAGATAACCAAAGCTTCCTGACATTCCTATCACGAGTGATCTTTACTCTAAGAATTTTCTTTGCTGGTCCCAAGTCTTTCATGGCAAAAGACTTGCTCAATTCCTACTTCAAATCTGCAATCCTGGAAGCATTCTTACCAGCAATAGGCATATCATCAACATAAAGAAAAAGTATGATAGAATCATCATCAGAAAACTTTTGCACTAATACACAATGGTCATAATTAGTCTTCTTGAAGTCACGCTTCCTCATAAACGACTCAAACTTCTTGTACCACTGTCTCGGTGCTTGCCTCAATCCAAACAAACTTTTTCTCAATCTTCAGACATGTTCTTATTTTCCTTTAACCTGGAAACCTTCAGGTTGTTCCATGTAGATTTTCTCCTCAAGATTACCATGAAGAAAAGTTGTTTTCACATCCATCTGCTCAACCTCTAAATCAAGGCTTGGAGCCAAACTAAGTATAGTTCTGATAGAAGACATTTTCACAACAGGAGAAAATATTTCTGAGAAATCAACTCCCTTTCTTTGACCAAACCCTTTGACAACATTTCTAGCTTTAGGGCGTGGATCTGGAGAGTGCTCTTGTGGCTTCCAAACATAAACCCACCTGTTCTTCAAAGCTTTCTTGCCCTTTGGCAACTTCACTAACTCAAATGTGTTATTATCATAGAGAAACTTCATCTCATCTTCCATTGCACTTAACCACGGATCCTTTTGCTCACTTCTCATGGCCTCCTGAAAGCTCTCTAGTCTCCCCCATCAGTCATCAACACATATTGACCAGGAGGATATAAAGAATTATCATTTATGACTCTGGTAGAACTCCTAGGTAGAGCAACATGTGGTTCCTCTGGAAAATCTGGAACTGCTGGAAAATTATCATTCGTATCAGCATCATCTGGAACTGATGGAACATGATCATCAGCACTATCACTATCTTGGATCTCATTATCAGCTGTATTCAGTTCCATATATGTATGAACTTGCTCCTCACTTGTAGCAGGTAAACGATGAGGAATATCCCTGTTCACAGCAACAAGATCCTGAACCTGTGACCTTGTCTATGGAGCTTTCTCAACATCCTTGATAGTCTGGTCTTCACAGAATACTACATCTCTACTTCTGATAAGTTTCTTCTCAACTGGATCATACAACCTGCATCCAAGCTCATCATGGACATAACCCAAAAAGATACATTGTCTAGTCTTGGTATCCAGTTTAGACCTTTCTTCTTTTGGAACATGAACAAAAGCCTTACAACCAAAGACTCTCAAATGATCATAGGAAGACTTCTTACCTGACCAAACATTTTCTAGAACATCTCCATTCAAAAAAACTGCAAGAGACAAATTAATTACATGAACCGCAACAGATAAAGCTTCACCCCAGAAGCCTTGTGACAACTTGGCCTCAGAAAGTAAATATCTAACTCTCTCAACTAAAGTTCTGTTCATCATTTCTGCCAAACCATTCAACTGAGAAGTCTTGGGAAGAGTTTTCTCGTGTCTGATACCGTGCTCTCTGTAATACTGATCAAATGGTCCACATTACTCACCACCATTATCTGTCTGGATGCACTTGAATTTCTTTCCAGTCTGTCTCTCAACAAAACTTGAAATTCCTTAAACTTATCTAGAGCTAGGTTCTTAGTCTTCAAAACATAGAGCCACAATTTTCTGGAACAATCATCAACGAAAGTCACAAAATAAGACATTTATAATCCTCGACTATTTCAAGTATGTTATTTCTACTACTTAGGCTGGATGGGTGCATGTTGAGATTTAGGCTCATATACCCATATGACTCACAATTCATTAAGATCTGCACATAAAGACAAGCTTATTAATCTCAAACCATATAAAGAAGAATAAGGTGTAGAATCTGTTGGTAATGTGGATCTTGGCGAATCTAGGGCCAATCATTTCTGATGAAATGGTTGATCAAATTAAGAACCCCTTGAAACTCTCCCGCAATTTGTATTATTTCCTTGGTGATAAGATAGTTTAAATCCTTCAAAAAGGGAAAAAAACATATCATTATTGTGTTTTGTAGATTTAGTCTGAAAATAGCGTTTAGAAGATTTACCTTGGATTTAATTTGTTGTATCTTGATTAGCTTAATCATGTATGATACAATCGTCGCTTGAAAATCATAGATGTGAAAGAATTTTAATCAACTAAGATTTTGGTTAAGATCATATCTATGCAAGTTTGAGAACTATTTGAAAGGTGTGAGTTGTCTCTTCCAAGAACTCTATCTTAAATAGGAAAACTTCATCTTGTTTTTACATATCCCGCATAGGTGTCTTTGACACGTATAAGATACATGTACAAGCATCCTTCAGTTGTGTTTTGCGTCTTTGACACGTATGAAATACATCTTCAAGCATGCTTTCGTTGCTCAGTGTCCCTGACACATACAAAACATGTGTAGAAGCACCCTTATGTTGCTGAACGTCTTTGACACATATAAAACACGTGTAGAAGCATTCTTTTGTTGCTTAACATTTTTGACACTTATAAAATACGTGTACAAGCACCCTTCCGTTACTTTTATACGTGTTGCAATGTTTACATATATATGCCACGTTTACGAGTGTCTTACCATTACTTTATACATGTTGAAAAGTTTACATGTATAGATTGTGTACATGTTTTTTGTTGTTACTTTTATAAATGTTGCAAAGTTTACGTGTTTGATGAGACATATAACTATGTCTAACAAAATGCTTGCTTTTTATGTTACACGCGCAACAAAAATACAGGAGTCATATTTTCTTATGAGGCTTGTTCGAGTGATGACATGGTAATGAGTTTTTTATACTCCTCTGATTAAATTATCATCTTGCCATTATTGCGTGCATGAAAATTGTGGAACACTCTCTCTGCTCACTTTTTTGCTCGTACCAAAGATTACCGAATGGTTAATTTTTTTTTAAAGTAAATATAAATTCAAAAGATAAGAATTGTCTTATATTAATTACGTCAAACACTTTTATCTTCCTCCTAAGTTGAAGCCAATAAATAAGGATAAATGTGTAACGAAACATGCTAAAACATCTTTGAAATTGTAAAAGAACAATAAAAATGTACAAGGAAAAGGTACTATTTGTTCACATCTAAAACTGAAGGTAGAGAGTAAATGGTTATAGAAGAGTTTAAATACATAATGGTAAATAAGTGAAAGGAACTATTTCACAAACTCTCCCATCCACCTACAAACTTTTATTTTCTTATCTATGTCCGTCGGCCCAACGACGGCGCCGCCTTCGGGGGGTGGGGGGCGTGGCAAAAAGAGTCATTCGTCAATTTATGGGCCGCCCTTGAGAGTAATCTTACTTGGGTTGTTGTGAATGGTTACTCTCAGGTCGAGGGGAGAATTTCACGGACACCTTTTCCTCCGTTGCAAAAATGACTAGCGCACGATTGAAATTTTTATCTGCTGAATGCCAATAATGCCTTCCTTCATGGCGATTTAAATAAGGATGTATACATGGAACCTTCACTAGGTCTTGTTCTCCCTAGACCGAATATATATTGCAAACTAAAGAAATCTATTTATAGTCTCAAAAAGGCTTGTAGGATGTGGTTCAAAAAATTATCCAACACTTTTCGACTTTTTAGTTTTTAACAATCTCTACACGAGGACTCATTGTTTTTCTACAAACAGGGTTCTGTCATAATTTTCGTACTTGTTTACGTGGGTGATATAGTTCTCAGGGTAAATGATCCTCAAAAGTGTGATGAACTTAAACAGTACTTTGATGCACACATTAAAATAAAAGATTTGGGGAAATGCAAATATTTCTTGGGAATTTAATTTGCTCATTCATCTCATGGTTTTTGTCTTTCTCAAAGGAAGTACACCTTTGATATATACTTACAGACTGTGTGATAAGTGGAAGTGGATCCAAACCCATTTCAACGCCAATGGAGCAGCAACTTAGATTGGCAGACACTGATTGTGAGTTTTTTTAAAATCCAGGTAAGACTTGTTGGCAGGTTACTTTACCCATCCATCACAATGTCGGATAAAACTTATGCAGTACATATGCTCAGTCATTTTATGCAAAGTCGAAGATATAGACATTGGGAAGCTGTTTTACGAGTAATTAAATTTATCAAAGGGACTCTTGGAAGAGGCATCTACCCGCACAAAAATAATATTATCTTTGGCCTTGTAGCTTATTGTGATTTCGATTAGGATGTCCGTCCTATGACTAGAGGACCCATTACGAGATATTTTGTGAAACTAAGGAATGTTCATATATGTAGAAGTCAAAGAAGTAACAGGTTGTCTCCTATTCTTCTGCTCAGTCCGAGTACCGATCCATGGAAAATGTTACGAATGAGTTGGTTTGGTTAAAGGAACTTTTATGGTTTCTCAATGTTTCACTCGGTCCAACTCAATTGTTTTGTGACAGTCAATATTCATTTTGTCCGTGCGAAAATAGTTGTTGGAGATATTGTTTGTTCGTATGTTAGTTCAAAAGATCAATTTGAAGATATCTCACATTTCTGCAAAAGCAGTTAATTTTTTTAATCGGCGAGTTGGATGTTGTTGATCCTTACACACAAACGTAAGGGGAAGTGTAAAGAAAGTAGTATATTCTTAATGTTTGTATACTATTTAATTGTATTACATCATATTAGGATAAGGTATGCATAGTCAACAATTTATCTAGTTACCAAATTGTAATTGTATTTTGTACAATAAGTACTAAGTTGATTATTCAATAAAAAGTTATTCCGGTTATTATTTCCAATATTTTTACAAAAGCTCTTAATAAAAGAGGATAATGAAAAATCAAATGAGAACTTTACAATGAAAACAATGGCCCTGTATACAATATAATACAAAAGTACCTTTGCAAGGCTGACTGTGATACCCACTCCACATTGGAGAAGTATGAAATGTTATAATTATATATAAGCATGGTTTACATCTCATGATTACCTTTGATATCTATTTATGTTATACCATGTACCCGGGTGATTCACCAGTATGATACTGAATCGTATAATAACTTATAACTACAAAAGGATTCAAGTAATTAACATAATTCAAGTCTTACATAGTTCGACGAAGGAACTATAGTTGTCCTCAAAACAACTTATTACATGCTAAAGGAAATAAGTAAAATGCCTAAACAGGAAATACTAACAGTTCTAAATGATCTATTACATTTTTGTTAAACATTGAAATGAATCACCGTACTCGTGATACCCGTAGTAACCTTTGCGTGCATATACTAGTTGTTTGACGTGCTTAATTGTTTACATTATTTATTTGATTAGTCTTAGGGGTACTTTAGCTAGGATATAAAGCTGGAGACTTAATTATTAAGATGAATATTTTGGTTAGTTGGAAGATATTTTTAGGAAGGAAGAACCTAGTGTTTGAATATGTGCCTTTTTAATTATTTTAGGAGGGATGAACCTAGTGTTTGAATAGGTGCCTTTTTAATATTAATTTGGCTACCATGTGTTAGCCCAAAGGGCAAAGTGATCAATCTTATTTTGATGATAACAAACCATTGATAGCTCTAATGTTTGTGTGTTCATGTTCTTAGTGATAGGATCATTAGCACTCACACCAACATTGATGAAAATGGTAAGTTAGCTTCTTGTGTACAACCAAAAGTATGATCATACACACAAGGAATCTACACTTTGCAAGACTCCATAGCATAAGCATGAAGTCAATCCACATTCTATGGAAGTACTTGCAAAGTCAATGAAGAAGGAATATCAACGTGTCAAGAGCTACACAATCAATCAAGCATGTCAAATGGTAGACTCCTTGACAATAAGAAGTGTGAAGTCCAATACACTACATCAAGAATGCAAAAGGACTTCAACACTCAAGAAGATGTTGATCAAAGTCTTTAAAGTTCAAGCTACAAGAAGAATCAACTTGAAGATCTTAGGAAGATTAGTCTAAGCATATAGGTAATCTTTTGTGACTAATCTTTCCTTTGAGAATACTAGGATATAAGAATGTTTAAAGCTCAACAATGCATGTTTTCAAAACCTCATGTTTACATTATTCATGTATTTTGAAAAGGTTTTTGAAAACAAGTTGGTCAATGCCTAATTTATTTAAAATGCGTTTTCTTTCTTTACAAAACACTTAGGCATGTGCATGAGAACATTAGAAACTCAACCAAGTGTAAAGGCCACTTTAGGATACCTCTCCGATCGACCTAGGATTTGCCTCGGTAGACCTGAGATGTTTGATCGACCAGCAGTGTTGATCCGGTCGACTAGTTGGTTTTTGTCCTTATCTAAGTTTTGAAAGGTCTAATTCTCCAATGACTATATTCTATCCGGACGACCGAGTTATAAGGTAGGTCGACCTACATTACCTTGGAAGACCTGACCCATAAACTCGGACGACCGAGATAGACACAGTAGGCCTTTAACCTTTGATTTAAGGCCCTTCGGTCGACCGAGATAGACAGTAGGCCTTTAGCCTTTGATTTAAGGCCTTTCGGTCGACCTACTGTCTTGTAGCGGTCGACCTAAGCTGTCAATTTGGCCAAAATTATAGCTGTTGTGACCAACAAAGCTAGTGTGTTCTTGCCCTATAAAAAGCTTTCAAAGCTGAAATTTAAATAACCAATGAAGCCATAAGAGGGCATAGGCATATACACTTTCTAAACACACAAGCTTACACTTTTGATCTTAATTTCATATCATTCAAAAGCTTTTTGTGTTGATCTATAAACTTCATCCATCTTTCTATTCTCAATATTGATTAGAAATTTCATTTGTATATCCAATCCATTGAAGGATTTTTAGAAGTGAGTTAAATTGTAAATCTCATTAGACAGAGATAGGTTAACTCTCTTTTGTGAGAACTAGTTCTTTGTGAGCTAGCAAAAAACTCTTAGAGAGCTTCACTCTTGGTGAGTGTAAGGAAGTCCTAAGAGTAGGCATAATACCTCATCGTGAGGCAAACACTCTTTGTGAGTGGAAACGTCTTAGTGAAGCAAAAGTCCTAAGAGTAGGCACATGTCCTCTTTGTGAGGTCAAACACTCTAAGTGAGTGGAGTCTTCTCTGTGAAGCAAAAGTCCTCATTTGTTGAGTTAATTGTAAAATATTTAACCCACCTTGCATGTGTTGCAAAGGGTATCCTTTAGTGGATGTTGAAATCATTAGGGTGTGCCCTAAGGTAGTGGATGTAGATTCTTTGTGAATCGAACCACTATAAATCCTTGTGTTAGTTTTCTCTATCCTTACACCTTTACTTCATTGTTTATATACTTGCTATAACTTGCATATTTCATTATATGAACATATGTGCTTAGGATAGAAACTGTCACATGCTTCCAAACTTTATACAATTGCTTCACTTAAGTCATCTAAGTTTCCTTGATCATAATTGAATCGCCTTATGTGCTTAAACAACATACTTGTTGTTAAGGTGTACACTTAGGCAAAAGAAGTTTTAGAAAAGCTTAAAAAGTTTTTAAGAACCTAATTCACCCACCCAGCCCTCTTAGGTTTTATACCCTCAAAGGGTATTTCAATTGGTTTCAGAGTCTAGCCTCATTTTTATTGGACTTACATCCTAGGAGGATCCATGGCTCATAGTTTTTCTAACTTAGATGACCAATCCCTTTCTAGACCACCTCTATCTGATTGCTCCAACTTTGATAGTTGGCAATGTGCGTTTAAATTGTTTTTCTCTTCTAATGACATTTCCTTGTTGAGCATTATAGAATACTCCAAAGAAGTGGAGATTCCCACAAAGCTTCAAAGAAATATTCACAAAAAGAAGTGGCTTGAAGCAAGAAAATTTGAAATGGAGATGTTCAAAGGGAAAGAAATCTCAAATACTCCATAGCTCTTGGATTCCTCAAACTTCAATGGTAATCTACAATCATCATCACTTGGTAAGGTTACAAAGGTATCAACTTCACTTTCTCATAACTTTATAATTGATGTTATTAATAGTATGAGAGGTAAAATTGATGCTATTAATTGTACACTTATTGATGTTGCATCATGTTATATTAGTGATCATTCACATGAAGATAACCTAATACAAAAGCTTCATTCTTTTTGATGTTTCTCTTGCTAGGTTATCTAAAATATGAAACATCACAAGATTGGATGATTCTTTCTCTTACTTCTCATCTAATGAGAATCATCCTAGTGCTTGTAATATTATTAATGTTGATCCAAATACGCACTTGCGACTTGAGAAAATTCTCTAACAATGTAGGACCTTTGCAAGAGGTACCATATGTTTCTCAAGTTCCCCTTGTAGGTTCCAAGAGAGATAGCTCTCAATTCAAGGAAATGAACCTCAAGGAATGGCAAAGCAATGTTAAGACTCCAAGCAAAGAGTAATGTGCCAAGGACAACAAGTTTGTGAAGAGCTCATCAAAGGACAACAAGGAAAACATCTATGATGACTTCACAAACCAAAAGGAGATTGCTTCCAATGCTAAATGGAAAGAAGAAGCAATCAAATGATAAGCTTCTCCCAAGAGGGAAAATGTCTAGATCAAGGCCAAAGAATATGCCTCATTGGTCTCTTTGATGAAGATCAAGGTGAAAATCAAAGTCCTAAATCTATAGGCAATGAGGTACATTCTAATCTTTCCCTTGATCTTGACTATGTTAATGAGGAGGATCCTTATGTGCTATTAACTGATTTATAAGATGAAATGAATAGAATGGCTAAGAAGAACAAGATCATCGAATATGAACTTGCTTGCTCACTAAATGAAAGATCTAAAATGCAAGTAGAATATGATAGTCTTCCTACTTCCTTTCACATCATATCTAATGAAAAAGAGAATGCGCTTTTATCTCTAAATGATATGTCTCTCAAAAATCAAGAGTTGCTCAACAAGGTGCATAATTTATAATCTAAACTTGTTGAGCATAATGTCTTAAAGAACAAACTTAATATGTTAATAAGTGTACATGTGCTAAAGACATCCTTGGTAATGTGCGTGTTGCTCCCCATGCTCCTATTACTAGTAATTGTTTAGAGCACAAGCACAAACATATTATTGCACACTCTACTTCTATTAAAGCTAGAACACCACACACCACTATGCTAAATGCTAATTGCTCTTATTGTGTTAAATGTGGTCATCACTCTACTTGTTGCATTAATAAGAAAAATATTGAAAGAGGTGCAAAGTCCATTTAGGATGAGAAGAACCCCAAAACTAACCCCAAAGACCCACAAGAAAATGGGTACCAAAATTGAATTGTTTTGTAGGAAACAGGGGCCAACCGGACAAGGCAACGGTCGACCGCACAAATGGTAAAATAACCTCTTTCAAAGACAGGGTATCCCGGTCGACCGTAAAAAACTCCCGTTCGACCTAAGAAGCAGAGCATTCAGTAATAAGGTACCTCGGTCGATCGACATCCCTCCTCGGTAGTCCGAAATCGAGACAGAAGGAAATTAAATTTTAATTGGACGAGGACGGGCAACCGGATAGGACCTATGGTCGACCGAAGTGTCACGATTTAGCAGAAATCAAGGTGTTCAGAAATTCAAAAGCCAAATTTTCCCTCTCTCAAAATATCTCAAACCCTTTCACCTATAATCCTCAAATTTAAAGTATTTTTCATTCCAAAACTTATTCCTTCCATATTTCATGATTCAATTACAAGATGAAGACAAATCAAACTTCCAAACCACTCTCAAAACCTTCTAAAAATAAATCCAAGAAACCCCCTCAAAGAAGAGAACCCCTACCAAGAGACCTCATGAACAACCTCTAACGATTAGAGAACCGGACCAACCCGCTCCGAAGAAGGTCAACACAAAAAGAATGGCTACCAAAGGGAGAGGAAAATCAAAGAAGGTGATCGAGTTCAATGTAGAAACAGAGTCCGATGATGATTTTCAAATTCAACCTTCTTCACAATATCAAGGTGAATCTTCCTCCTATTCAACTACGAAATGTAATGATAAATTTTATGAAACCTTGACGAGAGAGATAGAGAAAAGGGGACTTCAAAGGCAACATGAGAAAAATGTGCCATTCAACGAAGAAGTGCCAATGCAAGAGGGCCAAGGGGATGCATATGAATACATTCACTTTGAGTTGAATGAAGAAGGGAATATCCAAACTCACTTTAGGAATCAAGAGGATATTCCAAGAGAAAGTGTTGATTGAAGACCTCCTCAACATGGAAATGAAACAAGCAATGACATTCTTAACCAAATTAATGACAACATGAAAATGATACTTGAAAAGTTGTCAAATTTGGATGGTGAGGTTAAGGATTTAAAAGTTCAAGTTACGGACTTGAAAAACGGGTTTAATGTGATGAACTACAAGGTTGATGACATAGATAGACATATCAAATCAAAGAAATCAACTTTTGAAATTAATGAGGTGGATGGAGAAGAGGAGATGGAAGAAGAAGAAGAAGAAGAGGCTACAAATGAAGATTCCATCAATATCAATGATGGAAATCAAGATGAAGAGGAGAAAAAAGGATGAAGAACCCAAGGTTGTGGTCAATTTTGAAGATGATGAAGAGACTTTGGGTCAAGAAAATGGTGAAGACTTGGGTTTGGGTATGAAAAGTCAAGATCAAGACCTTGCCATGGAATTGGGTGAAGACAAGGAAGAAGATTTGACCCAAACAAGTCAAGACAAGGAAAATGACGCTTCAAAGGACGGAAATTATCAAGAAGATTGATGGAAGATTAAAGGAATCATGGTGGACTCAAAGTGCAAGATGCAATTATCAATCCATGTGAATTTCTTAAACTCAATCTCTTTTATATATATTTCCTAGTATTTCATTTCATTTCCTTGTATCCCCTTTTCATTATCATTGTGTACCCTTAGACTAGCAATTGTTGAACTTTCACTTTCATTTATTTGTATGAATTTATTAAAGGGGCACATTGATGCTTTTATAATATGCTTTGATCTTTATTTGTTTTGATTCTTTGAGCATGTTATAGTTTTTGAGCTTAATGATTTGATCATTGTGATGAAAGCTCATTTGAAACCCCTTCCCTATTTTCTTAACGTCTTATGTTTTTGGAGAGTTTGTATATGCTTAGTTTTAGTTTTAATTTAATCTATATATCATGTAAGGGTTGTTTTGGAGTTTATATTCAAATATTAAGTATGATTCTTATGTGGTTGATCGTCTAGATGTTTGACTTAGAATATAAACTGTGATCGGGGCATTGTATATGCTTGTTATGTGTTTATATGAATATTTGGCATGGTTTTAACTGAATCTGCAGGTTTTCCTGCAATCTGTCAAAAGTCCGATCGACCGGACAATAGGTATCAGGTCCCGAACTCATCAGGTCGACCATTGGAAAAAGGATATGTCGACCGGCAAAGCAAAAAATCAGCAATTCTTGCACTTCAACTTCAACTTCTGTATTTTTTGTAAGTTTTGCTGTCTTATTCATATAGGCACAACTTTAGGGAGAGCTTTCTAATGTTTTTATCATATACCCCCCTCAAAATATGTGATGTATGATCAATCTTCCTTATTTTACATCATCACATCACTTATTGGCTTGTTTTCATCTTTAATACTCTATAGCCAATTTGTGTAAGTTATTTTGGGAGTTATATGTGTTATACATGTTTATATTCGACATGTATTCTCCCTTATAACTCTTGAGATTATATTCTTAAAATTCTTCTCCTTGGTGATCTCATATAGTTTTTGGTTAGTCTTGCTTTAAGAGTTGCTACACTCATTTTGCTAACCATGAACTTATTAGAGGAATGTACTCAAAGTGTTATCTTACACTTCCTCTACTTCTTTTGGTTGTGATACACGTTCTTAACTTATGTATTCATAGTATCACTTCCAATAGTACTTTGTTAGCTATATTTTCAAACATGTTTTTATCTCAAATAGCTAATATTGTATGATTGATAAACGGGGAAATTGTGCTTAATAGTTTTATTACTTATCTCTTTTATTTTTTAGCTTAGGTTGATATATTTTTTGAATTATATATGACCATCTTTTGATTTATGTGTCATTAAGGACTCTTGTTGTTTAGAAATCAACCAAGCTTGTTCAAAACTATCCTTCTTCAAATGATTTTTGGTCTTTAGATTTGATCCTTTGGTTCTTGTATTATCAATCTACTAGACCATTAAGATTCTCCATAGTTTTAAAGGTATTTCTATAAAGGAAGAATTCTTAAAAGTCATCAAGCTTCTCTAGAATTTAAACCTTATTCCTCCTTCATTTTCCTTTTAAGGGTATTTTCAAATAGTCTTCAATTGATCATTTTTAATAAAAAGGATGAGTAAATGCTTTTCTTATTGGCGCGCTGATTTCCCTTTATGATTTTGATAAAAAAAAAGGGGAGAAGTTTTAGTGTTGTAAATATGCCAAGAGAAGTAATTTACAAAAGAAGAAAGCTTAGAACTTGCAAAGATATCCAGGAAAATGCACCAAAGCCTTCTCAAACCTTAATCCAAATCCTAAATATTCCCCAAAACTTCAAAAATCTGTCTTATGTGGCTGATTTATTAGATATATCAATGGATTGAAAAACTAATTAGGAAGAAAGACAAGTTTTGGACATAGAAATGTGAAGAAATTATGGCAAAAGGGTTGAAGAAGCCGAAGAATAGAGTTTTTTTTCTTATCTTTTAAGGTGGGGATGGGTATTTCTGAAAAATTGACTATTGTACCCCCAACCTCGGACCCATGTGCCTTGCTCATGTCTTTTTTAACCGGAATTTTCACCTGAAACACTAATTTGACAAACAGAGTAGTCGCGTAAAAATATTGTGCTATTTTAGGGTTTAATTTAAAGTTTATGCTATTTATGTTTATATATATATATATATATATATATATATATATATTCTCATATTCTTATACCCTTTCCTTTTTTATAGACTTGTTGCTGCAGCCTAGGACTTTTTTCTAATGTCTAATGTTACCCTTCACTTTGTTCCGTGGAGGCACTTATTGTTGGTTTCATACAGTTTAGGTGGATGTATCCGATAGAAATATACTTTTATTTCTATCATCAATCTTTAGATATGTCTTATCTACTTTCTTGTAAAAGTCACAAACTTATTATTTGTAGGTATCTTTTAACTCTCAAGACGCACGTTAGAAATCAAGATGTAATTGGCCGATCGTTGTTGGGAAGAGAGCCCAAATATCTTTAGATAATGAGAAAAGTATTCAAATACATAGTTATATCCCCATGAGTTCAGATGCGGTTACTCTTTTCCGAGAGTAAGTTGACTCTTTAGAGCTATTACGTCTTTACTAACCATGCATGTGAAGGGATTCATGGGCAGAAACTCGTTCTAAACACCCATGAATCGTCCCCGAAAGGATCCAATCATACTATGGGAATCGAAATAACCGAAAAGACTTACAAATTTTCGGGTAGAATTCTGATTCGGGTGTTGTGCTGTAACCACCAAAAGATGTCCCTTGCGGAATTTCTCTCTACAGGTATCCACGCGACGAATACGAGCAACGAGTGCTAGCTTTGTATTTTTTTCTAATCTGAAAAAACTAGAGAGAAGTGATGGCAGTTTTGGATTTCGGGTTTTGGCTTTTTGCGGCTCACAGAAAAATCTCTAGGGTTTCGCCCAAAAGAGATTATATATGCGTGAGAGTTTGTTCTGAAAACCAACTCCCACGTAATCCCACACACTTCTGCTAGTGGGAGTTTTTATCGCATAATAACTCCCACGTAATCCCAGTCAAAGCCAAATATTGAAAATGACCATCCTTAATCTCTAATTCGAATAATAACATTTTATTATTTGTCAGGAAAATAAATGTCAGATACAATGAATCTGGACACATTCTAGATTCGTTGAATCTGGACGTAAAGCTCGTTAACTCGTATATGCTTATGACCCTGTAGGTTCATATCATAATGACAATGAAAACATACTTAGTGGTGTGTGTTCATAAGTCACAAGTGGTCCCTAGCAGGACATTATGACTACCCAGAGTGAATGAATGATCGGTGGAACCTAATCTCAATCCACTATTTAATCTCATTGTCTCGCGATATCCAACTTAAGCATAAGGCATGTTAGTTGTCACTTTATAAAGCTTAATTGTATTTCTGCTCGATCTCCTGGTAGACTATTTCAAACAAACAGTATTTAATAACCACTTTATTAAATGAATTAGAGCACGGCCATGCAGTTAAACAATCTTCCCTATTGAGGGTCCCACGGATATCTCTCTCTGATAAGAGAGGGACAAATCCCTTATAATGCCTCTCACATTCAAGCCATGATGAGATACTACATCCGATCATAAGTCGTATTAAAAGTAACGTTCGAATGAGTCAAAACGTAGCTACATTCATGATGGAAACGATGGAGACATAAAGTCTAAGGATTCCAAATAGTATTGAGGAACTAAAACTTATACTAAAATAACCATAAAGTATTACTTCTCTTTCGGATCACGTCTAATACAATATATCCCCAATATGTATCTATGATATGATTTGTATTCATTACACATGATCAGTAAAGCGATCATCAATCAAACATCATATTAGTTTATTTCTTGTATATAACATTACATAAAACTAGGGACAAACAGAATAATAATTATATAAGCTAATGAGTTTTACTATCAAATCAGATATTTGATGTTGAAAGGCAAAATTAACTATTCGAATCACATGCTCAAAATATAAAAACGTACAACATATACTCATGGTCCTAGGACACTACAAACAACATCATTACTGACATTGTTTTGTTTTTTTGCATTACTCAACATTCATATGTCCGTATTAGCAACTCAGAATCCTCGTATGGGAAAAAATCAATTACAAAAGATTTATAACGACATGTTGTGTCTTTCATGATCATAAAAGCTGGACTTGAAACTTGTTGCCAAATGTAATTTCCTTAGGGTCTGAAGAACTGGCAGTTTGTAATATGGCAGTGTTGATAAGTTTAATGTCGAGTTAGTTGGCAATGATCATCAGTTGTATTTATTTTTCTAGAATTAAAAACTTTTATTTAATTTGTATGAGATGGATTTTGAAATTTTTTGCATTTGAAAAGTTTCATGTCCACTTTATTCTGACTGCTTTTTTGTTTTAAGTATGCAAGTGTCATATCCCGTTTATCTATATCTGGATTTTTTTGTATTAGCATGCACTAGCAGCTAGAAATCTAATTTGTAATCAGTTTTATCAAGTATGATATATACTTTCGACTTCCTAGGCACTTTTACGTTGTTAATGTTTTTTTTTTTTTTTAAGACAAGTTTACTGCATTGGCTTATTAGAAATGGATGCCTATTTTCTTTGAATAGTAGGTTGACGATATGAATTACTACAGCTACCATAATACTTACGTCACCATTTTCAACAAAGCTCTGGATTAGCTGGATGATGCCATGGACAAGGGAGATTCCTCCACCGTCGTGAAGTTGCACAATGCTCTCAAATTCAACGCGGAGGTATCTTACTCTTATACTTTCTTTTTTCTTGTACTCTTTCTCTTGTCTCAACAATAACATCTATTTTTTATTTAAAATGAATAAAAACTTATGCAATGCATTAATATTAATTCTGAGATATTAATGTGTGACCCATATATATAATATAATATTTTCTCCATTTTTGAAGGTCACATATATCACTCAATTTTTTAGCCTGGCTCCAGTTAGTTTAAGTGTATCTGATTTTTAATTTTAATTTTTGTTTTATGAATTGAGCCTATTCTATTAAGGAAATGGGTGGGCGTTACTTCTAGTTAACATTTAACCTGAAACCTTATGGTTTTAGTAAGGCGTGCTTGATCAACAGAGTTATTGTTTTGACAATGTTGAACCTTCAATTCTGAAATTATTCGTTTTAACTTTTCTGCAGGTTGATCCTTTCTATGGTCATGAGTAGTAGAATGTGGTCTCACGTGAAGTCTTAATTGAGTGGGAATTGGAAGCATAATGTTATTCTAGATAAAACCTATTGTTTTTATCTTTTGGAAAACCATATGGATATGATTTAGCAATGGTGTTTATGAAGTTACATACTTAATGGTTTCTTCAACTAATAATGTCGACTTAATTTGTATTAATGGATACTAGGCGTTTTGAATGACCATATTTGATTGTTTTAGTATAATATTTTTTGAGGTATTGGTGTAATATTTTATTCATTATTGCATGATTTTTTGCTAGATGATTGTATTAATTGCTAATAAATATAATAGATTAAAAAAATTGGGTAAATAAAAATTATTGGCGTAGAACTTGTCTATTTTGCAACGGATAAAATTTAATATTGATATTATTTATTGTGTCGATAAATATTATTTTCGACAAATTTCATTGGACAAAAAAAATTATTCCTTTTTTTGTGACGAGTATATTTTATCTTGTCAGTGTAAAAAAATAATTTGAGTTTTATTATCGCGTCGAGATAAATATTATTTGCGATGGCCAAAAACTATTTTTGAAAAATTGTGCCATTGTAAAAAAATACTAAATAATATTTGCGACGGTGAAAAATTATTTTTGACAGTATATAAGGTGTTGCATAAATTGTTTTTGTATCAGTTGTTGCATCGAAAATTATAAGCGATGCAAAAAGTAGTTGTTGTTGCTAAGTTTTAATGTCGAGAAAAAAGCGTCAAAATTACAAAATTTCATGTTGTAAAAACTACTTGCGTCAGATGCAAAGTTTTTGCGACGCCTTTCATGCAACACTTCAATTACTGCCGCATGGCCGACACAAAACCGTTTTCTGTACTCTTTGCGGCAGGCGTCTCCTGAAGCGAAGATGCCTCTTTAGTAGTGTTTTTGTAAACTTTTAAAACTTCCTTCCAAAAGAAGAAAAATGAGCTAAAGGAAAACAAGATATGAAAGTTAGAAAGAGAAAATCATAGACGAGTGATTTATAGTAGTTTGACTCACTAAGATTTGAAGTCCACTACATTGAGACTAACTCAAGGATTTCAACAACAAACTAACTTCCCTTTGCAACTTAATGATTGTTGGATCAAACGAATATTACACAAGTAGATAACTGTCACACCCCGTAACCAGGGTGATGACATGGCAGCGTCTCATTGGTCGATGAGACACCAAAGCCTACGAAACAGAGTTACTAAAAAGGCAATTCATTATGCATTAAATCAAAAGTAAATGTTTAACAGTAGAAATCTAAATACATACTGAAAATGAATCTACTTATTACATTATTGGAAAAAGTCTAAGCTTTCTAAAAGAAATATTTGAAAAGGAAATAAAGTCTAGCAGCTACGTAGATCAAGATCACTCCTCAAATGGCCCCTCCCAGGTATCATCATCGTGAACAAGTTAAATATCTACATCACCTGCACAATAAAAGGAGGATGGACTGAGCTCTGGTGCTCAGTAGGGACCTAAAAACAAAGTTATAAACATAAAAGAAAATAACACAAATAAATGAAATAGATTCTCGTTTCCCAAAATAACCCTTTTGAAAATAAAAGCTCTCGACAAGCCACTACACAAGTCTTTTAAGACCTAAAGCCTGAAACAGAACAGAGCGGTACAGAACATAAAAGCAACCCAAAATACAAGTTAAAATACTCAAACCAAATTATCAATAAGACCCAAACAAATGTTAAACTATACTTATCAAATCTGACATCCCAGATCGAAATTCATGACATGAGTATCCTATACTACTCATGCACTACAAACCAATAGTTATGTCAGACAATCGAGTATAAAACAAACAAGGACCAAACAAGTAAAGAACAACAAATAAGCTAAACAACTAAACTCTTCACGTCTAAGCACTTCACACAACTGAATCCACATCAAGCACGTCTGCCCTACAGTATCCTCGATTACACAATTTAGTTATCGCTATGACACTACAATCCCACAGTCAAGCTCAATTGTCTAATCAGGCCCATAATCACTGCTAACAGCCCCCAAGTATTAACCCACTGAGGAAGGGCCACACAGAAACCGGCCTAAACTTTCCCCCGGTTGGAGGCCAAAAATAAAGAATACATCCATTGTGTCATTGCCCACACATGAGCTCCACAATTAACTGTTAGCAGCCCCAACTTGTTTCTCCCCGCTAGGGTCCGGGTCCACATATCCACACAGAAATATCGCGAACACCAGGTTCTAGCGATATATAAATGGGATATATCTTGCTACAGACCTTTTCATAAACAAGAGCTCGAATGAGGCGACGACTCGGTCGACCAAACCAAATAAGACTAAAATCAATGACTCCCAAATATGACGACCAAAGCGGTAACATTTATGCAAATTCAATATAGGCCCAATTAATCCAAGATTCACAATTATCAGTTAATTATGACAATTTACATAAGGCAATAACAAGAACACAGTAATCAATTTACTGATAAGATTATAATGAATTTAAATCATACCCGAAACAGTTTATACAATATCGAACGCAATAAACACAATTTGTGCAACTATTTTGTAAATTGAATAGTTTATTCGCTTTTACAGTGCAGTAATTAATGCGAAAATTAAATAACGTACGGGTTCCTACCTCGAATCCTTAGAAAAGCGATAAACGTCCAAGAACTGGAAAAAAATCTGGTTCTACCCTCTACTTCTGACATACATTACGGAAAATCTAACGGTTAAAATCTCGATCACTCCGGTCAGATTATAGTCCTATCAGTCTAATTTCTAAATCAGAAAGAATTACTCCGATTGGAGTTCGGATGTTACCTGTACGACGATTCTACTGGAAGCGCACAGAAAACGAAATTCAGAAAAACAGCCCCGCTCCCGGTGAGATATCTTTCCACTCCGAATTTCAAATCGAATTCCGTTTCCACCCACATATAGCTTATCTCTTTGTGATCGATTTACATATAAGATTTATCGAAAACTGATGAGGATTGCCCACTCAAAAATCCTCTCGAAGTTGCTAGAAATCACTCTCAAAATTCCTTTTTCTCTCTGTCTCTCACGGCACAGCCGCTGCTGAGAGAGCCGCCTTTTTCTTTTATCTTTATGCCTTGCACGTTTCCCAACCCTGATCCCCACGTTGGCTTTATATTTTTTTTCTGTCTCTTTTTCATCCCACAATCCGGGTGAAAATTCTCTGTCCCCGTCCGTGCATGTCCCCGTGTCCCTAACCAATCAGAATTTACTATATAAATATTTATTTTAATTATATATACACATGGTGAATTGTGATTGGTTGGGGACACGGGGACATACACGAACGGGGACAGGATTTTCTGCCCCACAATCCCACGTATTCATGTTTTTTTTAATTCTTTTATTTATTTATTATTATTGTAAGCCCTAAGGGCGAACGAACTCGGATTTTGATAATGGACAAACACTTGATGTTGTGTCTAATGTTTATATCTTTGTGATAGAATATCGGAACTAATATTGGAAGCTCTAAGTACTTCAATCAAGCCATGATCAAGATTCAAAGACATTTTATTCAAGGCTCATCTTTCAAGATTGAAGATTGAAGACTTAGGTTTGGTTAGATTAGCTTTATCGTTATAAGTCTTTATCTTATATAGCTCTAACCAAAGCTCTCATGATTATAAGCTCTACACTCAAGTCTTGCATGTTTTCATAAACACGTTTTCAAAAGGCTAAGTTTCAAAATGATCCTTACATGTGTTCGTATTTCAAAAGCCTTTGTTTTCAAAGTCTAAGTCCTTTAAAATGGTTTTCCGATGTTCTTACTTGTTACCTTTTGGAAAAACCTTTTAGACTTCAAAAGATTTCAATACGTATGAAATATCAACATCTCTCAAAGCTCAGGAGGTCGGTCGACCGAGCTTTCCTCGGATCAACCGAAGAGAAACTGAGAGTTGAAGACTTTGAAAACCAGCCAAGGTCGGTCGACCTAAGCCATTCTCGGTTGACCGAGGTCATCAAAGTGGGTCATTCGACCCTTGTTCGGTCAACCGAACTCTGTAAGAAACTAGCCGTTTTTTTACCGTTAAAGAGTCGTTTTTCAGCATATTTTGAAATGTATAAATACTCCAATGCTAGAGAATGACTCTAAGACTTGCACATACAATTTACATTGATTTCTTATCAAGTCTAAATACTCATAAAGCAAATGCTCTTCATTTCTATGATCTAAATCATTCAAGAGCAATATTTCTAAAGCAAGACAAAGAGTGTGCTTCATATGTTCTAAAAAGCTAAACTTCTTGTACTTCAAAGGTATATATCTTTTACTTAGAAGAGTGAACAACCTTGTTTATTATCCATCTTAATTCCCTTTCTTAGTGATTGGGTAATTCTTGTAAAAGTCCTACTTAGTGTGGGCAAGTAACTCTTAGTGAGTTTTTGTATTGTGGTTGTGTTGTAAAACTCTTAGTGAGTTGTCCACAAGTGTAAAAAGATCTTCTTAGTGAAGTTGTTGAAATCCTTGGGTGCGGCTCAAGGTAGTGGATGTAGATTCTAAGTGAATCGAACCACTCTAAATCATTTGTCTTGTGATTGGCTTTCATATTGCTTTTAATCATCTTGCTCAAACCTACACTAGCATTGAATAGATTCGAAAAAGTTTGCAAGATTGATTAAAACCCAATTCACCTCCCTCTTGTGTTTTACAATTGGTATCAGAGCCTCGTCTTCATTTTTAGCCTAACCGCTTGAAGTAAAGATCATGGCCGGTAATTCCGCATTAGCATACCTAGAGGGGTCTTCCACCAATAGACCACCACTTTTTGATGGAAATAATTATGAGGCGTGGAAAGACCGTTTCAAGATATATGTGTGATCAATAGATTATTCTTTATGGCATATATTTGAAGATGGTCCATATGTGCCTATGAAAATGGTGGATGGTGTTCAAGTGCCAAAGCCGGACAATGAGTTAAATGAGATTGAGTCCAAGAAGATGACTCAAAATTACAAGGCAATGAACATTCTTAGTTGTGCCTTGAATCCGGACGAGTACAACCGTGTCCTTGGAAAAAAATCCGCACACTCCATGTGGAAAATGCTTGAAGTTACTCATGAAGGCACAAATCAAGTTAAAGAGTCAAAGTTGAATATGCTTGTTAGAGAATTTGAGCTATTCTTCATGAAGCCTAATGAATCTATTAATGAGATGAACTCAAGGCTCACCAACATTATAAATGGGTTGAGGTCTTATGGTAAAGAGTACACTATGGGTGAGATGAATAGGAAGATTCTCAATTCTCTACCTAAAAGTTGGGAAACAAAAGCTCTTGCCAAGGATTTAAAGACATATTCAACGGAGGAACTTATTGGCTCTCTACTCACCTTCGAGATGAAGAAAAGGAAAAATGTTCCAAAAAAGGGTGTTGATCTTGATTCCATCATTAATCATGAAGAGGGAGAGAAATTGTTCTTTAACAAAGACCACATGTGTCTTATGGCATTTGGTAATGAGGTACATCCTGCTCCCTCTATTTCAAATTCTTATGATGATGATGATAATGATGAGGATGATCCAAATTAGCTTTTAATTGATATGTATGATCAATTGAAAAAATGTGCTAAGCAAAACAAAGAAATGAAGCTTAAAATTGAATCATTGCTTGATGAAAGATCTAAGTTGGTTGATGAAAATAAGAAGTTGTGTAATGATGTTATTTGCTTGAAATGTGAAAATGAAAGTCTTATTACTACTTGCAATACATCTTCATTACAATACATAGAAGCTTGTGATAAATTGTCATCTCTTGAAAACAAGCTTGTTGGTTTTGATCAATTGAAGAACAAAGTAAATGACCTTACCCTTCTTGTTGATAACTTTACTAAGGGTAAGAAGAATCTTGATGAAATTCTTGGTATGCAACATGCTTCACATGATAAACATGGTCTTGGTTATATTGCTAATCATGTTGATATTGCTAGCTCTTCTCTTAAACCTAAGAATCATGTTGTAAATGCTAGAATGTCACATAGGCCAAATAGATATCTTGTGCATGCTCACAAATCTTCTAAGCCACATATTCATTGCACATATTGTGGAAAACATGGTCACTCTTGTGTTTGATGCCATGTTAAGAAGAAGATTGAAAGGGGAGTTAAAACAATATGGAGAGTTAAGCATACTTTAACTAACCCCATGGACCCAAACAAAAGTGGGTACCAAAAGTTACTCTTCCCTTGAGTTTATAGGTTCTTATTAGTTAAAGGGAAGCTCCGGTTCTATGTTGTATCAATGTGTATGATCTTGTCACATAACCGGAGAAGAAGAAGCGCTTGTTAAAGGAGATGTGCCAAAAGAAGAAATTCAAAAGCACTCATTAACACTTGGATTCTCAAAGCTCAAATGTTAATCAATTGGAGAACCAAGTTGCTTAGATACAAAGAGCAAAGCATCAAGTGATGACAAGAGCCTTAGTGTAAATCCAATATCTTCATCACTTGGTAAGACAGTAAAGGTATCAAAATCACCTTCTCTTAACACTTTAATTAATGTGTTTAAATGTTTTTGATATATATATATATATATATATATATTTTTTTTTTTTTTTAAATATGCTTGCTCTTATATATGTTGCATCTCACACTTTTGAATTTTATATTTATATAGATAACCTTTAGCATGTTCTTTATTGTCCATGTTTATTTAGCTAAGGTATCTATGAGATGTAGCATATGCAACTTGATTGATTCTTGTTTGGTCATGCCCTATTCATTTAAGAATCCATCTAGTTGTTTTGTTTTTGATTTGCATGATCCTTATGCATATATGTGCTACTTGAGATATTGAACTAATCATGAAGGACCTTTAAAAAGGTACCATATTTGCTCTCAAGAATTCCTTGTAGGTAACAAAGAGTTCTAAGCTTCATGAAGAAGATATGAACTACAAGGAATGGCACAAGTGAGCTAAGACTCCAAGAAAAGAGTCAAATGCTAAGGATTACAAGATTGTAGAGGGTTCATCAAGAAAAGAAAAGTCACCCATCATTGATGACTCTACACTTGTCATGAATAGAAGAGGAGATTGCTTTCATCTCATCAATCAAGGATGAACAACAAAGAAAATGGAGCAATCACATGTCAACCTCTCAATGAGCTTCAAAGGATAATGATGATCATGAAAAAGATCAAACAAAAGGCCTCTATGGACAAAATGGTAAGAAGTCCAAGCTCAAAGAGCATTGAGGTACAATAGCTTAACTCATCCATTGTTAGTGATCATTGTTTTGTTTTTGATCCTTATGTGCTTGATCTTTATTGCATTTAGGGATGTTGTTGTGTTTATATTCTAGTCTATAGCATTAATCTTATGTGGTTGATCGTCTAGATGCTTGACTTAGGATGTAAACTCAATTGTGATGTTTGCTTAATTGTTCTTATTTTACATCATCACATCACTTGTTGGCTTGTTTTTCTTCTTTCTTATTTTATAGCCAACTTGTGTAAGTTATTTTGGAAGTTATATGTGTTATAAATGTTTATTTTTTTATAATTGGTTATTTCTTACATTTGGTATCACATATACTCTCCCTTAATAACTATGAGATCATAATCTTTACTTTCATATCTTTTGTGATCTCATTAGAGTTTTTGGTTAGTCTTGCTTCAAGAGTTGTTATACTCATTTAGCTAACCATTAACTTATTAGAGGAATGTTCTCGAATTGTCATCTTACACTTCCTCTAATTCTTTTGGTTGTGATACATGTGCTTAACTTATGAATTCATGGTATCACTTCCACTAGTACTTTGTTAGCTATATTTTCAAACATGTTTTAAATTGGTCAATTGGTATCAAACTTGGTTTTATCTCAAATAGCTAACATCGTATACTTGATAAATGGGGAGATTGTTCTTTAAGATTTATTCTTTATCTCCTTTGTCTTAGCTTAGGTTGATATTCTTTTTGAGCCATACATGACCATCCTTTGATTTATGTGTCATTATGGACTCTTTGTATTTAGAAATCAACCAAGCTTATTCAAAATAATCATTCTTCAAATGATTTTTGGTCTTTAGATTTGATCTTTTGGTTCTTATCCTATCAATCTATTAGACCATCAAGATTCTCCATGGCATTAAAAGTTTTTTTTATATATGGGGAGAATTCTTACATTTCATCAAGCTTCTCCACAACTTAAATCTTATTCATCTTTACTTTTCATTAAATGCTTTTCTTATTGGCGCTCTGATATTCCTTTTTGATTTTGACAAAAAGGGGGAGAATTTTTAGTGTTGCAAATGTGCCAAGAGAAGTAATTTACAAAAGGAGAAAGCTTAGAACTTGCAAAATGGGAGAGATAAGGGATTCTTTAAAATAGGGGGAGTAGAATATTTTTTTTGAAAAACATCTACTTGCCTAGATCCTTAATATTCTTATCTCATGCATTCATATTTATATGCTTTAAAGCTTTACTTTTTGCATATTATTCCCATTTGCATCAATGTTTTGTCATCATCAAAAAGGGGGAGATTGTTAGCCCGAATGGGCAAAATATCCTATGTTGTTTTGATGATAACAAACCATTGATAGTTCTAATGTTTGGGTGATCATGTTCTTTATAATAGGATCTTTAGCACTCACATCGACATTGATGAAAATGGTAAGTTAGCTTCTTGTGTAAACAAAGGTATGTATATCACACACAAGAATGCTATATGATGGAAGGAAGGAGACAAGGAGGTTGGTTGGGAAATAGGGCTCTTCAAAGAGTCCCTAATTTGTATGGCAAAAGAACTTAACATGCTAGTGCTTATGTTTCTCGTTCTATCTTGGTTTATCTTATAAGCACTTAGCTTTACACTTATTTGTTCTTATATCCTTTTGCCATGCTTCCTTGTACTTAAAATTGTCCATATCCTATCTAATTACATCAAAGTTTGTCATAATCAAAAAGGGGGAGATTGTAAGCCCTAAGGGCGAACGAACTCGGATTTTGATAATGGACAAACACTTGATGTTGTGTCTAATGTTTATATCTTTGTGATAGAATATCGGAACTAATATTGGAAGCTCTAAGTACTTCAATCAAGCCATGATCAAGATTCAAAGACATTTTATTCAAGGCTCATCTTTCAAGATTGAAGATTGAGGACTTAGGTTTGGTTAGATTAGCTTTGTCGTTATAAGTCTTTATCTTATATAGCTCTAACCAAAGCTCTCATGAACATAAGCTCTACACTCAAGTCTTGCATGTTTTCATAAACACGTTTTCAAAAGGCTAAGTTTCAAAATGATCCTTACATGTGTTCTTATTTCAAAAGCCTTTGTTTTCAAAGTCTAAGTCCTTTAAAATGGTTTTCCGATGTTCTTACTTGTTACCTTTTGGAAAAACCTTTTAGACTTCAAAAGATTTCAATACGTATGAAATATCAACATCTCTCAAAGCTCAGGAGGTCGGTCGACCGAGCTTTCCTCGGATCAACCGAAGAGAAACTGAGAGTTGAAGACTTTGAAAACCAGCCAAGGTCGGTCGACCTAAGCCATTCTCGGTCGACCGAGGTCATCAAAGTGGGTCATCCGACCCTTGTTCGGTCAACCGAACTCTGTAAGAAACTAGCCGTTTTTTTACCGTTAAAGAGTCGTTTTTCAGCATATTTTGAAATGTATAAATACTCCAATGCTAGAGAATGACTCTAAGGCTTGCACATACAATTTACATTGATTTCTTATCAAGTCTAAATACTCACAAAGTAAATGCTCTTCATTTCTATGATCTAAATCATTCAAGAGCAATCTTTCTAAAGCAAGACAAAGAGTGTGCTTCATATGTTCTAGAAAGCTAAACTTCTTGTACTTCAAAGGTATATATCTTTCACTTAGAAGAGTGAACAACCTTGTTTATTATCCATCTTAATTCCCTTTCTTAGTGATTGGGTAATTCTTGTAAAAGTCCTACTTAGTGTGGGCAAGTAACTCTTAGTGAGTTTTTGTATTGTGGTTGTGTTGTAAAACTCTTAGTGAGTTGTCCACAAGTGTAAAAAGATCTTCTTAGTGAAGTTGTTGAAATCCTTGGGTGCGGCTCAAGGTAGTGGATGTAGATTCTAAGTGAATCGAACCACTCTAAATCATTTGTCTTGTGATTGGCTTTCATATTGCTTTTAATCATCTTGCTCAAACCTACACTAGCATTGAATAGATTCGAAAATGTTTGCAAGATCGATTAAAACCCAATTCACCCCCCCCCCTCTTGTGTTTTACAATTATTATTACTTTTCTTTGACCGCGAAATCCTTTTCTTAGTTATTTAAATTCTTTTATTATTCAAATCATTAAATTCCTAATCCAAGTATTCATCTAATTAAATTAACCATCTAGGCAAATTACAATTAAGTTACTCAACTATGTTACGCGAGAGGAACGCCCCCCAATAAAACGTACACAAAATAGCACGTAACATGTTGTAACAATTAATTAGACACGTAGTCACATAATTACAATTAATAAATCACTCTTACACAGTTAGTCGCGAAAATTTAAATTACACGTCAAATATCACGTAAGAAAAAGTTACGGATTTCACAATAACTCACTAAGAATTTTACATAACAACCGCTACACAAGCTCACAAAGAGCTTTACAATCTCACAAAGAGAGAACCTCACTAAGACCTTCTAACTCACAAAGAGCTAACTCACAAAGAGATGAGGAAAATGTTTAACCAAACTAATCACACTTTATGTGATGGATATATACAATTGTATAGCTAAAACTTTCTAAACTGAAATGATAATGATCACACTTGTTTAGCCATGAAAGTGTAATAAATTAGTATAGAATACTTGTATAAAAGAGTAGAACATGAATGCACTTAATAGCTTGGCTGGTTTGCAATAAATCAACAGTTAGTATATATAGGAGGTTCAAAGTCGAGCAATATTTTAATGCTTTAACCACAAGAATCTACAACCTGATTGGACACTCTGGTCGACCGTTATAGGTGTCAAGTCATCCAAGGTTCGTTCGGATAGTTTAAGTGGTCTACTGGATACATGCGGTCGACCTAAGAAGGGACCTTGGTCGACTAGAGACAAACCTCGGTCGTCGAACCCAAAATCAAGGTCCACCAAACAAACTAGCCGTAAGAGTTCAAGAACATTCAAAATGACTAAGTAGAACTTCACACTTCAGTCGGTCTAACCACATAGGTTGGTCGACCGACCTCTATCACGGACGACCTAGGTGATGGTCATAAGTGGATTTTCGACAAAGTCTCAATTCAAATGAACTCTAAGTCATGACAAAATCATTTGTGTTAAAAGCAAGCCTTTGAAAAACATTTTCAAACGCATTTTAACATTGTTGATCGAATGATCAAACTAAGGTTTTCAAAACATGAGGCATTCTATATAAAAAACGTTTTTCGTGCATGCATGACACGTTTGAGAAATGTTATCTGAGTTTAGATCTTAGGGTTTACAAGATATGGAAATTCTAATCTACCCTAGTATATACCTAAGTCTTCAAGATTTCTTAATGTAATGACATTTCTTGAATCTTCAATGTGTAAGGATTGTCATATGACTTGTGGATTCATCTTGAAGATCTTGGTTCTTTCATAAGATCTACCACATTAAAAATAACGTTAAAGTATCATAAATTGTTTGCCATTTATCAAAATAGAGAAACTAACCCTTAGGACTTACAGGGGCAAAGTGCTTATTTTGTGACATTTGTGACAAATTTCCATACCCCCATGACCTTATGGGGTATTTTAAAATAAACCCTTTAGAAATTCCATTTATGATTTGCAGTTTGAAATTGGCTGTTAAAATTTAATTAAGCCCATCTAACGGTTAAAAATTAAGTTGTAGTAAATTGGCATAAGGTTAATTAAATAATTACGGATGCTACATTTTCTCCTAATAATTGGGAGAACAGTTACTCAGGAAGTTACAATCATCACCCTAATAAATCTCCCCCTCCTTAGTAACTTCCATTCCCACGTTTCTCCCCATCTCTGAAAGATATTACTAGTAAAATTACACAATTATTCAGTTAAAAATTCTTTTAGGTCCACTGTTATTCAACAAGCACAATTACACAACAACTGATTAAGACATACTAATTTTCCTCTCTCTCAGGTAGAGTAATCTTTCTTTAGGATTTTTTCTTGATTTGATCATATATACTTCCATTACACTAACTTCATTTTCACTGTACTTATAACTAACATATATATTGGCAGTTACTCTAAATTCTTCTGCTGCAATACATATTTCCTTGTTTTCCTCAAAATTAATGACATGCTTAGATATTATTTGTGTTTGTCTCAGGTTTTTCATATTTTTTTTCCAACAACAATGGCATTGAGCTTCCATTCCAAGTCCAACTGGAATGATGAAATAGAGGCGAATTACGACTCAGAATTAATGAGCAATATTATGTTTGCTCAACCACAGCTAATGAATACTCCTCCTCATGATCAGCTTCTTGAATACGATTCCAATTCCGCATTTTCAGACTCATCATATTATGTCAATCCTTTTCTTGGGTCTTCCCAAGACTTGTTATTTTGCTCAAACAACAACTATAGCTCTTTACTTGATCCTTTCGTTTCATCTCCTCCCGAAAACCTTAATTACACTCTTTTTCCTGAAATCTTTCCTATTCAACAAGAGCCCTACCCTTACCTTAATTCCGGGGGTTATGTTATTGAGAATAATACGAGTTGGTTTCCAGAACATATTGGGCCTGAAATTCATGGTCCAATATTTTCTGATTTTGGTTGTAGTAATAATTCTTACTTAGTCTGTGGTGGTACTAGTTATGGTGGGGAGGTAGGGGCAAAAAATCGCGGGAATAATGGAGGAGGGAGTTTGTCAGCACAGAGTATAGCAGCAAGGGAGAGGAGAAGAAAGATAAGTGACAAAACTCAAGAGCTTGGTAAGCTTATACCAGGTGGTCACAAGATGAACACTGCTCAGATGTTTCAAGTATATTAAGTTCTTGCAAGCTCAACTTGCAATTCTTCAAACTATGGCCTCTTTTCATCAAGTAATTAATTATTTTACTTTTCTAATTCTTCATGTTTTTGCAATTATTTATTTTCTCTTTTTTTCTTTTCGGCATTTTTATGATGCGTTATAAGAACGTAATGTGAATGAAACTCAGGAGCAATTTCTTGTTTTATGTTCTTCAACTCCAAGAACATTGTTAATAGGGGCGGATGTGACATATCCCAACATTACTAGTTTTTCTATAGAATGAACTTTTTACTATATATTCGAAAATAACAGATTTTGCTCAATTTGTTTGGACTTCACGATGAAAATGATATTCACACTAACAATTTAACTTTTTGCACCCTTATTTTATACTCCTTCATTCTAAATTGAATATTCACATTTAACTTTTTGTCATAATTAAGAACTGTATTTAACTATTAGTGAATTACTATAATATCCTCATTCATGCTTACTAATGGTAAGCTCCATATGTCTTTTTTTTAAAAAAAATTCTTCCAATAATATTTAACCTCAATATTCCCCTAATTGTTGATATATTGACTGTTGTATTTTGCAGCAAATAAGTTTTGGGCTGTTTGAGTTTTTTCTTATGGTAATCAATTTATTTTATTGCAGAAAAGTGGAGAATCATTAGAGAGTCAAGAAATGGAAGCTCTTCTGGGGTCTTCTTTGATTCAAGAAAAGTTATATGCTGCTGATAAGTGTTTGGTTCCAAAGAAGTTGCTTGAATATGTAGCAAATAATCATAACCTCCAAGCCAATATTGACGATCATCATTCCTCATTGGACATCAAAAATTTGATTTGAGATATAATTTAACTCTTGATGATGTCTTTTGTTCCATTAAGTTGTTTGTTTTTTGTGTTGTTTAATTTATCAGCTAATTTCTAATTGTTGTAGTTAGATATATAGTCTTCTAATTTTCTTATTATCTTCTTGTGTTTTCTTGTAAAGTTCCGAGAAAGGGCATCCGAAAAGTCGCAAGAAACCCAAAGACACACGACGAATTTGTAATTTCAATTCAACTTAAGTAAAAAACTAGAAACATTAGCAGCAAGAAGTCTAAAAGATGCTTTTTGATGAAATAGAAGAACTGTTTCCCCCGAAGTACCACATTATGAGCATTAATTTTTCTCATATCGGATGAAAATGTACAATTCATTCTTAATGTATCTACTCGAAGTCTTGATTGATTGAGTAATTTATTTTTAAATTCTTAATGAATTCTCTATTTTTGTTTTAAGAAATATGTAAGCCTTCGAGGTGTGTTCCGTTTGGTTAATGCTAAGGTCTTATTTTCTTTTAATTTAGTAATATTTTTACAAAATCTTTATGAATTCTTTTTACCGAATGATGAAACCTTTGGAGAGGAAGAAAAGAAAATGGTAGGGGGCGGAGGCTGCGACAATGAGAAGAAACCATCCAAAGTCGGTTTAAAAAAAAATGTATCTGTTCACTTATAATAATTTTTTTTATCTTTGTAGTCCCATTAGCCATTGTCAAAAAACAAAAAGATAAGAAAAATGGAGTTTGTTCTCTGATGAACAACACGGTGAAGAAATCTGAGCAAAGATGCGTACCTAAAGAAATTTAATCTTCGTCTATGTTTATTCTCTTCACTAGGTTTGATCCTCGCGCGATGCGCGGTTGTATTTCTAATTTATATATCTCT
Source organism: Vinca minor (assembly GCA_026122235.1). Classification (NCBI taxonomy): domain Eukaryota; kingdom Viridiplantae; phylum Streptophyta; class Magnoliopsida; order Gentianales; family Apocynaceae; genus Vinca; species Vinca minor. The sequence goes on from JAOCZM010000230.1 coordinate 4,189,733, forward strand.
TTTGATGATGTCATACATATTTTCTACCTTGCATTTTGCTTAGAGATATAACTGAAACTGAAAAACATGTTAATATGTCTCAAAATAAATTTAGATAAGATGTAATAATTCTACTTTTTTATTCATAAACTTGCTAATTCATTCTTTTTGTCTAAGAACAAAACCATCATAAATATTTTTTTTTCTAGAAAACAAAATAGCCTTCATATTTTATAATTGTTCTACATATGATATAAAATATATATTCAAATGAAATAAATATAACAAAATACAAAAAACAATCCTCAAAGAAGCTTAGCCTACATTTTGTTGCCTCCTGTCACTAACGAGCTACTTAGCACCCCTTTTTCCCGTCAAATTTTTTGAGCCCATTCTCTAATTACTCCTCTTCAAGAAGCTTATTTTGGGAACCTTTAAGAGCCATTATACCTGCACAAAAAAAATGTTCACCCTCTATAGCGTATTACATGTTATCCATCCTCATTCTCAAACAAATAAAAGTAAGAAAATAATTACACAGCAAACAAAACAAAAGCAAGGAAATAATTACGTACAAAAAAAAGGCAAGAAAAGAATTGAGTCAAGTATCAAGATTTTCTATTACCCATGTTTTTCAGGTGGCAAGCTCTCTCTGTCTTCAATCGACAAAAACATGTTCTGGAAATTGAGACACATATTCTCTTAACTTGGTACTTGAAAAATAATTTGTGTAAGCCCTAAGGGCGAACAAACTCTGTTTTTGATAATGGTCAAACATTTGATGTTGTGACTAATGCCTTATATCTTTGTGATAGAATATCGAAACTCGTTGTGGAAGCTCTAAGTTCTTCAATCAAGCTATAAACAAGATCTTCAAGGCACATATCATCAAGATTGAAGACTTAGGTTTGGTTAGGATAGCTTTATATTTATTAGTCGTTATCTTATAAGCTCTCTAACCAATGCTCTAAATGAACTTAAGCATACAACACTATAGTCTTGAATACATATTAAACACGTTTTCATAAGGCTAAGTTTCAAAATGAGCTTTACATGTGTTCGTATTTCAAAAGCCTTTGATTTCTAAGTTTAAGTCTTTTAAAACGGTTTTCAAAATGCTCTTACTTGTTACATTTTGAGAAAACCTTTTAGACTTCAAAAGATATCAATACAAGGGTCAAAACAACATCTTTCAAAGCTCAGAAGGTCGGATCATCCGAGCTTGCCTCGGATCAACCGAAGCTAGACAGAGAGTTGAGCCAAAACAGGTCGGTCGACCTATGGCCAACTTCGGTCGACCGAAGTGCCTTCTCGGTCAACCGAGGTCCTTGTTAGGTCAACCGAACTCTGAAATAAACTAGCCGTTATCTGACCGTTTTAAAGTCGTTTTTTGGACCTTTTTGAAAAGTATAAAAGCCCTAAAGCTGTATATTCACAAAACAACAACTACAATTGATCTACATTGAATATACAAAAGCTCTAGCTTTTCAAAAGCATATCCATCTCTTTTTATGTGTTAAAATGTTCATATCCATCTCATATATGCAATATACAAAGTGTTGAATTCACAAGTTCAAAAGAGCATTAAAGTGTGATCTTAAAAGGTATCCATACTCCACTTCTTGAGTGTGAAAATTGTATCTTTATATCTTCATCTTTCCCTTTCTAAGTGATTGGGTATTAGTTGTGTTTAGTCCTACTTAGTGTTGGGCTTTGTACTCTTAGTGAGTGTTGATTGTAATTGTGGTTATTTGAGTAAAACTCTTTGTGAGTTAGCCACAAGTGTAAAAAGATCTTCTTAGTGAAGTTGTTGAAAATCCTTGGGAGAAACTCAAGGTAGTGGACGTAGATTCTTTGTGAATCGAACCACTCTGTAAAACACAAGAGGGGGGGGTGAATTGGGTTTTAACTAATCTTGGCAACTTTTTCGAATCTTTGCAATGCAAGTGAAAGTATAAGCAAGATGAACAAAGGCTAAAGCAAAACCCAATCAACAAGACAAAGGATTTATAGTGGTTCGATTCACTTAGAATCTACCTCCACTACCTTGAGCCGCACCCAAGGATTTCAAACACTTCACTAAGAAGATGCCCACACAAAGTAGGACTTTTACAATTGCCCACACAAAGTAGGACTTTACAACCAAATGATGCCCACACAAAGTAGGACTTACAATAATAACCCTATCACTAAGAAAGGGAATTAAGAAAGGTTAAGTACAAGGTTGTTCACTCTTCTAAGTGAAAGATATAGTACCTTTGAAGCACAAACAATTTAGCTCTTGAACATATGAGGTCCACTCTTTGTCTTGCTTTTTGAAAGAATACTCTTGAATGCTTTAGATCATAAGGATGAAGAGTATTTTGCTTTGAAAGTGTTTAGACTTGATAAGATATCAATGTTTTATGTTTGTCTAAGTCTTCGAATGTTTCTCTAGCTTTGGAGTATAAATACATTTCAAATTTGGCTGAAAATCGAGTCTCCAACGGTCAGAAAACGGCTAGTAAAAGCAGAGTTCGGTTGACCGTTCAGGAAACCTCGGATGACCGAACCAAGCTTCGGGCTGACCGAAGACATGGTCGGTCGACCGAACCAGGCCAACTTCGGATCCACTAAAGGGAACCCTCGGTCGACCAAGTAGGGAAAGGTCGACCGAACCGAACTTTTCCAAGTCTCGGTTTCTTCGGTTGATCCGAGCTTGAGCTCGGCTGACCGAACTTCCAAGCTAATTTTTTCACACGCTTTTGAAATCTTTTGACGTCTTTTTAAAGTCTAAAAAGGTTTTCCTAAAAGGTAACAAATAAGAACACTTGGAAAACTTTTCTAAAAGACTTATCTATTAAATCAAAGGCTTTTTGGATAAGAACACATGTAAGGATCATTTTGAAACTTAAGCCTTTTGAAAACGTGTTTATGAAAACGTGTTTATGAAAACATGTATGCAAGACTAGAGTGAGAAGCTTATGTTCATAAGAGCTTTGGTTAGAGCTTTAAAGATTACTGACTAATGACGACAAAGCTAAACTAACCAAACTAAGTCTTCAATCTTCAATCTTCATAGATGAGCCTTGAATAGTATGACTTTGAATCTTGAACATGGCTTGATTGAAGTACTTAGAGCTTCCTACAAGATTTCCAATATTCTATCACAAAGATTAAGATCATTAGACACAACATCAAATGTTTGTCCAATATCAAAAACAGAGTTCGCTCGCCCCTTAGGGCTTACAATCTCCCCTTTTTGATTATGACAAACTTTGATGTAATAAGATAGAATATGGACAATGTAAGTACATGGAAGCATGGCAAAAGGATCTAAGAACAAATAAGTACAAAGACTAATGCTTAGAAGATACCAATTGTAAAGATAAATATATGCAAAGACATAAGCACTAGCATTATAAGTTCTTTTGCCATATAAACTAGGGACTCATAGAAGAGCCCTATTTACCAACCATCCTCCTTGCCTCCTTCCTTCCATTTAAAAGGCAAGTTTTGAGACATAAGATATATACAAACATATAAAAGCTCCCCCTCAAAACATGCCGGGTGAAAAGATACAAAATAGATAGAAACATGTTAAGAAGGCTCCCTAGATATCTTTTCCCTTTTTCTACATTCAAGCTAGAAGCATGTAAAGATAACTCCCTTAACCCTAGATATCTTTTCCCTTTTTCTACATTCAAGCTAGAAGCATGTAAAGATAACTCCCTTAATTTCTCCCCCTTTGGCATAATCAAAAAGATTTCAAACACCAAATAAAATATAACAGTTAAGAACATGGGAACATGCTAATAAACACAGCTTGAATTCATCCAACAACAAGAGTATGTAATATCCATAAAATTCTAGCACATCAACTACCGGCGGCTATTAAGTCCGCTTTGGTGGTGGAAAAGGGATACACAAGCTTGTTGTGAAGCTAAGACAAAAGGAGATAAGGAATAAAACTTAAAAGAACAATCTCCCCTTTTATCAAACATACCATGTTAGCTATTTGAGATGGAAACAAGTTGAATACCAATTGTAATAGTCATAAACACATTGATACCAATTGTGAAATACATTTGAAAATATAGCTAACAAGAGTTGGAAGCAATACCATAAATACATAAGTAAAGCATATGTATTGCAACCAAAAGATTTAGAGGAAGTATAAGATGACACTTCAAGTACATTCCTCCAATAAGTTAATGGTTAGCTAAATGAGTATAACAACTCTAGAAGCAAGACTAACCAAAAACTCTAATGAGATCACAAAGAATATGAATATCAATTGTAAAGAATATGATCTCATGGTTATTTAAGAAGAACACATGTTAGAGTATGAACATGTATAACATGTGTAACTCCCCAAAATACCTAACACATATTGGCTAAAGGATATGAAAGAAGAAAAACCAAGCCAACAAGTGTTAATATCTCTAAATGATGCAACATTTTAACATGATGATCAAGGATGATAAAGATCAAGCACATCATGTTAAACATATGTAAATGAGGATCAAGCACCAAAGAGATATGGTATGTGCATTCTTGAAGATATTGATACCAATTGTGATTGTGTTTGTACTTTAAGCAATTAAGATCTTATAAGTAGAACACAAGACACATTATCAAGATAAAAGAACCCATGCACATAAAAACAGAGAGTTTCAATAATCAAGTTTATGCTTTTAAATCATCATTCTTGTCAAGTTTGGAATGAACAATAAGCATATTGACAAGCAAAATATGATGTACATAAACCATAAGCAAAAATGCACAAACTCTCTTTGTCTTACAAAGACTAGAAGTATATCCTAAACTACTTGCACTAACAATCCACAAAGTGATCATGCAAGTTGAAAATTGAATGAGCAAATACTTCTTAGCCATTTAACTAAACTCATCATATAGGAATGTTATAGCTCAAAAGGATCAAAAAACAACATAATGACCACTAATCAAAGGATGAGTTAAGCCTTGTACCTCAACGCTCTTTGAGCTTGGACTTCTTACCATTTTGGTAGATCTTAATTATCAACAAGTCCATTGAGGCCTTTTTGTGTGATCACTTTCATTGATCATCACAATTTTGTAATCCTTAGCATTTGACTCTTTTCTAGGAGTCTTAGCTCACTTGTGCCATTCCTTGTAGTTCACATCTTCTTCTTGAAGGATATAACTCTTTGTTACCTACAAGGAATTCTTGATGACAAATTTGGTACCTTTTTTAAAGGTCCTTCATGATTAGCTCAATATCATCAAGTAACACATATATGCTTAAGGATCATGGTTATCAAAAACCAAAACAACTAGATAGATTCTTAAATGAATATGACATAACAAAACAAGAATCAATCAAGTTGCATATGCTACATCTCATAGATACCTTAGCTCAATAGACATGAATAAACAAGAGCATGCTAAAGGTCATCTATATAATTATTGAATTCAAGCATGTGAGATGCAACATATATATAAGAGCAAGCATGTATATATATCATAAACACTTAACTCATTAATCAAAGTGTTATGAGAAGGTGATTTTGATACCTTTGCTTTCTTACCAAGTGATGAAGACATTGGATTGACACTTTGGCTCTTGTCATCACTTGATGCTTTGCTCTTATTATCTAACCAACTTGGTTCTCCAATTGATTGTCATTTGAGCTTTGAGAAACCAAGTGTTGAGGAGTGCTTTTGAATTTCTTCTTTTGGCACATCTCCTTCGACTTCTCCCCAATGCCACTTCCTTTTTGAATCAAGTTCATTGAAGCTTTGTGGCATTCATCTAACTTATTAGAACCTATAAGATCAAGGGAGGAGTAGCTTTTGGTACCCACTTTTGTTTGGGTCCATGGGGGTTAGTTGAAATACGTTTAACTTTCCAAATAGTTTTTACCCCCTTTTCAATCTTCTTCTTAACATGGCATCTAGCATTGGTATGACCATGTTTACCACAATATGTGCAACAAATGTGTGGCTTAGAAGATTTGTGAACATGCTCATAAAATCTATTTTGCCTATGTGAGGAACTAGCATGCACAAAGTTATTCTTAGGCAACTTAGAAAAGCTAGCATGATCAAAGTGATTAGCATTATAACCAAGACCATGTCTATCATGTGAAGCACGTTGCATAACAAGAATATGATCAAGCTTTTGTGTTCCTTTGGAGAACTTGTCAACTAGTGAAGTAAGCTCAACAATTTTGATTTTCAAACTATCAAATTCAACAAGTTGACATTCAAGAGATGACATTTTATCACATGCTTCTTTGTATTGTAATGAAGATGTTTTGCAAGTAGTAATGAGATTTTCATTTTCACATTTCAAGCATTTAACATCATCACACAATTTTTTCATTATCATTAATCAACTTTGATCTTTCATCAAGCAAGGATTCAATTTTAAGTTTCATCTCTTTGTTTTGCTTTGCACATTTTTTCATTTGCTCATACATATCATATAAAAGCTCATTAGGATCTTCCTCATCATCATCATCATTAGAATATGAAGGGGAGGGAGAAAGATGTACCTCATTACCAAAAGCCATGAAGCAAACATTTGAGTTTTCCTCTCCTTCTTCATTTTCTCTCTCATCTTGATCCCATGTGCATAGCATGCCCTTTGCATTCTTTGATTTGAAGAATTTTTTTCTTTTTTGTCTTCCTTGAGGCCCTTTGCTTTGGCGGTTGGGCAATTTCCTAAGAGATGTTGATTGCTTCCACACTCATAGCATTCCATCCCATTAGGATTTAGTTCTCTTCTATTTTGATGGAATTTTCTTCCTTTCCGGGAAAACATCTTTTTCATTCGCTTTTACCATTAAATCCATAGTCTCATCATCTACATTGATGTCTTCTTCATCACTTGAATCATTGGAATCATCAACATCAAGAATAGCCTTTAAAGCACCACTCACTTTTGCCCTTTCAAGATGCTCATTCTTTTTGTGTGTGAGCTCATAAGTGAGAAGAGAACCAATAAGCTCCTCCGTAGGATATGTTTTCAAATCCTTGGCTTCTTCAATGACTAGAGCTTTTCCTTCCCAACTTTTTGGGAAGAGAGTTGAGAATCTTCCTATTTAATTCACCCAAAGTGTAATCTTTACCATATGACTTCAAACCATTTACCACATTGGTGAATCTTGTATTCATCTCATTGATTGATTCATTTGGCTCCATGGTGAATAACTCAAACTCTCTAACTAGCAAATTCAACTTTGACTCTTTCACTTGATTTGTGCCTTCATGAGTAACTTCAAGCATTTTCCACATAGCATGAGCCGATTTGCTTCCACGAACACGGTTGTACTCATCCGGATTCAAGGCACAACTTAGAATGTTCATTGCCATATAATTTCGAGTCATTTTCTTGGACTCAACTTCATTTAGCTCATTATCCGGTTTTGACATTAAAGTACCATCAACAATCTTCAATGGAATAAAAGGACCTTCTTCAAATATATGCCATAGAGAATAATCAATGGAGCACACATATATCTTGAATCGGTTTTTCCAAGCATTATAGTTGTTTCCATCAAAGAGTGGTGGTCTATTTGTAGAAGAACCCTCTTGGTAGGCTAAAGCGGAAATACCGGCCATGATCTTTACTTCTAGTGGTTAGACTAAAATTGAAGACGATGCTCTGATACCAATTGTAAAACACAAGAGGGGGGGTGAATTGGGTTTTAACTAATCTTGGCAACTTTTTCGAATCTTTGCAATGCAAGTGAAAGTATAAGCAAGATGAACAAAGGCTAAAGCAAAACCCAATCAACAAGACAAAGGATTTATAGTGGTTCGATTCACTTAGAATCTACCTCCACTACCTTGAGCCGCACCCAAGGATTTCAAACACTTCACTAAGAAGATGCCCACACAAAGTAGGACTTTTACAATTGCCCACACAAAGTAGGACTTTACAACCAAATGATGCCCACACAAAGTAGGACTTACAATAATAACCCTATCACTAAGAAAGGGAATTAAGAAAGGTTAAGTACAAGGTTGTTCACTCTTCTAAGTGAAAGATATAGTACCTTTGAAGCACAAACAATTTAGCTCTTGAACATATGAGGTCCACTCTTTGTCTTGCTTTTGAAAGAATACTCTTGAATGCTTTAGATCATAAGGATGAAGAGTATTTTGCTTTGAAAGTGTTTAGACTTGATAAGATATCAATGTTTTATGTTTGTCTAAGTCTTCGAATGTTTCTCTAGCTTTGGAGTATAAATACATTTCAAATTTGGCTGAAAATCGAGTCTCCAACGGTCAGAAAACGGCTAGTAAAAGCAGAGTTCGGTTGACCGTTCAGGAAACCTCGGATGACCGAACCAAGCTTCGGTTGACCGAAGACATGGTCGGTCGACCGAACCAGGCCAACTTCGGATCCACTAAAGGGAACCTCGGTCGACCGAAGTAGGGAAAGGTCGACCGAACTGAACTTTTCCAAGTCTCAGTTTCTCTTCGGTTGATCCGAGCTTGAGCTCGGTTGACCGAACTTCCAAGCTAATTTTTCACACGTTTTGAAATCTTTTGACGTCTTTTAAAGTCTAAAAAGGTTTTCCTAAAAGGTAACAAATAAGAACACTTGGAAAACTTTTCTAAAAGACTTATCTATTAAATCAAAGGCTTTTTGGATAAGAACACATGTAAGGATCATTTTGAAACTTAAGCCTTTTGAAAACGTGTTTATGAAAACGTGTTTATGAAAACATGTATGCAAGACTAGAGTGAGAAGCTTATGTTCATAAGAGCTTTGGTTAGAGCTTTAAAGATTACGACTAATGACGACAAAGCTAAACTAACCAAACTAAGTCTTCAATCTTCAATCTTCATAGATGAGCCTTGAATAGTATGACTTTGAATCTTGAACATGGCTTGATTGAAGTACTTAGAGCTTCCTACAAGATTTCCAATATTCTATCACAAAGATTAAGATCATTAGACACAACATCAAATGTTTGTCCAATATCAAAAACAGAGTTCGTTCGCCCTTAGGGCTTACACACTCTAAATCCGGTGTCTTGCTCTTCTTGTTTTCATATTTGCTCTACAAATCTCCAAGCTTCATATACAAGTTCTACACTTCTATATCTCAAAGAAAAAGAAGCCACTTTTTATAAAAACCCAATTCACCCCCCCCCCCCCCCGCCTCCCTTGTGTTTTTCAATTTGTCTCTAAACAAAATTATTAGATGTTTGTTCATAAACATATAAATTAATATATTAAGTGAAAATATGAATTTCTTACCTATTAAAACCAAGAAGACCATGACATATTTGCTCATATCATTTCTCTATTTATAAGAAGAAAAAACTCTTGAACTTTCCTAACCGACAAAACAATAATAATAATAATGACAATAAATAAAATATATAAACTCTTAGACTTTTTGGTTTCCCGAGAAAGCCAAAAGTTACTTTTTTAGAGAAATTAAAAAACCATTTTTTGAAAGATTATTTTTTATTTAAATAGTCATTATAGTTTGTTGTTTATAATATGAAAAGTCCTTTCTTTGAAAAAAGAATGGTTTTTTGAAACCTATTTTTTTATATTATATTTTTAACTATTAAAGTTTTTATTGTTATAGAATATCAAGAGTCTTTCATTAGGGAAATAATAAAGTATTGGAAACTGATATTTTCTTTTTCTTTTTTAGTTGATCAAATCCAAATTTTCTTTTTTCATATTTAAGTTATTGAGGGAATGCGAGGGAATGCATGATTGGTTTTGATTTATATAGTTGGTTAGAAGAAACTAAAAAGCCACTTCATTGATTCATAAAAACCCAAATTTTTTTATTAATGAATGAAGTTACAAAACTCTTCTACTTCATTCATTAATATGACTAATGAACTAAATAAATATAGTTGGTTAGAAGAAACTAAAAAGGCACTTCATTGATTCATAAAAACCCAAAATTTTATATTAATGAATGAAGTTACAAAACTCTTCTACTTCATTCATTAATATAAGTTATATAACTAATGAACTAAATAAATATAATTACTACAAAATTCTTCTACTTCATTCATTAATATAACTAATGAACTAAATAAATAAAATTATTATAATAAAAGTTACAAAACTCTTCTACTTCATTCATTAATATGACTAATAAACTAAACAAATATAATTATTATAATAAAAGTTACAAAACTCTTCTACTTCATTCATTAATATAACTAATGAACTTTAAGTTAAGTATGTTGGTTCATATTTCTTTTTTATATGAACTTGAAGAGTCTTGGGAGTTAAGTATACATGAGTTATAATTTATAATTAACTCTTTTAGAATT